>VUYV01000014.1:4051398-4201240 GCA_008711295.1 Anarhynchus alexandrinus
TTTTTTTTTCCTTCCAAGTCGTCTCTACAGGCTTTTCTTGCTCATTTTTGTTTCTTAAAGTTGTCTGTCTCTCCTCCTTCCCACTTATCTCAGTTAGACATTTGTCTTCTCAAACTAGCTCCTCCTTTCAATACTGACTTTGCAAGAAATTTGTATCTTCCAAGAGAGAGGAAATCCTTTTTAGTCATCTTTGCAGGTCCCTGAACATTTCTGAGTGGTATAGCTTAAATGCTACCTCAAAAAGACAATGAAAATTAATAATAATACTAATACTGTTAGAACAAAGCAGATAGCAAAACAGAAGCTTGAGTTCAAATTCCCTTGAAGGCAGATTGAATTTAGATGGGTGCACATATGCATGCTACGGTGGCAGTAGTGCCTCTTAGAGCACTGTTCGGTGCAGCCGATGCTCTCCAGGACAAATGACAACAAAGAAGCTTCAGAGTGGGACAGCACTACTTTTTGTTCCCAACATTGTGGCTGAAACCAGCTTTTAATGCATGTGTCTGAAGCCACCTCTCATTCAGTATTTTCATTTAGCATTTGGATGAAAATCTAGAAATGTTTACAGTTCTCCTCTGACTGCTGTAGAAATCCCTGCACATTTGCGCAATGTCAGCTGTATCAAACCTCCAACCAAAATGAGAGTCTTCATTGCATTTCCCATCTTAAATCCAAAACTTCACCATTTACAACTGTCCTGGATCTGAATATCTGCTTCTTCAACCTATTTCTAAATGTCACAAAATGAGCAGGATGATTTTTTGAAGAATTTCTGTTATGAATTTATCTACAACTCATAGAATATGAGTGCAAGGAAGATACTTTGAACGTACAAGAAATATACTTCAGTGTGTTGTTCGTATGTTTGGGGTTCCCACTATTTAAATTTGTCACTTTCTTATCCTTCCCCTTTTCCAATTTTTTTCCAACCTGTTTAGCCTATTTTTGAAAACAAATAAATTAATAAAATAATCTACTGCCACAGAAATACCTAATAGAAGGGAGTCGAAGATATGGGCTATATTATCAGACTCATAAAATGGCACTTGATAAAGTGTCACATAAAAGACTTACCAGGAAGTAAGGATTTATGAATTACATGGAAAAAGAAGTGATATAAAAATGCAGTAGA
This sequence comes from Anarhynchus alexandrinus, assembly GCA_008711295.1. Taxonomy (NCBI): domain Eukaryota; kingdom Metazoa; phylum Chordata; class Aves; order Charadriiformes; family Charadriidae; genus Anarhynchus; species Anarhynchus alexandrinus. The sequence goes on from VUYV01000014.1 coordinate 4,052,534, forward strand.
GAAGAGAGACTGGGGAGATATGATTTGTCATTGTGACTGACAGTCAGAAAATAGTATTCCTGATTCTTGTAGTGAGTAGTGATATCCTCTGAGACTCACTTTTAAGACTAGTTGTCTGCTATATTCAGTATACCTTATTGATGGAAACGTGAGGAGGAGCAGCCTTATAATAGACCTTGGGAATATTCCAAAGTGAGAGAGGAGTCTACAAAATGATAAAATCTTGTTCCATGTGACACTGTTCAGAGAACAAAGCCACCAGATTGTTGACTTCAAGTTCATCTTCTGCAGTAGCTCTTTCATGGGTTCTTACACAGCTACCTTGTGGCAGCAAAATGTAGAATACAAGGAGTTCAAGGTAGTTAATTACTATAGTGTAATGTAATTACTATGGTATAGTGTTTTACCTCAAACCAGGACATTAGCTAATGAAGCATAGCGAAAAAATACCAAAGGGCCAGTTGCAAACCTGGGTAAAAACAATGACCAACAATGAGAGCCAGAAAACACCACAGATTAAAAAGAACTAGAGACATCCATAAAACATCTTGTGTTTGGCAAAAATCAATGGATTTGAATTTTTCCTAAAGTATTTCTCACTTGCATTCTTATAGTTTTATTTCTGCAAAATTCATTATTTCATTGTCTTCTTCTTGAGAACGAAATCGACAATGTTCTGCCTTTTGCTCTTCCTCAGGCTTCTATGGGTTTAGCATTGCAATATGTCCATGCTATATACTAATTAATTAATTAGATTTGAACTGTAGCCTGGTTTTCAGTATTGCCATGTATTATGTTATTAAAATGTCCTAAATTGTGAACACAAACATATGAAGAAGTAATGGCATTAAATTAGGAAAGAAAAGGTTGGTTTAGCTAAGGTCAAGGAAGGTCGTCAGTCTATTCCAGACTGAAGTTCTAAAAACTAGGGATCAAGCAAGAGTAGAAATTGTGTTTTGCAGTGTGAAAGGAAGCGGCCTTGGATACATATGTACCACCACCTCAACACAGAATACACAGAAATTATATTTTAATTTTAAAATCTTTGTGCTTGCCTGTAAAATTCCTGTAAGATTTCATATAAAAATCCCACAGGAGTAAAAAAAATGCTTTTTGCAAACATGGACTGTGCATGTATTAAGGTCAATATCAATCAGATTTCTGTGGCCTTGGATATTAATATGATTGTCAGACAAACTCTCTGCAATTTAGCTAGTGCCTCTTGACAAATGACTAGGTAGTTCAAGTTCCAGTCCACAGCCATTGGAGAATTAAACACCTATTCTTCTACAGAAGTCTCCAAACTCTCAAGTACTCTTTAATTATTTACAAATCCTTCTTAATGAAAAATTTAGATTAATAAAAAAATTAATAATCTTGAAAAATGCAAAAAGGATATGTAGAAAATAGATAATAACACACTTCTTGTCCAGATATTTTCACAAATGTCCATTTAATTCCCTTCCCATTTTCTAGAAAGAATGTCCTATAATATGTCCTTTCTACTCTTTGAGGTAAAAATGGCAACAGTTTTATTGAGATTGTACAATTTGGATATCTGTCCTTGAAATATCTGTCAAATTTTCCCAGGAGGACCAATGTTTTACTAAGCTTTGGGATTAAGGGGTTGCTAGAAAGGTCCACAAGTTTCCATTCAACTCCATTCTTGTCCTTTATATTTATTTTCAGGAAAGAGACTCTTACACCAATAGAAGGGGTTGTTGAATAACGCACATCTCTTAGAAAGTTTCCTTTTTTGCACATTATTGTTTCATCTCCTCATCAAGTTTCCCTGAGAAAACTTTTCTCATCCAGAAGTCCAAGTTTATGTAGGCTTATAAGGATATCTTAAGAGTTACTAGCTAAAATGCAGGTAGGCTACGGTTGAGTGAAAGGCTGGAGGACCCACCTTTTGCTTGTCATTGATAAAGGAAGGAGAGGGATTTTTTGTTTGTTTATTTGCTTATTTTTCCAAGTGTAAATTTTCTGTGGCTATTACTAGCAGCCCAACATTAACCCTATTGAAATTTTTGCCATTGTTTTTTCAAGGGTGTACGATTCTACTAGAAAGAAAGAGAAATTAAAAATAAAAAAAAAAAGATAGCTTTTTGTTCTTTGCCCCTGCGTACTCAATACAAGTGCATTTGATGACTGTTGCTTTTGTAGCAATACAAAAAAATGCAAACAAACAAAAAAATTCAACCCTGCATAAAACTCCCTGTACTATAGAATATTTGTGGTCAGAAAATCCAGGCTGGCCATTTTTAATATATGAGAAAATTTGGAAGTTCCCTAGTTCAGTAAGATCATTAGGCAGAAAAAAAAAGTCACAAGCAAAAAAGAGCAGTGATGTTGACAAAGAAATATTGTGAACATTTAATGGCAGTTCCAGTAGCTGCACAGTGTATTGTAGTTAAACAGTTTTGTCAGCTGCTTTTCTTGTAACCATTGGCCATGCCATCGTTCTGAATAAACCTTTGCAGGAGATAGAATCAGCTTTAATGAAATTTGAGTAGCTGACATATTAGGCAATGCATTATACTGGAAGAAATGCTCCTTGATATTTTTCCAAAGGACTGCCTCTCAACCGTAATCACTTTTTCCTTACATGCATGATGTTACCAAAGACTTTAAAGAAACTAATTATTTTGACATTGACTGAAAAGTAAATGGTTTAAGAGCATGTGAGGCTCTTCAGAAATTATTTCCTTTATCCTATATTGATAAACACTCTAAGCAACAGCACGTAGCAGAAGTTGATTTCAGCGGGCCTGCGAGCTTCTGGGCCACTGAACCAGGTCCCATGCAATACAAAAATCTGGCTCGTTTTGCTGTTCTAACAACTTTGAACTCCATCATCAAAAAAGTATTTTAGAAGACAACAAGTTACAAAGCAAACTTATTCACAGATATTTTTAAAAGAATATATTTTAAAACACTGATTTTAGTTAATGAATATCAGTTCAAATGGTTTAAATACCTAAATGCCAGATGATGAGGTTATTTCAGCCCAACGGAAAATAATCGTAATCTGTGTTTTAGTACCCTGAATTTAGGAATCTCCACACCCAAAAATTCAGCCCCAGCAGGCTGACTCAGAACATCTGAGATACTTACCCATCCCTTCAGATTCAGTGGAAAGGGAAAAGTGCAATCAAAAACAAGCTGGAAAGCCGAGATGGTGAGCAGAGGTTTCTTAAAGCCACCAATGGGAAATGCGTGGTATACCAAGCCTTGGAGTGTCTTTAAAGCAGAGATACTTGATTCAAGACTGTATATTTGGCACTTCTTCCCATTCCTAGTCCAAGTTAGGCAACCTATGAAGTGGGGACTCATCCTGTTCTTTAAAAAAAAAAAAAGTTTGCTGGAGTGGAGAAGTTTTTGCTGCCTATCTTCGGCTTAATAGATTTTGTACTTATTTTAGACCTCAGCTCAATTTCCTCTTCAGTCTGAGGTGGATCAGACTTCTGTTTTCCACTTTACAATAAAATACCCTCACCACCAGGTTAGTTGCGGAGAAGGAAGGAAGAGGAGCAAAGGGAGCAATACACTCAAACTCTCTTATTAAGATTGATCACCAAGGGCTGAAGGCAACCGAAAAAGCAAGGAGGATGTGTCTCTTCAGTCCAGTGGTTAGAGCACTCTGCTCATGCTGAGGAGCAGGAGCTCTCATTGAACCAAGAGAAAAGAGAACACAGCTTTAATTATTTGAACAACTTATTGCTTTATTTGTTATTTTTTATTACTCTCCTTTAATACGAATAAAAATTTTGGCTGGCTGGCTATCTAAATCTAAATTCTTTACTTTTTTACCTTTTCTACTTCATCTGAAACAAGAAGGTCTCTTAAATCTTCTGTATCCTTGACTAGAAAACACGAGCACAATATTGTCTGTTCTGTACGAGGAAGGTTTCTGCTCTTTCTAACTCCCAACTTCAGACCTGATTATGACCATCGTAAAATCTGTGTAACAACTGGAAGAAGTTCTGTTTTCTCTTTGAGTTAGTATGTCTTTTGTCCTAAATTGGGTGGCTTCAGTGGAGTTGCACCAAATTTCAGCATCTGAAAATCTGGTTCAACCTGTCAGTTTGCAATTGGGAATATGAAGTGACAGCAGTTTTATGGAGAGCTTGTCTAGCCTTGTCAGGCCTTGTATTGCAGATGCAAGTGTTTCAGATGCTTTGTTTACATTATAATGACTTTATTTTGGCTGTATTTATATCTTATTTATTGTCACTTTCCCACTTTACAGTGTATCTGTGCTGGTATGAGGAAAGTGAATTTCACAGCTTCATGTAGGATCATGAAAATACCCACATTTTTACATTTGCAAATATAGATATTGATAGTGCTTCTATATGTCAAGAGGGGAATACCAACATCACCAGGCAATGGGATCTCTCATCATCAACCACCAACCTTGAATAGAGAATTTTCTAACAGCTCTTTGCAGTCATCTTTGCAGTACTTCAGTGCAATCAGTGCCAATCAACATATATCTATGGAAAGCAGATCTCACCAAATGGACTTCAAATAAGTTATTGGAAAGATTGAAGTTTGGTTGATAGGACACTGTCAGGCTTCGGCAAGGCTTTGGATATTGTGCTGCATAAAGAAGCCAGAACAGTACTAAATCAACATACGCTATTTGTAAACCATATGGATTAATAGCAATTAACGAGCTACACAATAGGGAGTTACCACGATAGTGTGTTTTTGCATTTTGCTGTCTAATTGGTTTTTGACCCTACTCCTTTTTGCTCTTAAGCATTTTTTTTAACTTGTGTCATGTAAAAAGACATAAAGTCCTCATCAGCAGCAACTGTCACTGACACAAAAATACATTAAGTGGCAAATAACAGAGAAGATGTCATCGATACTGCTTATTAGACAGCATAAACATATTATATGCATTTCAGTATATGCAAACGTAATGTTGTATTAAAACAGTAACCAGACTTCATATCCCCTGAATGTAGGAGTCCTTCCTGGAAAGCTGTTGCTCTAAAAAAGGACTTAGCCAGTTTAACATAAGTCCCTAGTTTGAAACAGTGGTAGAGAGATGTATGTGGTCCCTAGAGGAGGAACCCAGAGAAGGAGTAGAGGTCTGTCTCTGTTTTCTTCTCATGTGAATGCTGCTGCACAGAAGAGCCTTGAGAATGGTCAGAGGAACAGAAAATATGCCTTACAGTAAGGTCCTGAAGCAGTCCACTTTGTTCGGTAAATGACAGAGAATTTCAAGGGTAACAAAAGCACAATTTGTAAGTACTTTGAACTGGAGCAAGAAATAAACTGTGAACTTCTGCCAAAAGGTTAATTAGCTATTGGTGGCAGCGACTCATTGTGGATGGTGGGAGAGCCTCACTGAGGACTTTAAAATCAAATCTGAACATTTTTCTAAAGTGTTTACTCTGATTCAAACAGAATTACTGAGCCGAAAGGAGAAATTAAATCATAAAAGTCCAATGACCTGTGTCATGCAGAAGCTCAAACTGCAATCACAGTAGTCCATTTTGGCTTTAACATTTCTGTGATGCTGGCTTGCATATTGATGTCACAACCAATATTCATTTATCCACATAATGTGCTTACCAAATATATCTTTTATTTTATCTCTCTTGAGATGAGACAAATATATTTTTCAGGGACATACAATCCAGTTTAGACCTGCCTAATGCCATAGGTATTCCGGTGTCTTCAGCGCCATAAGTTTTTGCCCAAAGGAATGACTCATAAAAGCGCGTCCCCTCCCTCTGCCAATGCAAAACAGAAGAGCTGTCTGTAGCTGGGAGAGTCTATTATGTTACATGGCTATTTAATTCCTACGTGAACACCAAGATTTCTAAATAATTTTCAGCTAGATGGTTGACCGAGAATAAAAGGCTACAGAGTTAGCAGCAAATGTCTAGATCCTCTTTGCAAACATGCACGTGGAGATGAGTTTTCACTGTGTTTGTCATTTTCAAAGAAACAACTATGCATCAAAAATCCAAAAGCACGTAATTTTCATAGCCAAAAATGCACAATTTCAGCCTAAATAAGCCAATGTAAAAAGTAAGCCTGAATTTATTCATTTTTTCAGTATATCACTTTACTCCTGTCACTCACTCCCCTCTACTTATCTTAAAGTTTTCCTGATCTTGGAAATCGCCAGTGCTTGTAATTTGCCACAGTACTTGCTACAAAAAAAAGGCAAGATGGAAAATTCATGAGTTGCCTTAAGCTGACTTCTTCTAAATTCATTTTTTGCAGTACCCTGTGCCAATGTGTATGGTGCGAAATGACTCATGTTTAATTTCCTCCCGCAAAGATACTGCCCTTCTAGTCTGATGCAAGCCAAGACAGGGATAGGATACCAGTGTAAAATTTCATGACCACCACCAAGATTGAGTTCTCTAGAGTGCAACAACCCAAATTATATTTTTGTGATAGGGTTTCCTTTTGATTACACAATCACAGTATCTGTCACTGTTAGTGCATTTTTATTAAAGCTAATTTCAGAGTAAAATGCTATATGTATGTATGTATAGATGCATATATTTGTGTGTATGTATTATGTGATACCATATCAAATGGTGTGCACCTTCACTTCTTGCATGTCTCTGAATTTTGATGGCACATAGGTCAGTTTGGTGTAATGTAATTTCAATAGTAGTGAATAGAAATAAAAATAAGCAGACTACTTTTAAAATATTTTCATTGTGATTAAGACTCTTGGAAATGCATCTGCTTTCAGCAAAGTACAAACAGTCATACTTTCTTTTCTTTTAGATCTTCATGTAAAATTCTTTTAGTCTTTGCACGGTCTGCAATGTAGCTCATATCCTCTGAATTCTCTCAGTTTGGAATGAAAACTGCCACACGCTTTGTCCACATCATGTTTGCCTTGACAGTAAGCAAAGCCTGCTCTTTAGTTTCTTAGGCTGCTAACACTGTTTCTCCTTACCTCTTCTGGTGACACCAAAAAATCTTACTTGTACCTATGTTTTTCCTCTTTTTTTTGGGGGGGGGGCGAATTTTAAGCTTCTACAGATACTCACTATTTTTTTCTGATAAGGCCACTAATAGGAAATGTATCTGTAGTTTACTGATACTCATCTGGATAACCATTTTCTATCTTTTGTTTCCTAAACTAAGAAAGAATCATTTAAAGCAGTTAGCTCATGGCGATAGGTATTTTTTCATAAGCTTTTCTCTGACTAGGAAGGAATAAGCTTTCCTTCTAGCGTTGCCTCTAGGTTCATAAGATACATCAAAAAGGACCATGCATTAGGCTAGATTCTTTCTGTGTTTAAACACTTCTTTCTTCAGGGGGTGAGTCGAGAAGGGCAAAAGGTGATGATACGACATCTTTTTATACACACGTTCCAGTTTTGGGGCAGCCTAAGGCTGTTTCAGCTCATTTCACAACTAAGAAGAGCCTTATATCTGACAGGAGGTCCTTCAGACTGCAGTCAGATGCACTCAGAGACCTTAAAAGGGTTCCACTCACTTGACTACACTATTTAAATCTAGGACTGGATCAAAGAACATGGAGTTTGCAAAAAGGCAGAAAATTCTGCCCAGGGAACAATGATATCATGGAACTGAGCTTATGCAAGTACTTTACATTTCTTAACAAAGATACAGCACTTTAAACTGCTGTGATCAGTAACCCATTGCTTTAGGTCGGAAGTCATCTGGTCCTATGTCAGCATTTTTTCTCTCTTTGGAGTCCAGTTATTCCTTGATTGCTGTTTGGGTACTTGAACCAAAGGATGCTTCCACAATTTTAGTTCCACAACGTTAGCTTGCAGTCTTGATTTCACTGCCTACTGCCCAATTCAGGCTTGTAGCCATCAGAGGGCAGACCATAACAAATTGTTGCTGAATAGTCATGTTTTTAGTCTCATCAGTGTTATTTTTGCCAACTGGATATCTTGAGAGACGTATTTTCAGCTTTACTTTGAAGTGAATAAGTCACAGTGGCAATGCAAAGACTGGTGAGGCAATTTTTTTAGCATTATTTTGCTACTTTCATCTAATTCTGATGGTAGAGATTGCATCTCCAGGATTTGCTTTTGCAGCTCTTCTGTGAGCCCTCCTTGAGCCCTGTTTGTTAAAAAGTATGAAATTTTCACTTTCATTAACTGAACTTTGTTGAACCCGGGTTCTCTGTGGAAGGGTGTACTGGTTTTGACTGGGATAGAGTCAAAATTCTTCACAGCATCTTGTACCGTGCTCTGTTTTGGATTTCTGCTGAAAACAGTGTTAGTAACACAGGAGTGCTTTAGCTACTGCTGAGCCATGCACCTCACCAGCGAGGAGGCTGGGGGTGCACAAGGAGTTGGGAGGGGACACAGCCGGGACAGCTGACCCCAACTGACCAAAGGGATATCCCATACCATATGACACCGTGCTCAGCAATAAAGGCTGAGGAAAGAAGAAGGAAGAGGGGGCATTTGGAGTGATGGGGTTTGTCTTCCCAAGTAATGGCCAAGTGTGATGGAGCCCTGCTTTCCTGGAGATGGCTGAACACCTGCCTGCCCACAGGAAGCAGTGAATGAATTCCTTATTTTGCATTGCTAGCATTCACAGCTTTTGCCTTACGTATTAAACTGTCTTTATTTCAACGCATGAGTTTTCTCACTTTTACCCTTCCAATTGTCTCCCCCATCCCGCTGTGGGAGGAATGAGTGAGCAGCTGGGTGGTGCTGACCAGGGTTAAACCAGGACAAAGTGTTAATGTGCATTCAGATCATCTGTCATTTATCTCAAGTTTCGCTTCGGGAAAATGGATGGGTGAGACACTGAAGGAGTTATGAGCATAATTCATCAGTGAATGTAAGGAACAGAAATTAAAGAGGTAGGAGAAGCATGGATAATAATGACTTACGAGTAAAGAACAGCACAATTCTCTTACTTACATGTGTAGATAACACACAATACAGATATGCACATTCAGCCTGTTATACACAAAAAACTTCCAAATCCAACAACCATCTCCCCCAACCCCAAATTCCTTCTTTTACAAGGCTTGGAATTCTAGAATGTTTTTAAGAGTAACATGAAACTCCATACTAGATACAGATGTGGTTTATGACTACATATCCCCAGCAACTGAATGATTCTAACTCTTAAATTTTACCTGGATGAACAGAAAAGAAAATTAGTGCTATTATTCTTATTTGTATATTATGACCATCTAAGGAGAGGAAAAAATAGGAAAATTTTATTTTCTAAAATGTATTAATCTCTTAGAACTGTAGAGCTCAGAGTTAAGGCTCACAGAGGAGTAGTTTAAATTCTCTCAACTGACATAATCCTGCAATAATTGTCCATAAGGCTGGTCCGAAGGTTGATGTGAACAAACTTTTGAAAAAGCTACATAGTAGGAAATGAATATGTTATAGAGATTACAGACCTATCCAGATCTATCCTATCCAGAACCTCAAGTAAACTACCCAAATTAAAACTATTTCTGAATTATTTCTATATTTACTCTGTCAACAGCCAGTAGAATTATAAGGGCAGAAGAAAGGACTTAAATAGGTTAACCTGTCACCCTTTTGCTGTCTGTTGGAAACAGTAGCTGCAGACATTAGAAAGAGGAGTAAATCATCTTTTACTGGGCTTCTGAGAGTCACTATGGTGACAACTATGTCTTCACAACTGCAGAAAGCCAATTCTGTCTCTATCAGATTCCCTCACTGCAGTTTTTTAGGACTAGTGGGGTTAAAGTAATGGGGGACAGATGAGACAACAGATCTTCTTGACTTGCTAAATAAACATCTGGGTATCACCAACACCCCTGGCATCTTCTAGTTATCCCTGAATCATGTTAGGTGGACTGAGATGACCTAGAGGAAGCCAGTACCACAATCAAGGATCTAAAGCAGCTTTTACTCTTTCAATTACACAGTGAGCCAAATTTGAAAATTTTCTTCCCCCTGAATCTCCTGGCCCTCTAAAGGATGCTTAAAGGCAAAATTATTTCTATTTATTTTCACATTATAGAAACAGGCTTTCCAGTGCCTATCATTCTTTTCATTGTTGCTTCTGTATTTTCTTAAAAAATTCTTTGGTGACAAGAAATCTGGCAATATTTAGCCTCATAATATTTCCACAAAACTTTCCTTCCCCTCACGTACAAACTTAAATCACCTTCCTGAAAAGCACGCAAAAATCGGTTGAGTGATAATAAGCTTCTGGAGCTAAACTTCTCCCAGAGCCTGGGGATAATTTCTGCCCCCCTTTGCTCTGTAGCTCCTGATTCTGTTGGCCAGATTAAATACAAAGCCCAAAGTCCTATTCTTATGCAGAAGTTTGCAAACTGTGTGACTCTGCTCAGTTCCTGTCTGGAGAGCCTAAAATATGTACCATTTGAGCAGTATTTTGATTCCAAATTTCCTGAAGGATTGTGATTCACACTCTTGTCTTTCTTTCTTTCATTCTTTCTTTCTTTCTCTTTTATCCTATAGTTCAATTAGGGGATCATCCTACTTTCACTTTACCCTTCAGCATCCTTAGAAATTTCCCTTCTTGTTAGTAAGCAAAGTGCTAAGAGATCACAGAGGGCTCCCTCTCTCATACTGAATCTTATTTATTCCCTTTGAAATCCATTTCTTAATTCTTTTCTGCTGTAGGCAAGTCCTTTATTTCCACCATAATGCTTTGCATGAGAACAGATCAGCAGTTTCCTCTAAAGTGAAAAACTTTGTACAGGGATGGGTGAAAGATGTGTGCTCTCCTTTCCCAAGCACAACTTCTGTTACTGCCACAACTTGTTTTGTTTCCAGTTAACCCCACACAGGCAGGCAGACTGACACGGTTTTGCTGGGAATGGAGAAATAGCTGCTTGCTTTTAAAAGCTGTTAGTGCTTAACTTTAAAACATGCACATTTATCATGTAGTATTTAGCCTTCTGGCAATACACTGGGGTTTTTTTTCTGGGTATTTTGGCCTTGTTTTTTAGTAACTTGAAGACTTTTTATTCTATTCTGAAATCTAAGAACAGGCTTAATTGGCCCTCGGAGAATATCCCATGTGTAACTTAAAGCCAACCTAAGAGTTACAATACTTCTGCTCCCTACCACTAGTCCAGGGCTATCACTGAAGAGCACTGCACAGTGGCGTTCTCTTTACAGAAGCTTGCAGGGCATTAGGGGAAGCGTAAGATAAAACTTGAAATAAATCATGGCTGACCTGCATGGAGAGGGTGAACGTAACTTATCACCATGTTTGCCTCTGTCATCTTTATCCAGGGAAGAGTGCTGATGAAAACCTAACCTAAATCTCTAAGACAATGTGCCAAACTAGGCAGTTAGTCAAGTCTCGTCTAGAACTTGTACTTGGTGTTTGTGTGATGTGTACACCGCAGCAGAAGGTTTTCTTTAGAACATCCAGTTTTTGTTGGATGGCTGCTGCAATATCTCTGACAGGGAAACCTTTCTTTCTGAATGAGCTAACAGGCTTTATGCAGCCAAAAAATCATTCTTGCATGTACTTTTTCACTTTCTGAGCTTGCCTTCAAGAGTCAACACTGCCCTTCTCTCCAGTTATTGTGTTTGCCAGCTTATATTGCAGCCAGTCAATGGGAGTCTCCTATCTCACTTTTCAAAGAATTTTTGTTAAACACATTTGCGCACAACATTAAATTTTTCATCTCTGCAACCATCTTTTCTACATCCTTTAGTTCTTGTTATTGCTGTTTATGTAGGAAAATCAAGCTCTTAGCTTATATTCCTCACCTTGCAGAAATAAAAGTAAGTGGCAAGGGGTGTATCCTGTTTCCTATTTCAATTTCCATTTTTATCTAGATTTCCTTTGACTAGAAGTTATATTTGTAGCATTTTCTGACTTGCTTTTTAATTTTTTTTTTTTTTATATGGGAATGTATTAAACTTTCCTTTAGTTTCACTTTGGCTCAAGATCAATATTTCAACTACATTCATATCTTTGATATATAGCATTTGGCTGGCAGAGAGTATAAGAAGCAATATATTATTTTGCTCTAAAGAAGAATGGGAATCTGATCTGGAGATTACCCACTAAGCGGTTGTGAGGATTTATTTCAATTCCCCTAAGAACCTGTTAGTATATAATTTGTTGTGTAGGATTTATTACCCTCCCAAGAGGTTTCATTCAATATGTACGAACGTTTCCCTGATCCACCCAAGATGTGTGATTGTGGATGGGTTTTCCTGTTAATATGATACAGAGTTGCCCCACTTCTTGGGACATTTTCAGTCTTGGCATTACTTGTCTCCATTAGCTCTTCCAAAGTAAGATCAATACGCTGTATCCCTTTGCTTTGATTACACTGCCATATACAGATTTATCTTTATGAAAAATGCAGCCAAAGTCATCAGTAGTACCACTTGTGGTCACAAATCTTTAAACTTGTCTTCTTTAAAGGATAAAGTCCCAATATCGTATTCTTAGGTCACTTTGTATTTTCAAAACCTTTCTTATTCCCGTATTCCTAGCCACCATATAGTACACTGTTAGCATTCCATGTGGACATTAAAATCTTCCTATCTCTATGGTGTAATACTTACTGTAGATTTATAGAGTAATTATTTAAAAGGCACTTTGAATTTCTAAACCAACATATATCTGATACCAAACGTTAGCGTAACTGGAGCTGTGCATATGTTCAAGACATTCATCACCACATCCATTATCTGTTGAAATCAACATAAAAATCCCTATGAATTCAGTGAATATCAGATCAAGGAGATATTTTTTTAAATGATGCTGAAGGAGTTTATTCTACGTGGCACTATGTCATTGGATGTAAAGCCCTCATTAGGCAGCTTGTTCCCTCTTCTGCATAAAACACCAAGCTCTTTTCCATTTGAAGAAGAACTTGAAATTAAAGGAGATGTAAAGGAGATAATGTTACGAAAAAAAAAATGTCAGGAGTGTTACAGGTATATAACATCCTTAGTGGATGGGTAATTGATAGTTGGATGATTGCACAAGGTTTTTTTCCAACTCTACTTTTTAATAACTGTGATTATTATTGAAATTATTTAAAACCCTATACTTTGTTATCAAGTTCAGTGCCACAGTACTGTTAAAACAGAAAAACTACATCAGATGCTAAGTGATGTTTTTGAACAAGACTTTAATTTGTCCTACTAAATATGTACACAAATTATGAAGAACGGCCTTCAAGCATGGAATGGTAGAAACGTAGGTTCCAAGGATCTTCCAGATATCATCTAATGCAGCCTGCTATTTGAAGTAGGACTATTGCCAACACTAGATTGGTCACTCATAGGTTCTAGAAAGCCTGTTTCGTTGCTGTCATTCCAGACTGATTCCTTCCTCCTAATTTTCAAACTAGACCTCTGAAAACATATTTTGTGGCCATTTTTGGAATTGTTATAGGATTGATATTCAGACCTAAATATATCATTCTTTGGAAATGATAAAAAGCTCTTTAAAAGCCAAAGTCATGACCATGTGTGCAGAAAGCATGACCAAAGATGTCCAAGGATGCCTGACCACATTTGACAATGCACCCTCCTCCACTCATCTTTCTGTTGTTCATATGCATGTTCTAATCTGTGGAGGATGTTTTGCCTTGAAGTTATTTCTAGTCTGATTTTTTTCCTTTTTTCTTTTTCAAAAGCAAAATTTTCTTTTTCCATCTTCAGTGTGTTTCCCAGAAGTATTTTTAGGATGAGCAATGTTTTCATATGAGTGACAGAGTTGATTGAAATGGCAACATTTCTAAGGGATATAAGAAATCTCAGGTGTCAAAGTAATTAACCTACCTGTAGCCTCAATTTGTCCATTCTTCAGAGATGATTAAGAACTAGCCAAGTTTGTCTTTGACTAGTAATGCCAGAATGAACTAATCCCATGACAGAGAATGGTCTTGGGAAGGGAATTTGGTCGTCACAAAAAAGGCAAGCAGAGGTGCAAACAAGAGGTAAAAAATAGCATGACATGGGTGGAGCTGATCTTGTTTTCTTGAGATTAGAACACTGATATAGAAAGCTCTCTGAAGGAACTCACTCTTATGGCAGTTGCAAGGACTCTTTATAGAAGGATACTCATATTGCTCAAATGCATCAGGGCAAAAGGAAAGGCTGCTTAATTTTTCCACAAAAATATTTTTCTCAGTGTAATTGCAATGGCAACTGTTAATAAAATAAAGCTATTCATCCCTGTCATCATAGCCCAGATTAAATGGCCCTAAAATCACTGAAACAGCATTTCTGTGATTAGGTTGATGGGTATTTACAGTCCTTAATGAAACATTATATAGTCATTTGTGCAAAGCATGAGCATATTGTGTACTGAAATTGTCACATAGCCAAGTTAAAATTATCCTCAATACAGATAGCATCTCAGCAGCATGCCATGCTCTGCAAAAAAGTAAAAATTTATAGTTTTGGTTATTATCTTTTTTCATCTATACATTTGTATAAAATATTTTTAAACCATATTTAATAGCAACCTTACAGACTTTGGTTGTTATTATGTTACCTTTTATGTAAAATATTTCACTGACGAGAAAAAAATCTGCATCTGTTTTAAATCAGCACAGCACTATTTACTTCAGTACCTCTTTATGCCAGGAGATGATCAGACCATTGGAACTAGTTGCTGTTGAATGTGAAGCCTTGAACCACAGCTCTGCTGCAGGACACTCTTGGGTCAGTCTTAAATGAGACTCTGATGGCTGCACTTTTGGAGTTCTCAGTACATGGTCAGAACCAATGTCTTCATGCCAAATTTAATATAGGTTGAGGTCAGTTGCCTTTTAAACAGTGTTCATGTGTAACCTCCATGCCTTCTATTGCAAAAGCTACAGATTCCTGTAAGGAAATGGTGTAGGTCACTAGACTGTGCATGTGTATAGCTACATAGTCAGGAAATAGGGGTTATGTGATTCACGTGATTTTCTTCAACACAGAGAACAAGAGCAGTGTTGGAAATGTAAAACGATTATCAGAATTCTGTAACCGCTCATGTTCACTGTGGTAAACTACTGTAACACCCCGATTTTCTGTATTCAGAGGCAGCAGCGCTGATGAATCACGTGAGTTGATCACTGGGACCCTCAGTTTTTCGGTTTCCCAGACAGTACATTTTTCATTTTCTAGTTGCTGTGTGATTAGTACAAGCTTTATAATTTCTTTGGGGCATGACTAAGACCACTTTTTCTCTACCATCTGGAATGCTCCTATTATTTTTTACTGAATGCATAATTACAACTTTTTCTACACAGTGACTGAACTGTGGCCTGTGGATACCAAAACACTCAGCTTTGGGGAGGATGGAAAGTTGGCTGTTGCATTTTTCATTTTATTTTTATTAAACAGCAGTGTTGAGATTGTTCATTTTCATTCCCTGTAGCCTTGGTTTTCTGGTTTCTCTTCAGCTGCAGTACAGTAACTGATTTCTTTAGTTTTGTCCTGATCCTGCCATTGGTTGAGTTCAAAACTAGGATTTAGATGCAGGTAAAGATACCCAAATATAAGTGTCAAACTTTGAACTAGATGTCTAAGCTATTATAGTCAAAGGAGTCGCTGCTGTCAATGAAGTCGAGGTAATGTGCCAGCTCACCCTACAGCAAATACCTGTGTTTGGTTTACTGAGGTGAATCCCTCCCCAGCTGTCAGCATTACCCACTGGCCAAAGCATGGTATACATTTTCATGTGTCCAAACTAAGGAACTTGGACATTGCCACTTGACTCTTGACCTTAACTCTTGACCTCAAGCTATGGGGACTTGTATTTTCAGTTCAAGAAGGTCCTAATTCTGTGTTTGATAATAGCTAAGATGTAATAATTCTACGTACAATTGCACAGAAGATGGCCAGCTCACAGCAGATTTCTCTCCTTCTGGTTTCTGTGCAAATTGCCCAGCATAGTGAGGCCATTACTATTTAGGCTTTCAAATCCTAACTCACTTTGAGGTTCTTCATATGAGTGAATGATGGCTGTAAAATTAATATATAAAAAGTGTATAATTTTTTTTCTGGCTGTTTTGTCACTGCTTTACCTCCCTGGAATAAAATGTTTTTCTGGAAAGCTTTTGGTATATTACAGCTGATAAACATTTGTCTAAAAAGATTCTGGTCATGTCTCCAGTTGGTTGGTCTTCCCAGATATTCTAAGAGTTGGAGCCATTATAGTGTGTTAACTGGGAAAAGAAATGCCTGGGAAAAACCTCTTGAAAACTTTTGGACAGTTCCAACTGAAACCAGCATGTGTGTAGCTATATAAATGAAATGCCATAATTTGTTTATTCAGAGAAGACTATCAGCAATTTTTTGAATCCATATAAACTAACTGAAAATATATATCTGTAAAATCCTGAAATAAGTCCTTAGCTTCTGTAAATCAATTTTGTTATATTGAGTTCAGTGGTCCACTCTTTACAGCTGCTGAGATCTAGCCAGGAGGTAAGACCAAAGCAGTGATCTGAGGTTATATCTTGTTTATAGTCAGAGCAGTTTACAGCTCAAACAGCTTGCATATGACTTGCGGAGTTTGCAATAAGCAAATTCCCAGATTGACTACAGGTTAACAAAGCCAACATCGCTTCAAGAAAAGCACAATAGTCAGCACTGTGCTCCCTGAAGTTATTTTACAAATATCTGAAAAAACCCTTGCAACAACAACCCCTGTGTGGTGAGCTGCCTAGCTAAGATTTCATAAAGAATCCTAAACAAAAGCTTTGCCAGACCTTTAGTTTTGTTAGCATATCAGTGCAAATTAAACCCGCTGCTCCTCTAGACTGAGTGCTTCAGTGCAGCACTTTAAGACTTGAACTGCTTGTTTAATGGGCTGTGAGATCTTTCCCATTTTCTCTTCACAGGAAAAAAAAAAAGAGTCTTGGTGTTAAAATAAATTAAAAAAAAAAAAGCTTATTCTAGTTGCATTTCTGGCTACATTGAAAATTAGGAAATTGTGAGTACAATAATCTATCCTTAGGAATATGCAAAGGTGAAACACCCCGATATTTCAATAGAAGTTGTGCCACAGGAATAAAGTGGCTTCTTCTCATTAGGAAATAAAAGCTCAGCATCATTGCTTGTCTTGTGGGCTTAATGGAAGACAGAATTTCTGGGAAGTGAAGTGTAACTTCCATACAAGCCAGGACAACATACCTCCTGCCGATTTTGAAGAAAGGCTGCAGGAGAGAGAAAAGTGAAAATCAAGGGGAAGGTTCACAAGGAGCCATCAAGACTACGCAGCAAAGCTACAGTGGGGTTTTTAAACCCAGTGTTGTAGGATGTACACAATAAAGTGAGATAACTGAAAGAAATACATGGTTAGTCTGGTCCAAGCAGTTCTCTTACCACTGGCCAATGTGCCAGTAAAGATTCAGAAGGTGGCTTAGTTAGTAGCCTTTAACATTTGCCCTGCCCATGGGTAAATTTCTGTACAAGTATAAGGCGATATGGAGCATATGGCCAGATTCAGTTGAGTGATTTCTTATGGTTTTCAGTTTTATACTCTCCCAATACATTTCTTCGTTGCTGAAGTTTTTTTCTCTTCTCACCTGAAATAGCCTCAGCTTCCTCTATGAACTCAGCCTGGTCCCACATTATGTATATGTATCTCTCCACCCTTCCTCACTTTTCTCAGCATATCTTTTATACAGTTTGATTGACACCATGGCTATATTCCCATGCTCCCAATCTGCCTTTTCCTGGAATGCTGTCTCGACTTTGGGCGTTTTTGCTGGGTTGTAGCTATTGGCTTGCTCATAGACACTCACAGGTTGGTTGCTTGGTCCACACATATAGAATCATTTAGGTTGGAAAAGACCTTTAAGACCATCAAGTCCAAACATTAACCTAGCACTCCCAAGTCCACCACTAAATCATGTCCCTAAGTGCCACATCTACACATCTTTTAAGTACCTCCAGGGATGGTAGCTTTTCCCTGGGCAGCCTGTTCCAATGTTTGATAACCCTTTTGGTGAAGAAATTTAATCTAATATCCATCCTAAACCTCCCCTGGCACAACTTGAGGCCATTTCATCTCATCCTATCACTTGCTACTGGTGAGAAGGGACTGACCCCCACCTCGCTACAACCTCCTTTCAGGTAGTTGTAGAGAGTGATAAGGTCTTCCCTCAGCCTCCTTTTCTCCAGGCTAAACAACTCCAGTTCCCTCAGCCGCTTCTCATAAGACTTGTGCTCCAGACCCCTCACCAGCTTCATTGCCTTTCTCTGGACACACTCCAGCACCTCAATGTCTGTCTTGTAGTGAGGGGCCCAAAACTGAACAGTATTCGAGGTGCAGCCTCACCAGTGCCAAGTACGGGGGGAAAATCACTTCCCTAGTCCTGCTGGCCACACTATTCCCAATACAAGCCAGCATGCTATGGGTCTTCTTGGCCACCTGGGCACACTGCTGGCTCATATTCAGTGGGCTGTCAGCCAACACCTCCAGGTCCTTTTCTGCCGGGCAGCTTTCCAGCCACTCTTCCCCAAGCCTGTAGCGCTGCATGGGGTTGTTGTGACCCAAGTGCAGGACCCGGCACTTGGCCTTGTTGTACCTCATACCATTGGCCTCAGCCCATCAATCCAGCCTGTCCAGATCCCTCTGTAGGGCCATCCTACTCTCAAGCAGGTCAACATTCTCTCCTAAATTGGTGTCATCAGCAAACTTACTGAGGGTACGCTCGATCCCCTCATCCAGGTCGTTGGTAAAGATATTAAAGACAACAGGACCTGATACTGAGCCCTGGGGAATACCACTTGTGACTGGCCGCCAACTGGACTTAAATCCATTCACCACTACTCTTTGGGCCTGGCTATCCATCCCATATTTTACCCAGCAAAGAGTGCACCCATCCAAGTCATGAGCAGCCAGTTTCTTCAGGAGAATGCTGTGGGAAACAAAGTCAAAGACTTTAAAAAAGTCTAGGTACACAACATCCACAGCCTTTCCCTCATCCACTTGTCATAGAATGGGACCAGGTTGGTCAAGGACGACCTGCCTTTCACATAGTGAAAGATAAAGTTTTTAGGTGGGCCAAACAGCTGCTTATCAGGTTCTCATGGGGCAAGCAAATGGCTTTAAAGATTGCTTTTAGTTCTACGAGTAAAAAGCTGCAGTAGGGAATTGGCCTTTTCATCTCTGTAGATACCACACAGGCAGAACAGGTCCTAAACAGTTAACCCTGCATAGCTTTTTGTTGTATATTCCAGTAAACTGGTGTGTGTGTGACTAAATATTTTGTTAGCACTGCACATATCATTTGCATTTTGTTCTCTGATTAAATCTTTGTCAACCTCTATTCTCTTGTGACGATTTCTTTGAAAAGGACTAAGAAAACTGTTCTTTAAAACTTAATAGTCACATCTTTTTGGCATAAAAATACATCCTTTCAATTGTTAAGTAAGGCCTGAAGTTGTTCTACTATTTTCTGGATCCTAGAGGATATAAAGAAAAATAGAGATGCTACAGTAGAAGCTGAGTTGTTGATTCTGATCAGGTAGCAAGAATATACTGGGTGTTTTTTTCAATAGCTCTTATTAAAACTTTTTTTGGGGTGGACATTACAATGAAGGAGATGAGAATTCCAGATAGGCCCAAACCTCTGCCACACTGGGAATCAAATTCCAAGTGTGATGTACTGATACTTGGGACCTCAAGTGTTTGGTGAGCTAGAGGGTTTCTCTCCAAGACCTGGGTCCCACACAGCTCGCGGTGTTCTACAATACTGTGGATTCATCGGCTGCCGCTGTCAAGCTGCATTGAAGGCGTTTGTTACATGATAATGGATGATTGGGTGTCTGCAGGGCCTGGCTTGGTGACAGCATGTGGAAGAGCAATGATTCACTCTGCTGAAAGTCACCATGGGGATATTGTAATAGGGCTACTGTTGCAATTAAAATATGAGCTCATTTAAAAACCTATGCTTCCAGACATCCATGTTCACATTTACAGTTATGATATCTATCCCAAAGCTTCACAGAAATGTCTTTTACCATCTTGCCTGGTAACCTTTTGCAGTCCAGTGCAAAAGTGACATACCAGTGACATACCCTGCACTCTAGTTTCAGGCAGGGATCTCTTCTGGCTGGTGGTAAGGTCACGGCAGGGCCAGCAATCAGCATGAGAGTCTTTCTGCAGACACTGAGAGAAGCTGGAGAGGATTAGCATCAATACACAGGGGTGGGAACAATTTTCCTCCTGGAAAGATATTTTAGACCAAATAAAACCTTTATTGTGACACTTATGGAGCTTTCTGAGACATAAAAAATTTGGAGAAAGTAAATGCACTTTAAATAAAAATTTACCCTAGTGCGTGATACACGTATTTCTCAAATAAGACAAATCCTCTATAAATCTTCTATAAATCTAACATATTTGCATATTGTATATAAATAGACTTTGAACCAGCAGTGAGATGGACAGAATAGATTAACAAGCTTTCCAATTTTAAAACTTCAGATCATGACTGTGTGTGAACCTGGTAAGTTCAGAAATGTGAAACAGTGACAAATATCCCATGTTATTTAGAACCTATTTATTGGGTAAGTGTTGGATGCTCTCTCTCTCTTTTATCTTGTCATTCAGTAAAATATCTAGTTTTGAAGGAGATAAGGACCTCAAATACTCTACGAATGTTAGCTGCATAAGCCTTAGTAAAAACCCAACCCGTAGAGGTAATTACGTAACATTGCAGATGGCAAAATGGATGCATAAAGAAGTAATTTGCTAGAAGGCACTTATCAGTTTAGTAATACAGTCCATGAGTGTTCATTCTTTATTCAAACTGAAAGAACACTGCCAATTTTTTGTGTAACTGTGTACTGCCAATGCCCTATATAATGACATGGTTTTGTTTTGTATTATGGACTTCTCTATCACTTGGCTTTCTCATTATCCACGTGCTGTCTGCCAATGGCAGAGGCAGAGCCAACACTAAGACTGAGGACCATATTTATCTCCCAGTTCAGAGGTTTTTGGTTGTTGGTTTTTTTTTTTTGTTGTGTTTTTTTTTGTTGTTTTGTTGTTGTTGTTGTTTTAACATACAGTGTTATTTACCATAGAGTTATGCAGCTAAAGTTGCAGACTGAGAAAGAATGGAAGTGAGAAGAAAAAGTGTTAAATTCTTTTTCTACCCTGGGAGAGTATAGCAATTTAAAGTGCTCTCATAGCATCATAATGTTAATTTCCCCCCCAGTGCTTTCTGGCATCTGGCTCTATTCCCCCATGCAAGGGAGCTTTGCAGAGTCATTTGTCTCATTAGAATTTTTGTTCCTGAAATATGAAAGCAAAATAAATGTTATACATAGTATCCAACCAAATGTATTGCTGCATATAAGTACGGCAATAGACAGATATGGTTATTTCATAGTCAAGTATATTAAAAAGTATTGATTCCAAAATTTAACCCAGAAAGTAAGAAATTTGATCTGTAGTTGTCTGCAGGACCTCAATTCAGCCTCCCTGTGTTTTACTGTTATGATTCTATTTTGCAGAAAGCTGGAGAAACAGGAACAGGATCTCTTGAAAAATGTGGTGCTTTTTGGATTGAAGGATGAAGGACATCTTATAGACTGGATATTACTGTCTTTTTCAGTTCCTGAAATGAAGTCCACCAGTCAAAGGAGGTTCTTACACGTGGAGTGAAACTGTGGAAGCTGCTTTAAGGTAGAAATTGCATCCAAAGAACAAACAACAAAAATGTCAAGTTTTTTTTTTTTTTTCTTACGTACAGCAATATCAGACAACTGCTGAAAATACTGAATACATGACTATACTAGGGAAATATGTAATCCTGCATGTTCTTGAAGTGTACTGGATCTATATGATCTGCCATAATCTGCCAGTATGTGAAATACTGTAGATATTGCTCAATGTGACTTCACGATCTTTGACAGATGCCGAAAAGTTTCCTCTGCCACCAGTTTCCTCTGTGTCCTTTGATATGACACCTTAACGGGCTGCTGAGAAGGACTGTCTTGTGTATACTGGGTTTTTTTATATGTAGTCAATTACAGTTTAGAAGTTTCCTCTTGATATTAAACTTTCTGCATTTAAATTATATTTATTCTATGAATAACAGCATTTTGAAACAGTTAGAGAAAGCGTGTCTGTGTATGCACGCTTTTTGAAAGGCAACAACAAGCAGTAACCTCCTTACACTCTTCAGGTACCACCTGAAAATTAAAAAATATAATATGAAAAGATGAAAAATAGGGAGGAAAGAGAGCAAAATAAATCTTCCCAATATCCACTTAGTAGTTTTCAAACAGTGAAGATTTTTAATATTTCTGACAAATTTGGTTAGAGAAAAAATAATTCTAAATTATGTTACCTATTATTTGTTGGAATTCTTGAAATTGCCTTGCATCAGAAAGAGCATTAAAGATCCCTAGATGTGGTTGATATAATCAGAGCAGAGTTATTTAAAGGTCTCGGTGGACTGCTAGCCTATCTAGATAGAATTATATTTTGCAATCCCAGAAGAACAAAAGTCCGTCAAGTACTTAAAAAGCTAGAGATGAAGGACTATCCTTCAGTTAGGGCAAGTGTAAGCTAAAAATGGCTAAACTTAGGCATTTGGGAAATGTGTCAGTCCTGACAGCTCAAAAATAGAAATAATTATGTAAATCTTGGCTCCAAACCAGAAAGCGACGTGATTTAGAAAGGTTGTTAAGTATGGTCACATACTTCAGTAAATTAATTCAATCTCCTGTCAGAGATTAGAGATCCCTTATGAAGGTGCTAAAAAGATAGATTGCTGAGTGGCAATTTGGGTCAGAGCAACTTAGCTTGTTCACTACTGGGAAAGTGCTGGGTAGAACTCTCTGTTCCAAATGTCTAAGCACCTGGGCAGGCAATTACAGCCTCTGAAGAGCATCAAGAGCCGCGAGGCGTGGTTAGTTCCCCATATCTACTCATAATGAACAAAATGCTCACCTTTAAAACAGCTCAGGTTGCACATGAAAAGAGACTGAGTAAATTGGAAAAGGGAAATGGAAGGACGACGACACCGATGTCCATTTTTTTCTGTAATGGTGTAAATTTATTTCGCTGTTTATGGACAAAGGCTTACTTGTGGGACTTCCAGTGCTTCCCACCACAGAAAATGAGAAAATTAAATCTGAGACCAGTAGGAAAGAAAAAAATACAATCTTTTCTGCTTTGTATGATTAGATCAATATTGCTGCTTCTGAGCAAATGTTGATCCCACCATTGGGATCCAACATCCATAGCCATGACAAAGTAATCTTTTAAAGGAAAAGGTGAGTGGAGACAGCGTCTGTGGCATTTTATAGACATGGCATTTATATGCTGGACTCCACCTGAATATAAACCCTTAGTCTGAAATAAACCCTTAGTTATGTTCTTCAGAAGGGACCTTTCAATGGAATCACTCCAGTTTCTGAATAGCTAATGGAGCACTGTGTCCAGTTTCAGGCTCCCCAGTACAAGGAAGATACTGACATACTGGAGTGAGTCCAGTGGAAGCCAAGATAGTCAGGGGGGCAGAGAATATGATGTACAAGGGCAGGCTGAGAAAAATGTTCAGCCTGGGGAAGAGAAAGCTCAGAGGTAACTTATTGCCACCTACAACTGCCTGATCAGAGGATGTAGAAAAAGATGGAGGCACACTCTAGTCAGAGGTGCACAGAACCTTAGGATGAGAGGCAAAGACACAAATTGGAACATAGGAAATTCTGGTTAGGTCTAAGGACAGTTTTATCTACCATGAGGGTGGCCAAACACTGGAGGAGGTTGCCCAGAGAGGCTGTAGAATGTCCTTCCATGGAAGTGTTCAAAACTTGACTGGACACGGGCAAACCTGGTTGGATTGGATATGCTTTGAGAAGGGAGTGAGATTAGATGACATCTAGAGTCCTTTCTGTTAGAAATTATTTATGGCTCTGTGCTTCTGTGGCATGCTAGAAATGTATTATTTTAGAACTAAAATTGTTATGTGTGGCCTGTGGATCAGCAATGCTGACACACTGAAAGAGGTACTTCGTAAATCTGGTCTCAGGTTCTGTTGGCAATACTGGCTACTGTTAAGAGCTACAGAAATGTTCCAGGAGGTGATTGGCTCTACAGCTGGCAATTCTGACACCCCAAAAAGTGGGCTTAAATACTCATCACAGTTATAATGAGTTATGCAAAATAGATGAAGATACATCCCCCCCCCCAGATAATAATATATATATAGAATAAATTAGAAGTTGGTACTTTGAATTTGAAAGCATAGGACAGCAGCAATATACACCTTACCTGCCTGGCCTATAGCTAGTGATAAACTAGAAAGCCATAGGCCTGAGCACTGGCGTATGATTGCCTATACTACTAATTTGCTGGTGGCTTTTAGCGTATGACCTGATTTGAGTTTGATGCAGCCATGAGTCTCCTGTACACTTGGCAGGATGGTCTGAGAATTAACATGGGCCACTGACACAGAACTGATATTTGAAATACTTGTCCAGCTAGTAGGGTGTTAGGTACTGTGGGGAAAGGTACTGTCTTGCTGTGATGAAAATATTTTGAAGTTCTTTATCTGTTTGGAAGGACAGTTTTTAAACCTTCTAAAGTTTTGTTGGATGGGAGACCAGTTTGAGTACCTCTGGGGCACTGAAATTCCATCTTCTGCTGCTGTTTGGGTCCTGTTTCCTGCTAAGGAGCAAGGAACTCTCCAAAGTGAATCTCCCTCAAGGGCAGGTCACTCCCAAGAAATGAAATAAAGCTAAGCTTGTTTCTCCCTGCGATGCTTCCTCTGATGACAGTGAAAATCAGTTTTTATTTCTAAATGTTACATAGCAGCCTACAGCTCTTAAGAAAGAAATGACATTGAAAAATTCTTTGCAGAAAAAAAGTTCCTCTTTTTTAACTCTGTGTGATAGGTTGACCTTAACTGGCCACCACGTACCCACTAAGCTGCTTTCTCACTCCCCTCCTCAGCAGGACAGGAGAGAAAATAGGAAAAAAAGCTTGAAGGTCGAAATAAGAATGGAGATCACTCACCACTTACCATAATGGGCAAAACAGACTTGACTTGGGAAGATTAATTTAATAATTTGCCAATTAAAAATATAGTAGGATAGTGAGAAACAAAAATAAAACTGAAAACACTTTCTCCCCACCCCTCCTCTTTTCTTGTGCAAAAGTGATGTTTTCACACTGACATCTTCACTCCCAGCTCTCCCATCTCCTCCCCCTGAGTGGTGCAGGGGGATGGAGAATGGGGGTTGCGGTCAGTTCATCACTCCTTGTCTCTGGCTCTCCTTCCTCCTCAGGCTCTTGCCCTGCTCCAGCGTGGGGTCCCTCCGATGGGATACAGTCCTTCTCCAACATGAGTCCTTCCCATGAGCTGCAGTTCTTTGAGAACTGCTCCAGCATGGCTCCTTTCCATATGTTACAGTCCTTCAGGAACAGACTGCTCCAGCGTGCGTCCCCCATGGGCCACTGTTCCTGCCAGCAAACCTGCTCTAGCGGGCACCTCTCTCCACGTGCCACAGCCTCCTTCAGGGCACATCCACCTGCTGCAGTATGGGGTCCTCCATGGGCTGCAGGGGGACAACCTGTGTCACCATGGTCCTCTCCATGGGCTGCAGGGGAATCTTTACTCCGGCACCTGGAGCACCTCCTCCCCCTCCTTCCTCACTGACCTTTCTCTTACGTTTTTCTCACTCCCCTCTCTCGCAGCTGCTGTGCAGCGTTTTTCACCCATGACAGAGGTGCCAACAGCACCGCTGACGGGCTCAGGTTTGGGCAGCGGCGAGTCCATTTTGGAGCGGGCTGAAACTGGCTGTGTCTGACGTGGGGGCAGCTCCTGGCACTTTCTCACAGAGGCCACCCCTGCACCCCCCCAGCTACTAAAGCCTTGCCACATAAACCCAAAACACTCTGTATCACCAAACCAAGCTCCAAGGTTCAGACCACAGCAAAAAACATATTTAACAGTGTTTACCATGCTAGATTCTTTTTCCAGTACAAAAAAAAAAAAAAAGGCAAAAAAAGCAGCAGTGCAAAAGAGGTAGGTCTCAGATGCAAGGGGATGCGTCTTGGAAGTGGGGCATTTAATCATGGACTTGTCTCTGTATTACTTCCAGACAAATAGCATTAGTTTTCACAGGTCTAATAAGTCGCCGTTATGAAGCTAGTAAGGGCACATCACTCAGAGCTGCCTCAGTAAGAACAGATGAAATAGCGAACTTTGCCTCTACGCTATTAAGTGGACTTGCCAGTAAATACCTACTGTTCTAATGTGCAAGAATAACATAAAATAAGCCAAGACCTCCTGGAAAATAGCATAAAAATATTTTGTGGAATCACCAGCTAAACTGGTAAACAGAATAAATTTAACAGAAATGGATATAAGATGGCTGGATATATTTTTTTTTTAAATTTTCAAATTTTTAATTAAACTATTAGATTCAAAGATGACTATGCAAGTTCCTGTACTAAAATGTAAGAAGTTAACAACTCTTAATTCTGTGATGCAAGTACTGTAATAAATAAAACTGTAAAAAAATCATGTTTTGTAAAGAGTTTCTTTCTGTAGTGCAAAAGTGATGTTTTCACACTGACAACCATGGAAAAGATTTAAAATAATAAATTAAAAAAATGCTTTTTTTTTTTTTTTACCTACAAGCAATTCATGGTCACTGCTCTATTAATGTAGAAACATATAAAGCATTCTGGAATCTGGAGACAAAACACAGAATCATCATATCACTCAAAGGTATCCCTTCCCCAAACCTGGAAATTCTCACATACACTCTTTCTCTTTTTTTCTTTTTTCTTTTTCTTATTTTTTTTTAATACTCTCTTTGCTCTTATTTTGCTTGCCTCTCACAGGTTACATCTATCAGGCTTTTTAAGTACCAGCCCTAGACAAACTAAATTGACCCTCCTGCTGATATAGATTAAAGGTAGAGCAGTATGAATTGATTTGCCATAATCCTACTATATGCAGAACCAGAAGCTCAGAGCAGAGCAGTTTATGTTTTCAGACTTCATCAGAAAACATAACCTCAAAATTGTTCCTGCATTGCTAAACATCCTAGGACTCCTTGTTGGGAAACATGAAAAAATAAAAGTGGTGTTCATTAACATGCTATTTTTTAAAAATCATTAGTACTATTTAAGTATTCGCTAATTTATTGATTTATAACCAATATGCTAGTGCTACATTGGAAAGCAAGGCAGCAAGAACTTGAAGCTCTTATTTTTTCTTACTGGCAAAGCAGTGCCCAGGAACAGTAATCGAGGCTCTCTTGGGATCAATCAGGATGGAAAATAGTCAAAATGGCTGCATGATAGTGACCATTCAAGTTTTATTTGTTCTGTCATTTTTGTTCACCTTTCTCATCTGTTGGCACTGTTTTGCAGGTGGATATTTAGAGGCAGTGCTTCATGAGAAGGTATTGAAAGAAAGCATGGACCACAGATAAAGTCAAGGAGTTTGAAGAGCTGGAGGTGTATGGAAAGGCAGTGTAGAGAATGAAGCAAAATAGTGAAGGAGACTGAAGGCAGGGTAAGTGGGAGGAAGAAATCCAAGCAGCAGAAAAGAATCAGAGATGAAACTGGTAAGAGCCTGAAAAGAAAAAGCAAAACCAGCAAAACCCCCGGGAATATGAATCTAAAAAGGAAAAAGGGAAATAGCTAGTAGTGTTTCTGAAGAAAATTCGCTCATGACAAGCGACTAGGCAGCTGGGTGCTAAATTAGAGCATGTGGAGTGTTATTTACCCCTTCATGACAATTAATAGGAAAAGATGAGATAATTCCTCTTCAGTTACTCTTTTTGCCCAGAGCAGTTTTGCCATTTCCCACTCACTGCATATTTTTCTTAACGGTATGGCTCCAGTGAAGTGAGAGTAACAGAGACTTCTCACACCATCTTTTCAGAGGAGTCTGTTCTGCATAATGCCCAACGGAAACTTTCTTTGGGGAAACCCAGGCAGTCTCTGTGTCTGTGATGGGGAGAGGAGATGCAGTCCCTATGGTGGCATGCTATCCCTTGTTTATGTAGTCACTGGTCCTTTCCACGATATTTGTCCCTGGGTGAGCTAGCTGTCCAGAGGGTAAAAGAGCCAGAGCTATGAGCAAGAGATTCCTCTCTAGCTTTGTTCTGTGAAAGACTGCAATTGTATGTGATAGGTCTCCTCTGAGGGAAAGCCTTAGTGGCCCAATCTGCCTTCTCTCATTATTCTGTCAGTAATTTTAATTCATAAGAATTCAGTTATTTGTAAATAAACTTATTCAAGCTGATTTTAATACTGTTATCTTTGGCATAATGAGGCAACCCGAAGAAAATGGATGCTGTGAATTGAACGCCATGGGGAAGCCCCTTAAGTTCCAGCAAAGAATGGGTGAATGTCAACATCAAGTCTCACATAGTTCTACTACAGCATACTTACACGTAGCTTGAGGCCTGGCACCTGGTCTGGTGACTCAATAAGCTTGCTCCCTGGGAAAACTGTTAGTATTTTTCTAATTTATATTCTATGCTTCTTCCTCTTTTTCCTGAATGTAAAAAGCCCCAAGAAAAGTTTGTTTTATCCAAGATAATGTCTACTAAAATTCCAGAAGGAACTGCACTGGAGTGTTCAGCAGTTTCAAAATCTAAATAACAGTGTAGTGGAGGACTTGCCTTAAGTCCTTTTTCAACTCTATCAAATTTCTGAATTCCATAATACTTAGGAAGGTGTTTCACAAGTTAATTATGTAAATAATAGCATGTTAAGAACAGTTCATTTGTCATTCATTGTCACATCTATGTCGTCTCTTTCTAAACTAAAGTTTAAGCAGTTTCTGTCCATCCTTGCACAGAAATCTCTCCATGTCACTTATCATTTTCCTTTTTCAAATATGGGTAGTTTTAATGCTCATGGGCCATTTTCATGATAAGATGACTGCAGCTGAACAGAGGATTCCAGGTGAGAGTTCATCACCCTTTTCTGTACTAAGAAAATAATAGATTTCATATTGTTCTGTTCCCATTCTCTTCATTTCGCCCCTCTAAGTTTGTACAGTTCATCCGTAAGTCAGCAAGAGTTTTTTCAAATA
Source organism: Anarhynchus alexandrinus (assembly GCA_008711295.1). Taxonomy (NCBI): domain Eukaryota; kingdom Metazoa; phylum Chordata; class Aves; order Charadriiformes; family Charadriidae; genus Anarhynchus; species Anarhynchus alexandrinus. The sequence goes on from VUYV01000014.1 coordinate 4,081,551, forward strand.
ATTGTATCCAATGAGCATTGCTGTGCGTTTCTCAACAGTGAATTTATCTTCCATTATTTTAGCCATTCACCTGCCTGTGTAGGATTCCTCTAAACATCTCAGTCTTTTCTAGATTTTAGTGAGATGAAATATTTTATGTTAGAAATTTATTTTCTAATCTTCCTTACCCCTTTAATTAATAGCTAGCCTATAAATAATAATGAATAACACAGTTGTTAATGTGTCAGTTCTTAACTTCCAGGCAGACTGGAAGTTTTGCCACTCTTTTTAATCTTTATGTGAATTTTTAGAATTAATGTCATAAAATATGTAAAGCAATAATATTTTTTTGGTGTGCATATGCTTACATTTGCAAGCAGTCTCCCTCCTTGAGGTGACTCAAAACCCAACTGGACATGAGCAACCTGCTCCAGCTGGCCCTGAGTGGAGCAGGAGGTTGGGCTAGATGACCTCCAGAAGTCCTTGGTGACATGAACTACTTTATAGAATAGAATCATAAAAACATTTAGGGTGGAAAAGACCCTTAAGATCATTGAGTCCAACCACAAATCATTTTGCGAATGTCATTGTTTGTCCAAAGTGATTTTCCAATACAAATGTAATATTGATTTTGCTAGAAGGAGAAAGTTTGGCAAAAACTGGAGGATGAAATCAAAACATTTTAATTAACCCCAAAGTCATTATTATTATTATTAGAATTTTAATTAATATTGTATCTTTTTCTCACAGACTTTAACTTTTTTATCTTAACACTTTGACTTGTCTAAAACTTTATTCAAAATCTCAAAATCTATATGAAATCTACATTATTTTCTACACAGTTCTCCTTTTTCATTTCAAATTACAACTGAAGTAGCTTTTAATAGTTTGTGACTTTCACTGAAATTCTTTCCCCTCTTTGCCTGCAGCTTGTTTTCCAGGTCCTTTAAATCTGACAGGGACAACCAGCCTTAGTCCTACAGGGGGAATTTTGCAAGTGTCTGCTGCTGGCTGAATTATTTAAAGAAATGTAAACTGGGTTGAAAAGTTAAAAATAATTTTATATGCAGCTCACTTTCCAAAATTTTATTCTAGTAGTTTGCTCTCATTAATATGCCCATTCATCATATTGATTTAAACTGTTATTTTAAACATACTACAGGGTGATTCTTTTAAGATTTTCTCAAAAAACCAGTTTTGTGGGTCAACCCTGCCAGGCAGCCCCACACAGCTGCTCACTCACCACCCCCCAGTGGGACGGGGGAGAGAATCAGAAGAGCAGAACTGAGAAAACTCATGGGTTGAGATAAAGACAATTTGGTAAAAGAGGAAAAGACAAAACAAAGTAAAACAAAACAAAGAGAAGCAAGTGAGGCAGAAAGCGATCGCTCACCACCAGCTGACTGTTGCCCAGTCAGTCCCCAAGCAATGGCAGCCCTGGCCAAACTCCCCCCACCCAGTTTTCTCGCTAAGCACAGCATCATATGGTATGGGATACCCCTTTGGTCAGTTGGGGTCAGCTGTCCCAGCTGTGTCCCCTCCCAACCCCTTGTGCTCCCCCAGCCTCCTCGCTGGCAGGGCAGGGTGAGGAGCAGAGAAGGCCTTGACGCTGTATAAGCACTGCTCAGCAACAGCTAAAACACCTCTATGTTATCAACACTGTTTTGGTCACAAATCCAACACAGAGCACTGTATGAGCTGCTATGAAGAAAATGAACTCTATCCCAGCCAAACCCAGGACAGCTAAACAGTTCCTAACAAAACAACCCAACCAAACAAAAACCCCAACAAAACAAACAAAGAAAGAAAAAGCAAACAAAAAAAAACCCCAAATCATCAAGCTTTGTGAGAAATAATTTTTCTGGCTCAAGAAATCACCTTAGAAAATATGACCAGTCTTAATATAGTTAGGAAGTTACCTTACACACCATTCAGACCCAATTCTAGACCTATTTATTTGGTGGTAGAGGTGTGTCTGTATGTCTGAGATCACTATCGAATAAACCTGTCCTTCTGACTCTATTTTGAACAAATACTGACACAGAGATGTGCAATGGAGTGTCAGCATACTTAGAAATAAGATATTGGTAATTTAGAGGGAAGTTATGGGAGGGAAATGCTCGGCAATGAAGCTGGAACTATGTTCTTTTATGACCTAGAAGCTGAGAGCTGCAGGAAAGAAAAAACTGAAAAGCAACTCTTCTTGAAGAAAAGTGCGAGGCTACAGAGCAGGGGTTTTATTTATATTTTGGAAGTAGTCTCTGCCTCTAAATTTTAGGTCCCAGTGACTGTGGTCTCACAGTATTTTCCTATGCCGAATAGAGTAGTATGTTATGGAAATAGGGGCACCATGGACAATTCTCACCTTTGTGGAGAACTCTAGAGGGAAAACTGGTCCCTGGGCTAATATGAACAGGCGTGTTTGACTGTGGTGTGTAGAGCTAGGACCGGTCTGGTAGAAAAGTCTGGGGCTGGCTGGAAACATGATGGAAGATTGTCCCAGCATGAGGATGGTGGTGTATGACCATGCCACCAGCCAAAAGCAGAGCAAGATGCCATGGGCACACTGTGGGCTCTCAAATGACCAGGTCCTGGAGTGAAGCAGGGAGTGACAGACAGCACCTGCTAGGCAGACAGGAGTGACAGGGAACCCTATTAGTTAGGTTCAGCATTATTATGGTTTATTATAATAATTTCACTCGAAATGTGGAATCAAATTTTGTATGAGTAAAGGTGTCACAATAATAGCCTACAACAGTAGACTTGGATCTAGTGAAAAAACTAGAAGGCTTCCTTCTACTGCTATCCAAGCAGGAAAGAAAAGTCATTTCAAATCATCTTACGTAGAAAGAAGCAGAATAAATGAAAGGATGAAATCCAGCTCACAAATGCCCCGTTGAAATCAATGGCTTGGAGTTTAAAAGTCACTTACCTGGACTTAGTGGCTTCAAACTTCTTTTAAATCGCTGATTTCTCACAGCAGATGTAGTCTGAGAACCACTAACAGAAAATATCACCTATTTCAGAGTGCTATAATGCTACAGTGGACTGTCTGAGCTGAAGGGCGATCGGTTACAGAGGACAGAGTGTTTAGTGGTGGGGACCATTTCTCCCATGTCTTCAGCCATCCCGAGGAAGGCAAACTGCCTCCCTCAGCCCGTGATCAGGTCAGGAGAGCAGGCAGAACCAGGCACTGCTGGTGGGAAGTGGTTGTGAATCAGCTTTGGTTATTAACAACATTACAGCTGTACTACTTGTTTTGATACAAGGTAAATGATGGGCCTTTTGTGATATTATCCAAACACCGGAGGAAAAAAAAACCCAAACACAAATGTGTTTTGCACATACAGCGACAAAAGACCAAAAGGAGTAAATGTCTCTTCTCTCACTAATATGAGTTAACAGTGATTCACATGCATATGAGCAGGATCATGACAGATCAAACCAGGCCCCATGATACTTGCCATGAAGTAACCCCTTTTTCCCACCTCTCCGGTGACTAAACTAAACTGCTATGTGTCAAACTGAATGCCGTTGCCTGGACATAGAACATCATAAGCAATTATTCAGTAATGAAACCCTCCCTGCCTAATTTTATGATGGCACCTGAATAACGGCAAGACAGAGCAGTGACAAAACCCAAACAATTTCATGCACTGTATTTACTGCTGCTTGTAAATTCCTGCTGTGGGTATCCTCTCTGGAGCTTCGCACCATCCCTTCCCTCCTTGCGTTTTAGGGAGTCAACCTTGCATTCCTTAGGAGAGAAAATACAAGAGAAGGTGAAAATCCCACCCCTAATTAAATAGAGAGAGAATTTTAAAAATAGACATACTTGCAATTATGTTCACTGAGACATTCAGAGAGAGGCCGCACTAACAGTAATAGATTCACCTGAAACTACACATGCAGTTACCGCTAATGTACACGTTTCAAATGCTCCATCGCACGAGACAGGGATTAGCCTAATTGGTGATAAGAGAAATTGTAGAAGTCTCCATAGTTTGTGTGCAAGTCTCAGAAGTATTAATGAACCAGTTGGTTAAAATTAGGTAGAATGTGGATCTTCGTACAGGCTAAACTGTACTTTTGGGAATTCGGTAGAGTATAATTGAAGCCAAAAGTCCCCGTTTTACATGTTATTAGCATAATAATTGTCCTGTGTATAAGAAACCAAAATGGGGTTCTTTGACAGTATTCTATAGTGCACAAACAGTAGATTCACTGTATATAATTTGTTAATATCAAGAGTCTGTGTTTCTTTGGGATAGTGACAGCACATGAAAATCCAGGTAATAAATATAACATCCTACTTCCAATCCTGTTAAAAAAAATGTTTTGAAAATCACAATCTGGAACTTTGTGACCTGTTGACTTACACACAGAGACTTGCTGTGCCTGGATCTGCTTTGTTTTGCTCTGCTTTTACAGCTTGGTGCACCTTTGTACATATGACGCTGCTGCTGAGGGAACTCAGATTGGAGCGAGATGTGGAGGAATAAATGGTGAATTGAATCAGTATGGTTCAGCCACAAATTAAGCAGAGACCAAATAAGTGACAATGAACTGTACAATGTAGGAATAAAACCTTTGCAAATAAATTTGATAGGGAAAGGGGTAATGGTTTTAAACTAAAAGAGGGAAGATTTAGACTAGATATAAGGAAAAAAATTTTTACACTGAGGATAGTGAAACACTGGCACAGGTTGCCCCGAAAGGTGGTAGATGCCCTGTCCCTGGAAACATTCAAGGTCAGGCTGGACAGGGCTCTGAGCAACCTGATCTAGTGGAAGATGTCCCTGCGCATTGCAGGGAGGGTTGGACTAGATGACCTTTAAAGGTCCCTTCCAACCCAAACCATTCTATGATTCTATGAATCTACGATTCTATGATATTCTCCTTTAGAAGATATTTGAAATCACAGGAGTCTGCAGTAGCTCAGTTAATTCTACTTCACAAAGGTGACTGAATGCTAAAAGCTGTTGCTACTTCAAGTAATTATACCCATTATATGAGAACCTAAAAAGTCCTCAAAACCTAACTTGGTATATTCATGAAATTCCCAAGGCCCTAGTTTGTTGTTTGTTTTTTTTTTGTTAATAGTCCCTAGATTTTTACTGGCAGAAAAGTACAAAATCACAGGTCTTGATGTTGGTTAACTTTCTGCATCTGAAGACACATAATTAAACAAAACATCTCTTTCTGTATTTTACTGGTAGAGCCTGACCTGATAGAAATAGAGAGAGCACATTTCATGGATTAGACATCTGGAACACATAAAATTGTGGCTATCTGTAGTCTCTACTGTGGTGGGGTGTTATGTGAAAGTCCAGGACTCGATTTGTCTTTTTACCTGTTGGGAAAAAAGAGTCCAAACCATGGTCTCTCAGGCTACCCCTATATTGCAAAATAAAAAGGCTCAGGAAGTAATCATTGCTTCCAGGAGACAAGACCAAATGGCACAAAGTGACTATAATGCTAAAGGATTATTGTCTCTAGAGCAGACTGGCCTTATCCATGTTATATGACAATTTGCTTTGCTCTCCCCCAGCCTTGTATGTTGGTCTTAAAATGTAATTATTGCTTTTGTACATTTTCAGTTCAAAGTGCCTGAAATAATGGGAAGCTGTGTTGCAGCCTTCCAGAATGGTGTTTTCATAACATGATGCTGAAAGAAGTTGTACACGCTGGGATATGTCAGGATGATGCTGTAGGTGTTCGAGGATGTCACGCTGTTACGATAGCACTGGAAAATCGTGTAAAACAGAGAAAGCCAAACTGGTAAAGTCATTTATGCAGACTTTTGCCTGAAGACAGACTCTGGACAAGGGTTAAGGTGTGCATTTCAGCTCTGGGGGTTCTAACTTGGATGAACAATTAATTATTTGAGAGGTAATCCCCTGTACAAGAACTGTTGCAGAAATTCCCCAAAGGGGAATTTTGTGTTTGCTTGGTCCTTTGTCCTTGGTTGTTCTTTTCAAAAATTACAGCTTCTGTCCAGACCCTAATTAAGGAAGTAAACTGCTTAAGTTCAAGGGAATGGTAGTGAACAACAAGACAGCAATAAGTGAATTTCCCCTCTGGAAGGGGGAAGAAAAGGAAGTGAAGATCTTTTTACATGTATATTTTTTTGATTATGAATATTCTTATTTTTTAAAGGAATTTTCCAAAATGTCTTCAGTTATTCAACACCTCTGTTTGTCCAGGTTTTTTGGTCACCTCTGTCAGGGAAGTGGGGTGACAATGCTCAGCCCCTCTAGGGAAGAGCTCAGGATGTGGCTCCCCAGCTACCTCAGGTTCCCTGAATGCTCATGACAGAAAACCAAATAAATTCTGCAATCCTTAACTTCTTACTGGGTCTCACAGCTGTTGAATAAAGCTGGCTATTCATAAATAAAATTGCAGGCCCCGGACAAACTCCGAATGTAATCCCTTTCATTTAAACAAAATAGAAAAATATCACTAATGAGGTGCCAAATTAAGGCAGCAAGTGCTCATATACATTCCGGGCAGCTGATTATCTCTCATCAAGGTGGCTAAGTAATACAGTCCTCATAATGAACTAATGGATTTGCAGGTCCAGTTAACACAAAAGTTCAACCTCAGACAAGTTAAAGTTAATCAAGTACAAAAAGGATTAAATTAGTACATTTAAATTCAACTGACAGAGGCATTAGAGCTGTGCTGTATTCCCTTATTTTCTGCTTTGGTGTTAAGTGTTGGGAAGAGAATGGCAGTTGAAGTATCCCACTCTTTGGGACTTCATGCTTCAGTTCCTTACCACCCATGCATATGGAGTCGCTAATGACAGAGCGGCTACCCATCAGGGAATGCAATTCCACGTAGACATTTTCACCAAAATGGATTATTTCAGCCTCGTTGGTCACAGATTCTGTAGTTTTCCAGTGATTCATCTTACTATTAATAATGTCAGAGAATTTTAGGCCCTTGAATTAAATAATGATAAATAGGAGCCACTGAGCGAGCTCGGCAGAGGCAGTGCTGTTTATTTCAGTGTGAAGCTCTGTCAGGCCTGATAAATCGGATCCCTGAAATAGTTTATAAAGTACTGAATTGATGTGGCGGTTGGTGAGGGAGAGAATTAATGTTACGAAATAGGCCTGCAACCTAGATTTGATGAAAGCTGAGGAAAGCCTTTTATATAAATTCTGTGTCTGTGTAGGAAATGGTTGCAGCGAGAGGTGAAAGAGCTGCACAGGGAAATAACGTGCCTCTGTAATCTCTGCGGGCTGCAGGTCAGGGAAAGAGGCGCCCTGCGGACGCCGGTGGTGCCGGAGCTCCGCCGTGCTACATGAGAGCTCTGCCGAGCGGAGGGGTGGTCACCGGCTGCTCGCTTGTAATACCAAGCGCTGAGGACACGCTGCTCAAAAGAAAAATGAAAGCCTGCTTAAAGATGTAGGAGAGGCTTTCAAGTTCCACATGGCTGTCTTTGCCAGGCTGTTGGGGAGGAAGAGATCCTTGATGTTGCCCTGAGTAGTGCAGTCACTATTGCTAATCTCTCTGGCTGAATTAATAGTTTCCTCTTCAGATCACTTCATAAAAATCCCCTGGAAAGTGCATGCTAAAATCATCTTCCATCCAGTTCATAATTCTAGGCGGGTGTTTTCAAGTTACAGCAGGCAGGATTGCTAAAAACGGTGGCCGGCAACATAAAGCAGGCTGGTCGGTGTGTGCTGGGAGGTAGCTCAGCTTTCAGGAAAAGCATGCCACGTGCATAAATGGGAATTTTTCAAAGCTGCTTACTGATGGAATTGGACATGTAGTTGCTGTTAAGGTTAGTGAGACCTGGTGACAGCCAGATCTTGCAAGGGATCAATACTGCAGGCGCAATATTTCTGGACCACCAGACCAAGTTGAGGGGAGAGATGACAACAACGTCCCTCCATCTGTTCCATGTGTGCCAGCACACCATTGGACGAACACCTGACTTACATGACCTTACTTACATGTTTTAATTATTGCTAGGGTTTTACTATTTTAACCTATGTCTTTAAGTAGGAAATTCCTTTCTGAGGTCCTGATGCATGATGGTTGTCAGATAAAAAAAGAGAAGAGGAATTCTGTGGATGGGGTTCTTGATGCTCACTCCCCACGCAAATCCAGTCTGCTACGCTACTTTTCAGTTTCATATGTGTTTGCGAGGACACCCTAGAAGGAACGAAAGGAGGAAGGGCTTTTTTGATGTCACTCCCTCACCATAGGAGCCCTTTCTGACATTGTACCATGTTACTAAAAGCCAAAACAATTGTTCATGTAGTTCACAGACTTCAAACCAGCTGTTAACCACAGGATGAGGCTGTCATATTGGGGATGACAGTTTTATCAGTTCTATATCTGCTTCCTGGGAGAGGAAGATGGTAGAGGATTAGTACCCCCAAAGGCAACTCCCAGGTCTTATCTCTAGTCCTTTTTTTCGCATTAAATGGGAATGGGTCATTCTTCATACAGGTGTTCACCATGCATATTTAACAAAGATACAGCATGGGCAAGACCTGAAAACAAAAGCCAGAGCCAGAGCTACGCTTATACAGTTCATTCAGCAGGAAATCTAATCAAGCTAATAGGGGAATCAGTGGGTTAAGATCTAAAGGATAATACTTCCATGCAATTGAAATATATAAACCCAGAACTTTATAAATGGTTAGATAATATTCAGCATTTGAACTGAGTATTGGGAAGATCCTTGGCATTCCTTTTTTTCCCCATCAGGTTTATCTCATCTCTACTAACAACCATAAAATTACTCTGTAAATTGCATAAGTGCATGCAGTATCAAAACAATGAGAATACCATCAAGAGAAAAAAAAATATACTTTTCTTCTAAATGTATTTACAAGTGATGTGCAGGGAAATGTCTTGGTACCTATTTTCTGTCTCTGTAATCTTGTGTCCTTCCTTGATCTCTGAAAACCACAGGATCTGATTACAAGTGCCTTGTGCAAGGAGGCAGAATAGAACAGGCTAGATTAAACAATCTTCTGATTACCTTTTTGTGGACAATTTAACCTCTTCCTCTTCAATATCACAGGGGTAGGGGGAGATTTTAAAATATAAAGTAAAAGCAAGGGAAGACATTTGGAAAGTTCTGCCTGGTACTGATACAAAAATATATATATTTAGAAATGAAGCAATAATACCATTTTTCTCCAACCTACTTAATCTTTTCTGCCCATCTAATTCTGTTTGAAATAAGAAATAATTTTTGAATACCAAATATCTTGCAGGACCCTGAAAAAATGCATGGAAAACAGTGGAAAGGCTCCCAGACACTGAGCTCACCTAACTTTCCACATTTGCAATGCAGATACCAGCATCTGAGCCAGTTGCTCTGGTCTGCCTTTACAACCACTGGAGAGATACAACCACTTTTACTGGCCTGTGTTAGCATAACACGGATTTAGCCTTTTAAGTACATCTCTCTTCTCTGAGTATAAATGTATTTGTAGGATGACTATCTTGTATATGAGCATTGTAAACATCTACACTGGTCATATGTACCCTGTCTCTGGCAGCTTCATTGTTTGAACCAAGACATTGCTTCTTGGTGTAAGTGATGGGCAAATGTATGAGTTGCATCCAAACTTACATTTATTAAATGCTTTCAGTTCTTGTTTCTCTAGTGTCCTGATGTTTATAGCAAATACCAAGGAATGGTATGCAGAGAGGCTCCTGCTTATGCTCATTGCTGTAACCCCCCAGGGCAGCTGACTTTGGTATTGGCCCCGTTGGAGGGTCGGAAGCAGAAAAGCCTAGAGGGGTCCCACGTGAGGGGAGGAGCAGACAGGACAGGTGACCCAAAACTGACCAACAGGGTATTCCATCCCATCTGCCTCATGCTCAGTATAAAAGCTGAGGGATCAAAGGATCAGCCTCTTTCTTCAATGGCTGGTGTCTGAGGAAGACTATGTCTGTTCATCCGCCTTTGGTCCCGACCTGTGCGTTCCTGAATCCAGATCTGGAATCCAGTTCCTGTCTGTCGCTGCATCCAGTCTGGGACTTTCCCCATGCCTGCTGGTGGTGTGATCATCATCCTGGGAACTCAATACAGTTTTGTATATATTGTATATATTTAATTATTTTCTTATTAATATTATTATATTTTCTTTTTATTATTTAATTATTATTTCATTAAAGTAGTTTAGTTTCTTTTTCAACACTTAAGTTTTCTCTCTCTCATTCTCCCTTTCTTCTCTGAAGGGAGAGAGGTTAAAGAGAGTATCTGTTGTTCATTTAGTGGCCAGCCCAGCCCAAACCATGACATCTAGTCATTCATGCCAGCACACAAAGGACAGTCCAAGAGGTTGTCCACACTTCTTTGCTTAGAAAGTTTGGGGTGAAAGGACCAATTTCTTCCTTTGTCCCATGCCAATATATAGCAGGACACTCGAGCACTGGTAAAGTGGTGTTTGCTCCCGGATGGGAATGTCAGATGTAGTCCAGACATAGTTTCTAGTTCCCTGTTTTATATTAAATAAGAAGTGTTTTACTCCATTCCCCCCAAAATGCATTTCAGAAAATTATTGCTAAAAAGGTCCAGCTCTATTTGAGTAATTTACATGGTTTTGGGTTTTGTTTGTTTGTTTATTTGCTTTTAATCTGCTTTGGTCTTTGAGTTGAATAAGGGTCCATGTTACTATCCCGTTATTTCCCTGCCTCCACCTGATTTAAGTGGTAGTTGCTCTTAAGAGTGCTTTTCACAGCACAGCTTAGGTCTTAGGGTTAGAGTTTTGTCTTAAAAAACTGTGTTATGAGATGCAGCTCCTTTAGTGACAGGTGTCTGGGCGGGGGTAAAGTAGATTGTAAAACCAGCTGGGAAGAGGTTCGTGATAATAATAACGGCTGAAGGTTTTCTCAGGGAAAAGATGTACAGGTATCAGGGAATTCCCTTTGAGAGGTTCGGATAGTTGGATGAAAATAAATTAGGATGGAAACCTGTATTTTCTATAAAAATATGTCAGAGAGAACACTCTTGTTTCTTAATTTTTGGAGCAGCAGACTATCATACAGGGAATGCTATCCTAACAAAAGGCCCTAAACCAGGCTCCAGATGTCACATTTAAGTCATTCTGTAGGAGAAAAGCTTAGTGATGCTCTTCTGTTTAAGGATGTTTAATAGTGTTAGTAATAATTACAATGAACATTAGCAATGAGTGTGAGTAGTTCTGTGACTGTTGATTTTTATATGCAGTTATTCAGGTTCTGGAGCTCATGACTAGAAAGGAAATATTCATTTCATTATTGAGCTCAAATATCTCAGACTCCATGCCAAACTGTAGGTTTTTTGAGGCATTCTCACTTTCTTCTTTGAAAACTATTCTGTTTGTTCAGACCAATCAAGTATTAACTAGTCCTCTGAGCCATGGAAAGCAAGTGTGACACTATAGCTTTGCACTCACGTGTAGGAGGTACAGCTGGTCTCTAGACATCAATTGGAGATATCCTAAACATTGGCCGGAAAAGCATCTGTTGGAGAAGCAACTCTGCCCCTCTTTCCTCAAACTCAGCAGCAATGATCCCTCCCCACCCAAGGTGGGTGCTGTGGTATTAACTTCACATGGCAAAAATAAAACAAGGTCCTTGGATAGTCTAATATTGCTGCTAGAGGATTATAATCCCCTTAATGTCCTTCTTGTTTTGATGTAGAGAATTGAGCCACAGTTTCCCTGTAACAGGACGTGTCTTTGTCTTTGCGTTGTTGTAGATCTGAAAGCACAGTGAAAGATGGAAGCACACCACTTTTAAAAATTGTATGCCCTGGCCTCCAGGGCTTTGGCTTGACATCACTGAAGAGCTTGCTAGCTGGGACAGGAATCAGTATGCAGGTGGCTTTGTCCGAATAAACTGAAATAAACCTACAGGGTCAGGCAGATTCAAGCTAGTTGTTCCAAAGATATACTTGGATGAAATCTTTTAAACATTAAGACATAAATATTTACTTTTGAATTAGTACAAAAAAAATGCTACTGCTTCCTCCTTTTCCTATTATTGATCTGTCCCCCTGTATCACTTCAATTTTAATGCTCTTATTCCACAAATTTTAATAATTTCCCATAATTGACTTCAAGGTAACAGTTTGTACAGAAAGGTTATATCAAGTACAGCTTTTCAGATTTGGCTGTAGCTTCCCGTATACTGTGATTAAGAATGTCCTAATTTAGTCTATTGTCATGGAAACCTAGGAAATACAAAGAAATTTCTGGGACTCCAAAATATGCATGTCACTTCTATAAAACAGCAGTAACAGAACAGGCATGAAGAAAAATCAGCTAATTTTATTGAGAGAACAGTTAAAAAATCCCAATAAACTCTGCAGTTTAATAATAGCAATAATCAAGTTACCTGGGGGAATAAATTGAAATTAGAATGTACAGTTTGGTATCAATATCCACAGCAGTAAATGTTACCATATTAACCTTTTCAATTTAGCACTGGAATCATAAATCCAATTAAGAGGTTTTTATTTAAATAAATAGGTCTCTTCGAAAGCACATTTTTTAAACAGGGAAACTCCTGATTGTTCTCTTCTTTGCTGTCCAGAGTCTATTCTCAGAATCTTCAAAACTTCACCCTTTTCCTATCACCATAGAAACACCAACAGCTAAAGTAAGTGCAGTTTGTTAACAAGTTATCCAAATCCCTTCACTACTAGCAAATAATTTCAAGCTGTTGTCTATGTCCATCAGTGGATGGAATTCAGCTCAGATTTCATCTTTCCTTCTTTCCCAGTGGTATTTTAAGTCTCCCAGCAGAATTTTGCTACTTGTGCATGCCATGGCAAGGATGTGGGTTATACTGGATGGGGTGAGATAATTCACGCATATTAATATCCTGATCTTCATGACTTTCATGATTAGAGACTTTGAGACACACTTACTTCTCTCTTGCTGCAGCATCTTACTCTTGTGACACAGCTTCACTCCAGAGCTGTTACAGCTGGAAGGCAAGGTCCTGGGGTGCAAAGGGCAGGTTGGGGCAGTCAGAGGAGAGCCAGCAAATGTGGCTGTTTCTTATAATGGACTTTTCTGGAAGGAATGTTTCCCAGGAGCTTTCCTGACACACTGAGCATCTTTCACCTGTGGATGCCTCGCTTGTGCATTAGGTATATGTTATGGTTGGAGGAACCCACAACAATTTATTGTCATTTAGACAATTATTCTATCACCCAATGTTCCCTCCCAACCTGGGAAGGGGAATCGGGGAAAAAAACAAGGAAACCCAAGGGTGGAAATATAAACAGATTTAATAGAATTAGACTAGATAATTAACATTAATAACACGAAAGACCCAATATTGATCCCAATACCAATATAAAATACACCAGGATTATACTCAGCCCATTCTATCAGTAGGAAGCTGTGCACTCCCAGCAGTGGACAGTAAATGTTGGACACTGCGAGCTCTACGGCTTTGGGAGGAAGGGAACGCCTCAGGGGTCCGGCACTAAGGCACGAAGTTCTCAGGATGTCAGCCATCAAGGAAGAAAGAGAAAGAACTCCTCAGCAAACTTTCTAATTTATATTGAATGTGATGTTGATGGTATGAAATAATCCTGTTGGCCAGCTTGGGTCAAGTGCTCAGGTCTCACTCCTCCTCGTCCCTGGACCTGGCGAGCTTGAAAATCCCACATACCATAGCTAAAGTAAATATTTTCACAAATTCAGACACTAGAGTCTTCCAAAAATGCAGTTTTCCCTAGCATTAGAAGACACCTTACTGCAAAGTAAAATTACAGAAAGATAAATTAGTCTTGTGTCACTCAAACCAGGACAGTGTATTAAAATATTTGCATCCTGTAGATTTACTTTTGAAAAAAAAAATTGGAATTAATTTGCTTACTAGTGAAGAGACTTGGATAACTTGCTAATAAATCGCAGTGGACTTTGGGCTTTAAACTAGCTGCTTTTTTTTTCCTTTTTTTCCAGAGAAAAAATGTTATTGAGTTAAATTGTATAGATACATAAGTAATTATCAAGAAATCATATATTTGTCTCTATATTACTCTCTTTTTTCTGTAAAGATTGCTCTTGAGAGCTAACATTTGTGTGGAATTTCTTGGTTTTTCAGAGCTAGCTGCTGAATTGTTTCTGCAAATATTTCTGATTAAGCAGGTTATTGGCATACTTGGCATTCAAAATTAAAGACATTTAAATGGCAACAGACGTCACACAGGAGGGTTTTGTTCCCTGGTTGCATAAGATGTATAATTTTAGAATCTGAGCTGTATTACTAAGTAGTTTTCCATCCCAAACATTCTTCTCTAAATGCTCCTTAATATTCATGTAATTTTCCCCCTTCAACATTCTTGTCAACAAAGTTGTTAGACAGAATATTTAAAGGAAACAAAACAAAAGGGATCCCAAAATATAGAAGTGTAACCTCAGACATATGCAAATACCCGGCTGCATGGGCTGAGAAACGTATTGCTGTCTCGCATGCACATATGAAGCAGCACAATTTTCAATATAAATGGTCAGCGACAATCATTATTTTTGGGCAGACACTACTGAATGGAACAAATGTCTTTCCTCAAGTTATTTAGCAAGCCTTAATGTTACAAGGTAAGGATGTGAAAACAATCTAAATGTCTTTCATTCCCACCTGAAACTTGACTTTAATGCACAGGCGTTCAGCTGCAGGACCTCAGCCTTCATTAACAGTAACTGAAGAAGCTGAGAACTAGATCGTTGTCCCCTTTGTATGATCATCTCCCTACATTCTGGTTTTGTATAAATACTTATCCACACACACACAAAAGAGGTAAATTGAACAAAAAAAGCAGAGAGGAGGTTAAATTAAGCTCTGAAATGTTAGGAAGTCTTAAAGCAACTCTCCAATCCTACTTCAGTCCATTGTGTATATCATGAGATAAGCTGTAATTAGATGCTCACTTGATGTTTTTTTCAAAGAATGCTTCTTTGACACATCCCCCTGGATGTACTGTTCATGCTATTTATGCTATTCACTACTTTATTTTTTCTTCTTTGGTTGATGAGGTGATCCCATCATAATGCCAGCCTTTCTTTATCATACACTGTTTAAACTATGCACAATTAATGTATCTATATTTTTCCTGTCGGAATTTTTCAAATATCTATTTTCACATGAGCACTTTAAAAATAGGGAAAATTGTTCAGATTTTTTAGAGGTAAAGAACTGAAATATCCAGATGAGGAGGTCAAAAGTAAATGCTGAAGTTTGACACAATCTATACGCTTTAAATGTTTTGAAGTCCAGGTCCTACTAATTTGCTACCAATTAAACTGTGAATGGTAAACCATCGTGGTGGGTTGACCCTGGCTGGACGCCAGGTGCCCACCAAAGCTGCTCAATCCCTCCCCTCCTCAGCTGGACAGGGGAGAGAAAATATAACGAAAGGCTCATGGGTCGAGATAAGGACAGGGAGAGATTACTCACCAATTACTGTCATGGGAAAAATAGAGTCAACTTGGGGAAAATTAATTTGATTTATTACCAATCAAAATCAGAGGAGGATAATGAGAAATAGAAACTAAATCTTAAAACACCTTCCCCCCCACCCCTCCCTTCTTCCCAGGCTCAACTTCACTCCTGCTTTTTCTACCTCCTCTCCCCGAGCGGCACAGGGGGACAGGGAATGGGGGTTGTTCATCATACGCTGTCTCTGCTGCTCCTTCCTCCTCAGGGGGAGACTCCTCACACTCTTCACCTGCTCCAGTGTGGGGTCTGGAGACCCCACGGAGAATGGGAGACAGTTCTCCACAAACTTCTCCAACATGAGTCCTTCCCATGGGCTATAGTTCTTCACAAACTGCTCCAGCCTGGGTCTTTTCTACAGGGTGCAGTCCTTCAGGAACAGACTGCTCCAGAGTGGGTCCTCCACAGGGTCACATGTCCTGCCAGCAAACCTGCTCCAGCATGGGCTCCTCTCTCCATGGGTCAACAGGTCCTGCCAGGAGCCTGCTCCAGTGTTGGCTTCCCACAGGGTCACATCCTTCTTCTGGCATCCACCTGCTCTGGTGTGGGGTCCTGCAGGTGGATATCTGCTCCACTGTGGACTTCCATGGGCTGCAGGGGGGCAACCTGCCTCACCATGGCCTTCACCACAGGCTGCAGGGGAATCTCTGCTCTGGCACCTCCTCCCCCTTCTTCTTCACTGACCTTGGTGTCTGCAGAGTTGTTCCTCTCACATATTCTTACTCCTCTCTTCAGCTGTTCCAGCCCCCACCCCAATTTTGAAATATGTTGTCCCAGAGGCACTACCACTGTTGCTGATGGGCTTGCCCTTGGCCAGTGGCAGGTCTGATTTGGGGTTGGCTGGCATTGGCTCTATCAAGCACAGGGGAAGCATCTAGCAGTTTCTCACAGAAGCCACCCCTGTAGCCCGCTCCGCTACACAAACCCAATACAACAATTATTCAAATCAGTTACCAAAAATCACAGGACAGGCACCAGGAAAGTGACTTCTTGTGAAAACATTTCGGTCGTGCTTTGTTTCATGGATTTAATTATCCCATGAAAGCTAAGAGCCATCCTTTCTTTTTCTGTAATGCTCGGCTCAGCCCTTGCTTGCCTTCCAGCTTCTGTGACATCAGCAATACACGAGAAGTCTTCATTAGATGGGTCCATCTTAGTTGGCTCCTTGAGCAAGTTCCTCCTCTGTACTGAATGAAGCCAGGCAAGTTGTGGAAGACATACCCTTTGATGAAACAACTATGACTGCCAAATCCGTTCAAAATGCCTCGTATTCTTGCCTTGTAATCTCCTTTAAAAAAATCAGTTCAAGGCAAACATGGGTAATTTCCAGAAGGGAAAGTGTTTGAGCAAATGAATAAAATCTGGTAACATTCTCTATATAACTGAAAATGGTTTGCATCAGTGGGGTAAAGTGAATCGTACATGTTCATGCCCAGACACTATCCATTGTTCGTTAAACACTTGTTCACTCAAATAGGGAGCACTGGGCAATGTGAGTAGTAAGGGGTGTTACCAATCCCACCTCTAATTAACAGAACTAAAAGGCATTATTTCAGTGGTAATGGAAGTGATTGTGATTCCTCAAAGTGGAACTGAAGCAAATCAATCTGAGCCCACTGGACCCAATCCAATTAAAAAGGAGCTAATCTGTTTTTGGAGAGAGAAACATGGCCTACAAGGAAGACATGATGATAACTAAAAGGAAGTGAAGAATTATGATTAATTCCGTTTTTATTTTGCACAGTTGCTCTGACATTTTTTCAGTGTATTTAATAGTTTATTTTTACACACGATCAAAATAGATGAAGCTTGTTTATCAGTAGCATCACTTGTATTTACAGTGTTAATCTAAAGAAAAAACTCCAGAGAATACACTTTTGTTTTTCATCTCTCTGTCTTGTACAAGACTGCTTTTCACATTCCAACTATTCACTAGGTGTTCTGGAGGTTATCCTAAGTAGTTATAATTGGAATATATAAGCTATTTAATTCAGAAAAAAAAAAAAGTAGGTATTTACCACTTCTTGATTTCTTATAATTTGATGTAATGTTCAAAACCAGCTTTGTTTTGAAAGCTGGAGACACTCTGATGATCTAGATGCAAGTAAGTAGACAGCTGCAAAGTGACTATGAGCTACTACCAGCCGTAACTAGGAACATATCCCATTATTATTGAATCCATTCTGTGATCTCATGCAACAAGAGATTATAACCAATGCTGTGGCTATGAGCCCGGAATACCTGCAGCAGGAAAAGAGGATCATTAAATCTTATGTCACCAAATCTTCCAGTTCAGACTTGTTGTAAGAGACTTAATAGTTCTGCTACAGACTACTGGATTCAAGAAATGTCAAAAAGATTATTGAAAGTAAAACACTGAATTGCTTGAGTATGCAGATTTCCAGAGAGCAGGCTTTTTGCTCTTGGCACTGACAGTTCTAATACAAACTGGAGAGTGAAAGTCATAAAGAGATGTTTCTCAGCAGAAAATATAAAAATAGACCAAGATTCACTCTGTTTGGGGCCTATCTGGTATGAATCAGCCAGCAGTAGGGACTCACCTTACACCTCCATTTGATCTGGTCCTCTGGACTACCATTTCATTCAGTAGAGAGCAATAAACCCCCTAAAGCACAGGCCAGCTGATCCTGCAAGGAACAGGCAAAAGGCATTAGTGCTTCTTTCTTGTTACTGTTATAAAGGAAGAGGAGGGTGGCTTACTGCCGACACCTGAAATGAGGTGAGATGAATTCCCCACCCCACCACATAAGACAGGATATGTGATTTTCCAGTCTTGTTGTACACATCTTGAATGCATCTGCATACCTCTGCTCACATTTCTCTCTATACTTCTTGTAGCCTTTTGTATAGGATAGGGGATAATAGTCCTTCATCTCAAGAGTGAACGGTAAGGCTTAATTGTGTGCTGTACAAATACCATGATTCATTGGACATATCCCAGATGAATGGGTAGAGAGAGAAAGATAGGCAGATGCATAGATGAGATTAATTTTTGTTAAATGCTTTGAGCTCTTTTGATGCATATGGCTATATATCTTTAATGTATTACTGTTTTAGTATTTTACCTGAACTGGTTTATTCATCCATAGTTTCGAGGATTTTAAGGATAGCCCAGGTTCCTGTCAGATAAATCTCCTCCGTTTTGCAGCTACAAAAGGAACTGAACTAGATTTATGACTGCTAATACCTTTTTTCTTTTAAGGGGCAAATTGATAGACACCTTCCCATGAGACTTCCTATAGATGTGATTACTGCCCTAATGATTATTCCATATCAAGCCCACTCCGCTAAAGAGGTACTAAATTAAAAGGCTGCTTTTTGAAGCAAAAGCTACAAACTGAATTTCAAACACCTAATAAGATACTGAAAATTACCTCAAGCTTTCAAATGTCACATACTGTAAAAATACAAATTAGACTGTAAAATTCAGCCTAGCCATAATTAACACTATGATGTGTTCAAATAATCAAACATTATCCTCAGAGGAGTCTATTGAAGGAGATTATTATGAGCGGTAGTTCACTAATCATTATATGACAACTATTTTTATGTCATTGATCTAGACTGCCTTGTCTATTTTGTCAGTGTCACTCGGCATCTTTTAAAAAAGGTGATATTTTCCCCCACACAGAGACAGCTCGTCCTACAGCTCCAATTGATGTCAACCTTTGCTCACAGTTATCATCTGCACACAGCCAGGCTTCATTTTAAATCAGAGAAGCAAGGATAAATAAAACTGGATAGCTTTCAGTTCCAATCACATCCTGTTTTACCTCGCATCAGCCAAAAAGTTATCATGAAATGACGGATTTTTATCTGTGAAAGTGAAAAAGTAAGTTTAAGATTTTCAAATTTTGTAAAAAATATTCTCTTAGGTCTCTTATATGTTTTGAAGAAAGGTTTCTTCTTTGCTTGGAGGATTAAAAAGTCTGAAGGATTTTATTATTTTTAATAACAGAAAGGAATTATTTCAGGAAGAGAAAAAAATCAGATGTCTTTTGCAGAAAGGAAAATGTGACAGTCACTATATTTTGTATTATTAGATAGTCAGCACAGATTCCCAAATTTTGCAAAGCATAGTAATTGAATTTCACAGCTCCATTCCTCATGTTCACCCTTGCAAAATTTTCTCCAATCCATAAAGCATGACACAAATGTAAACTCAAAGGAGCTGAAAGGTTCAACCTCCTTGTATATTCCTCTTTAGTATCAAGTATCTACGTAAAAAAGTGAAGCTTCTGCAATTTGACCTTTTTTTTAATGTGTTTCTCCGTTGCATATCTCCAAGCACAGCAGTATGAAAGAGAATAAAAATTCCTACCTACCCTCTATGCGTGGTTTAGTCTAATCCTTGAAAATAAAAATAAAAAGCCATGAATAAGAACTGGGGCTAGCCAAGTGTGTAATATGCTGCACTAACAACACTCACTAGAGGGTAAATCACCTATGACTTAGCTTCCAGAACACACAGACTATTAAGGAAAAAAATTTACACCGTGTGATATCCATATGCAATATAATGCAGTGACAGTCAACTCTAACCTTAGTCTGGAACTCAAACAGAACCTCTTCAGAATTATTTATAAGGTTGGGCAGAGTTGCACTTGACTTGTTAAAAGTATTTCTGTTGGTTTTACTAGAGTCAAAGGACAGCATGCAAAAATATCATTGGAGAGGATGTTCTTAAAAACTGTAAGTTCAGTTGCGCTTCTCTGAGAACTTTAAACAGACTGTGGCTGGTTACAAAAACTGCAGTCTAAGGTTAATCTCTTCTCAAAAACCATAGTATGTGTCTACAGCAAGGGTATGTAGGAGGTCTGGATTTGGTTCCCATCTCTACCTTATATCTCCATGCAATACTGGCAACATCGTTCAGTCTCTCTGCATCTCAGTTCCCCATCTATAAAGCAGCTGTAATGTATTTTTCTTTCTACTGTTTTTCAGTTTCTTTTCTTTACTTCAGCCCTTCAGGAGACAGGTTGTCTTTTCCATACTATGTTGAAAATGTAGCAACAAAAAAAAGAAAACAATGGAAATATAATCAGTAAATAAAATCCAGGATCTGATATTGTGACGGCCTGGTTAATCATCAAGCATTTGAGACAGAACAGTAGTAACTTCAAAATGGCCATAAAAGAAATGAAGAATGGTTATAAATAGCCTAGCCTGTAAATATTTAAATACATTTAACGTAACTTCATTATGACAAGTTAGGACGCAATAGCTAAGTGTTTTCATGATTGGGAGCTAAAAATACTGAGGACTAAAACTGTGAAATTCCCCTGCCTGTTACCAGGAATAGTGTGGTCAGCAGGACTGTCCCCCTGTGCTCGGCACTGGTGAGGTTCCACCTCAAATACTGTGTTCAGTTTTGGGCCCCTCGCTACAAGAAAGACGCTGAGGTGCTGGAGCGTGTCCAGAGAAGGGCAATGAAGCTGGTGAGGGATCAGTAGCACAAGTCTTACGAGGAGCGGCTGAGGGAACTGGGGTTGTTCAGCCTGGAGAAAAGGAGGCTGAGGGGAGACCTCATCGCTCTCTACAACTACCTGAAAGGAGATTGTAGCGAGAGGGGTATCAATCTCTTCTCCCAAGTAACAAGCGACAGGACAAGAGGAATTGGCCTCAAGTTACGCCAGGTGAGGTTTAGGATGGTTATTAGGAAAAATTTCTTCACCAAAAGGGTTATCAAGCATTGGCACAGGCTGCTCAGGGAAGTGTTGGAGTCACCATCCCTGGAGATATTTAAAAGATGGGTAGATGTAGTGCTGAGGGACATGGTTTAGTGGTGGATTTGGCAGTGTTAGGTTAATGGCTGGACTCGATCTTGAAGATCTTTCCCAATCTAGACAATTGTATGATTCTATGATATTTCAAAAGAGTGCGCCACATGAGATAAATATTATTCTCCAGAAATATGACACTGTTTTTGCTCCTGTTTTTGTACCTATCCTTCCTTTGAGTAGTCTGGTTCTTTCTTCAGCAGCAAATTGACTTCAAAGGCAGGAGAGCAACTGCCCTGGCAATCCCCTGAAGGAAAAAAAATTCCCCCTCAAGAATTAAAATCTTACCGGGCTGTAGAAAGGGTGATGTTCTTTTGGTGTCAGAAGCAACCTGCACAGTGTTGAGGAGAGGGATTTTGGCAACGAAGGGCTCCAGCAGACAGGAAGCTGGCTCTGACAGCCGTTTTTCATATGGCTTCAGTTCCCGTTGATGCGGTGCGAGCGTCTGGCTGGTGTCCTGGGCACAGGGACGGTGCCGCGGCGGGAAGGAGCGGGAGCTTGGCCAGCGCCGACTGGGAAGTCTGAGCTGCACCTTCTGGGCAGAAAAAAAGGGAAGAATCTGTTAAATAGCAGAGAGATGCTATTGGAAGTGGCACTTTTTGAAGTGCAGTTAGAAAAAAAAGAAGTGGTTTGCTTCTTTTTGAGAAGCACTTTTATCAGGGGCTTTCTGAGGCCTGGGACACCTTCTGGAAACTGGTGGGAAAGATCCCATTGTGAGGAACGGAAAAGAAGACAAAACACAGGATACTGTAATTTTTATACTTTTTGTTTTTCAAATTGAAATTAAAATACCTGGTAAGGAGGATTTCTGCTCACTGAGTGTTTCACAGTAACATTTGGTGCAAGTACTGATACAGCGGTGCTGTTAAACCCCAGAAGCTGACGTTTCAAATCTGCCAGCAGGCCTTCCTTCAGGAAAGAACAAAGCTCTGACTTCCTTGTTTCTTCTTAGTTATTTTCATATGTGTTCCTTGTAATTCAATGATTATTATTTTCCTTGTTTCAATTACTGTTCAATGATAGACTTTTTTTTGGTTGGCCCAAAAAGTTATCCTTTTGCATAAAGTGTAGCATGTGGTTGCGGAACATAATCTTTTCCATTTTAACTCCATTTCTATATTTCTTTTTGGTTAATTTTAGAAACAAAGGAATTATTGATTCTGTTAAATTTTAGCATTTGTCATAAAATGAGTCCACTTGGCACTTTGCATCTTTTATAAGGCCTTTGTTCCTGAAAGAATCCATATAGTTTTCTATTATTTTAGATTTTTTTAACTTCCACATATATATGGTAGTTACCACATTTGAATTAAAGGTTTATAGATTGATCTCTCATTTGTAGGTTTTTAAAGATGAGATATATCAGCTGGTGAATGCAGAAGCTGCATAATCCATTTTGAATTATTTTTCTCTCAGAATTCTTATTATCCTTTTTATTTCCCTTCTTATCAAGTAATTAGTAAATTTCTTTTAGTGCTGCTGGGTCAACTTAGAGTAATGGAGCTGTTCAGTGCCTGCACTGTATCTGCCTTCACTTATTTTCATGCCAAGCAGTGCCTAACCAGTTCAGCCCTTCATTCAAGGCTCCTTTTACTTTCCCTGAGATTGATATCAGTTGACAGCGGCATTTTCCATTGACACACTATAGCATATCACAACATACCACAGCAAACTTGGATGGTAAATCTTTTGTTTGTGTGTCATCATTACCAGTTATCTGTTTGATTATTTTCAGAATGAAAATTGGCCAGTTAGTGATTCCCACTGCAAAAATCTGTAACTACCCACTGACAGGAGTGGGTACCTCACAAATTTTCCCGGATGTTTTTTTCAGTGGCTCAAGCTTATTGCCATACTATAAATCCAGAAAGATTTTCTAAAAAAAAAAAAGAAGAATGTCATTTGAACATTTTAAGGATCCACAAAGTTCTGAGCATTTACTAATCTTTGATATATTTACTATGATACAGCTGCATGATAAGGAAAAAGAGTTATGCTAACTTTTGAACAGGGAATATACATAGAAAAGTTTACCCTAAATCAGACATGAGTTCTGAGGTCCCTTGGTTATTTTGTCTAGTTTTCTGTTGAGTATAATGGGACCATAAACACCTAGCTTACAGAAGGTGCCTGCATTTATGTGTGTAAATGTTGGCTGGAGCCTAACTAGGATGTTTAAGTCATAGATAAAGTAAAGGTATTTTTTATTTGCTATCGCCTGCTAGAGAGAAATGGTTATTTTAAAAAAGGGACTTTAACATTGATCTATAGCAAGACAAAGTTTCATGGCTTTTATCCTTTATCACGAGGTAGCACAGAGCAGCACATCGGTGCAAAGCTGGGACTGCCTATTGCAGTAAGTGCTGCGAGTGCTCAGGCTCGGGTGCTGACAGCAGGATCCTCTCTGCAGAGCACCACTGCTTTTTTTTTTTTTTATTCACTTCTTCCTAATCTCTTTATTCAATACACAGGAAAAAGGAAGTTTCTCTGAACAGAAAGCATACTTGACAGCAAAAGCTTTTACCATAAATGTTATTTAATCAGCTAATAGGTTACTTCAAGAGTAGTTTTTGATTTGTTCCTCTCTTGTTTTGTTTTTCTGGCGATTATTGAGTTTAACCTGGTCCAAGTTTGTACTGAAGCATGGCCGTCTCCAATCACAAAGCATGTAGCCGTCTTGTTCAGAATCCTCTAGGGCAGCAAAGAGCCATAGTCTGACTGCCTGCTCTGCCTTAGCCAGCACCCTGAAAAATTAAATCAGCAACTGCTGGCATGCCCTGTGCAGGGACTGGGCTGTGTGGACTGATGCCCTTCTCAAGCCAGGTGCTACCATTGCCACCGCTCCTGAGAAGAGGTAAGCCAGTACCTGAGGCCCTCCTCAGCTCTTTGTCTTAGTTTCATCATTTGCTTTGGCCTTTTCCATTCTTGAGACAGACCATCTTCTAGTTCTTGGGGAACTGAGGTAAATTTTTGCTGTTTCTGAGATGGCTTGAATTAGCAGAACTCTCTAATAATTGCATCTTCCTGCCAGGCCTGTGCATTTTCCAGTTTAATTTTTTTTTGAATCTGTGAAAAAGACAGCGCAGGGTGAAGTACTGCATTTAGAGCAAGGTGACCTCTTTACTTGGCATCAACTCAAAAATCAACTGTTTTGTAACTGGCCGATTCTCAAGATCTGCTTCTCTTTTCCATTATGCTGGAGAGCACTCCCGCTTGTCCCATCCCCCTCCACTGGGAAAAATCGTGTTTGTTCTGAGTTTGAAGTGGATTAAAATAAAATCTTATTGAAGTTCTGAAGTCATTATTCAGGTTGTTCCAAACATTAAATGAATCATAAAAGAGTTTCCAGATATATTTTTATGAACCATATCTTAAGCCAAAACTGATGGGCTGGAAGAAAGGGGAAAAAAAACTAAGAAAGAGAGGCAGAAAACTTGTCTGTACTTGGAGACCAAGTTTTTAATTTACTTGTAAGTAAAACTTGAGATGAGTTCTTCTGGATGCTTCCAATGCTTCGTAAAATCATTATATTGTATTGTCTGCTATAATTTTTATTGCATGGTTGCAGCTTACTCCAATTTCTAATACCCACCCTGCTAAACCTCTTCATTATATCTATCCTGGTCCAGGTTCTACAGCAATATAGTAAGGTCTGAGAGCTCGTAATCTTCTCATATATCCCTTAAATCTGCAATATCCAAAAGCTAGTAATTTTCCTTGCTGTGCATACACTGAAAATCTTATTTTTCTTCACGTTCAAACACAAGTTCTGTGCTGCGTGCAGGGGCTTTTTTTTGTAAAATGATGAAGAAAATTGGCTAGATTTGCTATTGGTTTAAACTCAGTGCAGCTCATTTGAAGCTGATGGGATGATACTGATTTATCCTGGTTGAGGGTACGGCCTTATATTATATAATATTCTGCAAAATACCCCTGAGCAAAGTAATGATGAGGTAAATATCAGGGGACATTTATTTTAAAGCACAGTTCAATGTACGCATCAATATTTAATAATAGGTGTATGATTCTATTATATGTACTTTATTTTTATATGGTTTAATAATCTGTAATCCCTAGCCATTACAAACTTCAGATAATTACTGTCTTTAAGGCATTTCTGAGATCCTTGTATCACTGGCGCTGCATAGGTACAACTAATTTTTTTCTGTCTGGTTTGTTTGAATACTTTTTGCCTTTCAGCAGTTTGGAAAATTCCCTTTCATTGCCTGCCATAGCAGGCATGTGGGCAGTGGCGAGGCTACGTGAACGACTGTAGTGCAGAAGTGGGAGACAGGTTGGTATGCACACAAAGAAGCGTTCAGCCTCTAAATATGCAATGAAACTGGTGACAATTTTTTGACAAATTTTGAAATAAACTTTCAGAAATTTTCTTTTTCTTGGCCATTGCTTATCCCTTTCCTAGTTTTGAAGGAAATTGCAGCTTTGTGGACAAACATTTGAAAACATAGAGGGTTTATTTTTGCCCTGTGAGCTCCATGTCTTTCTCCAGAGGAACTAAACTTGGAGTGAAGACGCTTTCAAATTTCCAAAGAAAGGTAATGCTTATATTGTCGTGTTTTAACCTTTTATATTAACGTCACACAACTTGCTATGTTGTATTTGAGGGTGAGATTTGTAAGTCAAGGTATATGTAGATGAAGGACATAAAATTTGGAATTATGTGTAAGAATTTTTCCAAGTGCCAGCAAGTTAGGCTAAGATGAAACCCAAGTGCAGTATAGACAAGACATGCAACCAGTGAATATTTTAACTACATCACAGTTTTTCTGTGAAAAGGATTTTTCAGTGAGCTTGTAGACATTGAGAGTGTGAATGAAAATTCATGAACTCGGTATGCTCAAGAATTCAGCCTAGTTTAGTGAGTTTATACAAAAAAGAGTTCTCTTTTTTTTTGATAAGGAAATTTAATCTTTGGAATAAGACACTCTACAGACTTATTTAGACAAACATCTGTCAAGAAGAGCTTAGGGAGAACTGATTCAGGGTTGGAGCATTGGTGTGGATTAGCCTGCCTCTTGAGATCCTTTCCAGCCATGTTTTTCTTGGCGTATTTCTTGGGATGATGCATATTGTGGTAACAAACTCAAATTTCTGTCCTGAGTTAAGTGATGGCAGGACTGAGAGTCAGTGACTGCTTCAAGTTCTGGATCTCTAGTTCCTACATTCTTGTAATTTAAAGACTACTTACAGGTTACCATAAGTATTAGAATTTTGGATTTTACTGTTGGGTTAAATGATAATAAAACTGAAATTAGTGCTTATCAAAACTTTCCAAGTTCTCAATAAACTCAGTTGGAACATTAAAAACATGAAAAAATAGAAAGTATGGAAATGATCAATAGAGAATTAGGATGCAATAGGCATCCACATCCATAAAAAAGTGGTCTCTTCCGTGACATATCTATTTTGTTGAAGATCTGTATCATTCTAACTGGGAAGAGTTTTAGTTTTATTTCTCCAATAAGCAAAAGATTTGTTTTCCAGACACTTGCTACTCTAATTCTAAACAACAGAGGAATTTAAAAATCAGCAATCTAATTGATTTAAAAATCAGAAAATCCCATTTTGTTTATTTTTCAAATGTTAACTTTATACAAGATTCACCTCTAATAATTATTGGAAAGAAAGTTCTAAAAATTTCCCCTGCTAGAAAGTCATATGTTTGGTTGGGCTTTTTTAAAATTTTGTTGCATAATCTTGGTAGTGGTATATTTTGCTTGGTTTATGGCAATATATTGGTTGACAGAACTTCGTCTGCTTCTCATTAGCAGACAGAAAATTGTACCTGTAAAGGTAAAAATTCACTGATATCTATGGCTTCTGCTGGGGTCATAAACCTTGTATTTCCAATTGGCAAATGCTAAGCAATTTCTCTGAGCCACTGCATTAGTTTTTCAGAATTTGTGGTCTACAGGTAAAGAGGAAAGAATATCCTTTTGCCTGTCATGTCAACATTCACATTTGAGCAACTTACAACCACAGATTCAATATCTCACTGTTTTTTATTTTTTTTTTCTCCCAGACAACTACCTCTTTGAAAGCGTAAGGGTCATTTAATGCCTTTGCGTTACTAATAATGGGTTTTGTGAAAACCGAAAATTGTCAAGGTAAAGAGTATGACCTCCTCTGTTCTCTCTTTAGTCCTGTGTTGCAGCACTGTGCTTCATTTACCTTACTGCACTTCACTGCAAAAGCTAATTACAGTTAAAATTAAACTCTATAGAGTGTGTCCTGCTGCCTTTTAGCTGCTAGACACGAAGAAGAGGCTGATTCCTGTGTATTCACCTCTTGTTTAGAAGATTCATGTTTATCTAATGTGAAGTCAATATTATTGTCCTGAAAAGAGTTAGAGTATTGCTAACAATCCATCAGGGAGTGCTTCTTTATGGCACCGACGCTATGCTCTAGTGGCTCAGAAACCATTTACCAGTGCTAAGATTCTGATCTACCTTGGTGCATTAACATTCAAACCATCATTTATCTCTTCTAAAATGCTTAACAATAAAATAGTTCATCGTGTTTAACAGTCAGATATTTTGTAAGTGGAGGGAAGGGAAAGAATGAAGTACCAATGGAAGCAATGGAAAAATACAGAGGAACATGAACCAAACTCCCTAGGTCTCTCTCTATGCAACACATATATATATAACATTTATTCATATATATTCATACATAGCATAGGAATCAGGAGGTCTGGGTGGGTCCATATCACCTAACTTTAAGTGTATAATTTTATCTATGGCTGAACTGGAAGTCTCATGCTGCTTTTATAGAGGATGGAGAGAATTCGACCTCCAGAATGTGACTTATTTTAGGATGAGATGAAAGCTGCTTTCATTGCTCTTTTCTGCATTGGCCAAAAGAAGAACTTAGGCTGAGTAGCTGTGATTCCAGAATTTAACTTCCAGGTGTCTAAGTCAGGCAAGTAAATCAAAGTCTGGAGGTCTATTTCTTGCTCTGGCTTTATGAGCATGGACAAGCCACTTGATTTTCTTTGTGTAATGTATAGTCTGGTGTATAACCATTCTCTTTGTATTTTTCTGTCAATGATATTGATATTCTTCCCTCTAAACCATTTATGAAATGCTATATGTATATATTTACATATATATATATTTGCAAAAAAAAAAAGGGGGGGGGGGAGGAGACAGTAGGACATTGTGTATTGGAAGAAAACAAGTTTTATCTTAATACTGACATGTCTACATGCAGAAGAAGACCTACCAAAATGTTTTCTGTACTTTGTTGCACATGATAAAGTGAAGTGGGACTGAAAATATAAAGGCTGTTTAAAAGGATTAGTCTATGCTGCAGAGTTTGGCAGAGTGCAAGACATAGGCATGCTCGGTCCAGAGGCAGGTAGGTCTCACAGCAGTGCACAGTGCCATGACGGCCCGATGGAGTGGCCATGCCCTGACCTGCCCTTCTCACAACTTCAGTGGCCTCCTTTGGTCATCAGTCCTTTGAAGAAACATTTGAAACACACAGATATACCTCTAGTGGCCACCAGCACAATTCTTTAAACAAGTTCAGTTTTTCAACATCTGTAGATGCTCTGCACTTGCGAAGGGTGTCTGTATTAAAATTTACTGCAAGTAGAAGATACAGATATTTTATTAACTCAACGCTAATTTCTAATTAGTTCTGCCCTTGTGATACATTTTTATTAAATAATTTTTTTACAATTTACAACAAAACTATCTTTGTCCTTCCTCAAAATTAGTGAGGACAAATGAAATGCAGTTTGGTTGGTGGGGTTTTTTTGTTTGTTTGTTTGTTTTTGTTTTTTTTACTACAGCTCGATTTTTTTTTCCCTTGCTGTCTCAGTTCCAGAAACCCAAGAAGCAATGAGGAAATAAGGCTTTGACTGTGATCTCATTTCTCCCATTGTTCCTCCTTCAAGATCATTAGAATTACTCATGCTTTACTGGAACTGGTTTGTGTGAGATTAGAGTCAGGCTTCACTGCTTTGTTTTAGACTGTCATTTTTTTAAGAGATTTTAACTTTACACTGTTTATTTCTGCTGTCTCCCCATTTGTTTGTTCATCTTTCAATCTACTGTTTAAAAGATTTGACTAGAGTGGGAAGAGAAAAAATTACAATCAGCACACAAGCTGCTCACGTTCTGCTGAGGAACAAAAAACAAGACTATTTTTGGTAGCAAAGGAACTGTTACAAATAGAGAGAGATTTTTTCTTTTTCCTGTTAGCAATTGTCGTGGTTTCCCACCTGAAACCATGACAGCAATGCATTAGTTTTTCTTTTAGTAGATAATACTGTCGCATTTATTCTTTCATTTTAACAATGTCACATTCAGAAGACAAGGTCATTTAACCTGTGTTTAGTAGGCAAACACATAAAGCTGCAAGATAGCATGTAATGCAAACTATTTTCAAATTGGGTTCGGGAATTAGAATGACAGAATGAATGAACTCCAGATTTGAAGAGCAAACATTTAATGTGGCATGTTCAGCATTGGCCAACTTGATTAGATTAAATGCCATATTTTCATGCAAGGTGTAAATATTGAACTATAGCTCTACGCTGTTGATCAAAGCTGTTTGCTTGGCTGAGATGATTAAATAAGGGTTAATAAATATAACCTCTGTTAAATCTTCTATAACCAAATTTATCTCTCAGCTTCACCTACCATAGAATTAATAACTAAAGCTGGCAATTGTGAGCCAGAACATTTAGGCACAATATCTCTTGAGCGGAGTGTTTGATATTTGCTCAGAGCAAGAGTCGTAATTGATTGACAGTCACAGCAAATGAACTAGTTCTCATTTGCTCATCTGGACAGTGAAAGGGGCAAGGACGGTCTGACCATTCATGGTGTGCCAAAATGTGATAGTCTGATTACTAGTTGTGGGGCATCTTCTGCTACAATGTGTTGTGTAAAAAGGTATAGGCCACTGGCATACACATTGGTGTGTTTGATCAAGTAGTAACTGAAGAAGGAGGGTCCCACCTTTTCCAGAGCAGATGACCCAATGAGGATTAAGGTGTGAGAAGGAGGGGAAAGGCAACATGACTATGTCTACCCACATAACAGTATGCATGGGACAAGGCACAATGCCACCCAGGACAAATCGACTGGGATTTTTTTCTGTGATCATGGAGGAAGTTTCAGTTGACAAATGTAGCTTAAATTGCACTGTGTATCACACCAAATGATGGGTTTACCTCTTACAGCTTCTGAGGCTATTTGACCTTAACTGGAAAAGTTGACTACGTCTTACTAACGAAGACCTGTTTGGGAGGACTTTTGCATTCTTGAGCTGCATAATTAAGACAATTTATCTGGTCGCATTTAACAGGCAATAAGCATCAACAGGCAGGGAGTGACAAAGCTGAAAGCTCATGTTCAGCGTCCCTGGCTACCTTTTTGCTCTGTGCCCAGCTGTGCTCCTTGAGCCCATCTTGTGGTCAGTTTGGTCTTTGTCTTCAACACACAAGAACAGACTTCTGGAATTTCTGTTTACCTATCAGCGGGCTTTAAAGAGCCCTTTCTGTCTCTATTTTAGAGTTTGGAAACCTAACCATACTCTACCAATCTTGACAGAATTTATCATAAGACAAATAATTACATTAGAGTGATGGATGGACTGTATCAAAGAAGATGATAAGCAAGTGCATACTAGTGCTGTCTGAGACAGGCAAAGATGGAGCATACTGCATGACAGCTCAGCCCCAGATTACAGGATAAAAGAAAGAAGATGGATTATACAGAGTAAACCAACATATCCAGAATTTTACAAAATTTTTTCTCAGAATTTGCATTTCACTGCTTCGACTGGTGTCTGATACTGACACTAAATTTTCTGAAAAATCATGTGCAAGTTATTTTTCATCCTTGAGGAGGGGACAAATAAAACAATCCAAGATGGTACGCTTTATCAAAAAATCTTCAAAGACCTTCTAGAAGCATTAAAAATCAGATTGCTATACTAGCACATTTTGAATACCTAATTTTTTCTTTCCTGTTCATGCAACATATTTTTGTGGAATAATTCTGCATGTCTGAAAACCACAAAAACGAAACAAGCAAAATATACTAAATCTTAAAAAGTAGCAAATAAAAAATCCTGCCTGACAAGTAAGGAGCACCTATTTAAAAATCAGAAGAATGCAGCAAAAATGCAAACAGATTTTTGCTCAAGTCACGTTGGAAACCTGTGCTGTTAGACCCTGCTGTGGAAAGTATGGTAAAGTGTGATGGTGAAGACTGTAACCATCCAGCAAACAAACAAATTATCTGTGTAGCGTTTACCTCATGATGGATAATGTATGAAAATAGCCTTATACACTGGGGTTGCTCTAACATTTTGAACTGGTGAGAACCCCTCCAACTGCACCACTTTACAGCCTCAGTGCATTTCTTGTTCCAGCACGTACCTGTTGCTCCAATTTGCATGTGCTGCCCTGCTGTGTTTTGGTACCAGGGTTGGTGCCAGCATATGTGCTGTCATGCTTAGTGCTGGAGGGAATAATGCTTAGGAAGATGTTACTAAGGGTGAGAGTGTTTTCCTGGATGTGAAAGCTGCTCCTGGTTACCTAATTTGTGTAGAAAACACAGTTTTGGTTCTGCAAATGTGGATTGTTTTCTATTTAATGAACCAAAGGTAATTGAAACATATAATCGTGTCATGAGACTGAGGTACTGCTAACTCAATCTCTATGAAAGGATCAAAAATTGCTCCCTCAACCTAGAGGTTTTCTGACACCCAGCCCTGGATAAGGGCATGAGGAGAAAATCAGTGGAAAAGATGCTCTCCCACCCATTGCGAACTTCTTAAGTCTTTAAAAAATGATCTGAGCTTGAAAAGTGACAGAGTATTAGATCCTTGCTTAAAGAATCTCCTAGGACAGAAAAAATCCAGAATATCAGACTCTTCCTGCAAATACTAGATATTCTGGACTTACCTGGGAATGGTATTAAAACAGCTATTATGACCAATAGTTTTTATGGTCTCAGACAGAAATATAAAGTATTATATGGGAAAAGCAGCGTTACTATGAGATAAGCCAGTTCTGTTATTATAGCAAGTTGCTTCGTACATCCTGCTGCTGTCTTTGGTCCGTTGAAGGCAGTGTTAGGGATATGTTGCTTTGCTCTCTCAGGTTGAGTTTAGGTTATAAACCCTACACATCACGAGTAGAAAATATTTATTGGGTTTTAGATAGGAGAATATACTCCCTGTCTTCCTTCTGTTTTCTGTGTGAAACCCTGTTTGGAATATTGTCTGTGCACGTGCTGTGTGATTCAGCTATGACGAGCCTGGAAGGGAGAGAGGGAGAGATGAGGCACAAAGGTTTAATGGCTCCGTGGGAACTCGACAGCTTGTTAAGGCAACGATGTGTAGCATGGGCAAGTAAAGCCAGCCAGGCACAGCACAAAGCGTGCGTCGTAGCGCCGGAATTTGGCATCCAGGACGTGGCATTATTCCCAGAAAGACAAGCAGTTACAACGCGAAAGGCCCTGCAACAAAAGCTTTATGTCCTGCAGCCAGGACAGCCTGCTTAGATTTTGATAAATGAACCCCCATACGTTGGCCTGAGCCTGCCCAGGGAAGAGGACAGTGATGTTGCAGGGATAGCTGGGGCTGTGATCCTGGGGCTGCGGGATCGACCGGGGATGAGAAGGGGCAGGCGGGAAGGCCAGGGAACTAAGTCAAGGAAATGCCTCCAGAGCAGCGCTGACAACAACCACGCTGTGCAAACGCTGCTGTGGTGACAGCAAAATTGCTTCAGAGACAGACTGCCACCCTCGCACTGGCAAACAAGGTACAGGTTTAGTATTTTTGATCCACCCTAAACTACATCAATGACGGTAACAAAAAGATCTGGATTGGGGGATCAGGATTTGTGTTAATAAAAAAATAGGGAGGCATTGACCAAAAAAATACCCAACGTAACTGGAGTTTTTCAGGTTTTAGAAAATTTTTGTAAGATTTTTCTTTTCCTAAAAGAACAACTTACAGAATGGCACAGTATTTCTGTATGCATAAGAAGGAAATATCAAAGAAATAGGAAGAGGAAATATCTTTTCTTATAATTCTTTTAAAAAAGGAGGATAGTGATTATATTTACAAAAGAGCTGTTTTCAGTGCACACAAATTCAAAAGGACAGGAGGGAGGTCTGAGCAGTAGCTTGTGTTATTTTAATGAAATGCAAATGACTACTTTAACATATGCACCTATTAATTCAGAGGGTGTTGCCTTTGATGAGACCTTCAGGGCAATTTCACAGGAAAGGTGGAATATTTCTGGCATGTGAGACGACTTCATCTGCACTTCATTCATGGAAAAATATAGAGATGAAAACCTATCCTGCAATCAAAGAAAGGAAGATAAAAGATTTAGATAATGGAACTAAAGCTTGTGGGTTGCCGGAGAGACTAGATTCTCTATGAGAAGGATTGCAGTTAATTCCTCCAGGCACAGTTCATATTCCTGGCAAGACAGCCAAACAGAATGGGTGCACAAGTGTAAATGGAAGTGCAACTGGATGTGATACAGACACACACGTGGCCACACACAAGCACACATGAGCACTTGTGATAAATAGATGACTGTACAAACAGGTATTGTCATAATGTGATATTTTTAGCAGTATTTTGCTAAATTCTGAGCACGGTCCATATCTATCATAGGGGATTAACATTTTTAGTCTAAGAGTCCTTTTTGTACAGCAGGATGTGTTTCGTATTCACTGCCTAAATTCAAAATGAACATTATGACTTTGTGTTCATGCAGAAATTTAACTCAAGATAATAAGATCTGTGAAAGTACAGGATTCCTGAAGCCATGGGAGGTCTTCCCGTGCCCTTCCATTCCCAAGAAGGGTGCTGAATCATGCAGATAAAGTTCACCAGGACTGAATCCTCTGTGGATCCTAATGTCTGGCACCACTGATACTGTCAGTGGAGCCAGACTGACTCTGTAAAGCCTTACGCAGCCTGCAACTCCAGAGTCCTGCTCCGGCCTCCGGTGTTAGCTACCCTGGAGGCTGCCCTACCCTATTTTCTTTGGATTTTTACCTGTGACAATGGAGAGTCTCCTTCCCCTTTAGATATACTTGACTCACTTTAAAAGTAGGAAACGAAACCAGTTTTATTCAAGCAAAGGAAAGGGCTGAGGTTTTTTTCATGCCTGGATACAGGTTATAAGCCTATTCCTGATAGGGAGACCTTGTTTGACCATCATTAACGCAGGGTGCCTCAGAGGTATCCTTCAGCTCTGGAAACCGTGGAGCCAATTCAACTGCTGGGGCATCCACAGTGAAGATGAGATATTTATGAGCAGGCCTCTCACTCACAGCTGGGGCTACCAGAATTTAACTGCGTCTTTCCCTCCACGCCAGCACCTTCCTTCTTTATACTTTTTATTTACAGAGACATACATTACTGTGGTTAGAACTGCACATTTGTGAGATTGGAGATGAAAGATTCGGAGGGATATTGTATGGCTTTTTCAATAAATAAAGTGTCTTTGATGTGTGGATTCTTCCTTCTAAGTTTTCCTTTCTGACTGTGCAGTAAAATGAATGTCAGTGTAACCTCCCTCCTCTGCCT
The DNA here is from genome assembly GCA_008711295.1 of Anarhynchus alexandrinus. Classification (NCBI taxonomy): domain Eukaryota; kingdom Metazoa; phylum Chordata; class Aves; order Charadriiformes; family Charadriidae; genus Anarhynchus; species Anarhynchus alexandrinus. The sequence goes on from VUYV01000014.1 coordinate 4,116,404, forward strand.
TCCAAGAGAGCGTGATGTGCACTGCCGCCTTTCTTCATTATATCCTGTATCATTACATTCTATCTTAAAATTATAATAAGTAGCAACACTACAACATTTCTAATAGATTCAGCCACTTGTTACTTACTCTCTGCAGAAGGCAGGGATAATATATGAAAAAGCAGGTGACAAATTTGACATTTAGAATGCTTTTTCCAAATCATGGGCCAGCTGAAGAGATAAGCAAATCTCTTACTTCTAACTGGAAAAAAAAAGGAGAAAAAACAGACACTGATAACAAGTATAACAGTATTGTACTTTATGAAATTACAAGCAGCAGATTTTGATTCAATTCCATATTGTTGCTTCCTTTATGCTGTATATGACATTTAGCTTCACAAGAAAGAAAATAAAATGATAAAAAAATCAGTGTTGCATATTTAATTGCTGAAAGTATGATAAGTGGTGGGTTTTGGGGTATATTGTAAAAATTTCATATAATAATATAAATTTAAATGGGGAATTGTTAATAAGCAGTGTATTCTCAGCAATTTGTTTTTCACCTTATTCAAACTTTATCAATGATGTAGGAGAAAACATGAAAACAGTTTGCATAAACACGTATATAACAAATATATAACAAAATATAAGCAAATAAGAACAAAACTCATACTGATACCTACAGTATAGGGAGAGTTGGTATTGGGGACAGTAACTCTGAAATGAATTGAAAATCATTCATCCTGCCTAATTACAGCGGATTGGAGATGGGGCTCTCCTGAGGTTGCTTTCAGATTTGTGTGTCTTTGATTCTACAGAAATGCATGATTATACAGAAAGAGCTCCCAGTTCAACACTGTAGCTACAAGAACTAATATGTTTTCCAAAAAATTTAATAGGAAGATACTTTATTACAATATAAAGTAATATTAAAATGTTATAATAGCATTCCAATATAAACAATGCAAAAAATATATTGATAACTTTGAGAAGTTTTGAAGAAGCATGAAAATTATCACAACACTGTAAAATGTGCTTTTAGTAAAAGATGCATTGGCCAACATGGATATTTTAGAGCCGACTGTCACGACTATTTTGAACAAGCACAGGCTTTGGAATACATCCTTAAAAAGTCTTTGTATTGCTTGTAGTATATTGGTTATCTACTGTTTTTTGATAAGCTAATTATTTAGTATTTCTTTTACAGCAGATCCCAAACATTTAGAACTTTTATATACATATGCACATACACATTTACATACATATATACTTCTCTATAATAAGAGCTGTGCAAGCAGATAGGCTGAATTCTTTCTCACTCTGGTGGGTGAATCTGGTTCAGTTGAAATCAATGGTAATTTTGCCTTTGACTTCAGTGGAATTGTGATTCCCTTCCAAAAAAAACCCTGCATGCATTATTTGAATGAGTTAGGGTAACCGCACTTTTTATAGTGCCTTGTGCAACTACATTGACTACCAATTTCACCACCTTATAACAGACCTGCTAGCTCATATACTTGCTACAATGTTAGGTTTGGGGTTTGGTTTAGAGTCTTTTTTTTATGACTCCTTTAACAAATGAAGACCAATCAAAATGTGCTTGTCTAAGGCTTACACATTCATGGGTTTGGTATCAATTTACACCATCTCCTTTTTCCATCTGCTTATACCCAACACCACTGAGATCCCGAAAAAAGTTTTCTGCAGCCCTGCAATGAACCAGAGCAGGACATTGGTCTAACAAATGCATAATCCTTTGTCCAGGAAAAGCAGAATCTGGAACAAGCAGAGGGGGAGTGAGGGGACTGCTTGAGCTAGCCTCACATAACCAGTGTTGTTTCCAAATGTACAGCCTCACCTCTAAGACACTCAAAATGATATTTGATTTGCTGTTAGAGAGAGACTCACACTTTTAAGAAAAGGAAACAATGTGAGGCTGAGTTTAATGACAGGGACAGGGACAAAGGGCAGCCTGGGTCCAGTTCGAGAGATAGGACATAGAATCATAGAATAGTTTGGCTTGGAAGGGACCTTTAAAGGCCATCTAGTCCAAGCCGCCCTGCAATGCACAGGGACATCTTCAACTAGATCAGGTTGCTCAGACCCCTGTCCAGCCTGACCTTGAATGTTTCCAGGGATGGGGCATCTACCACCTCTTCCCTGGGCAACCTGTGCCAGTGTTTCGCCACACTCATTGTAAAAAAATTTTTTCCTTATATCTAGTCTAAATCTTCCCTCTTTAAACAATGGTACCTTTTGTCCTATCACAACAGACCCTACTAAAATGTCTGTCCCTATCTTTCATATAACCCCCCTTTAAGTACTGCAAGGCTGCAATAAGGTGTCCCCAGACCCTCCTCTTCTCCAGGCTGAACAACCCCAACTCTCTCAGCCTGTCCTCATAGGAGAGGTGCTCCATCCCTTGGATCATCTTTGTGGTCCTCCTCTGGACCTGCTCCCACAGGTCCATGTCTTTCCTGTGCTGAGGGCTCCATATATTGAATGAATACATACTGGGATTTGTGGAATCGCTTAGGTTTGAAGCAATGCATCTTAAAACTGAAGAAAGGGGATGGGGGGATGCTCTATTATTGGGAGTGTAATTTTGTATATGGTCTAACATGTTAGCTGTCATACAGACTGACCATTTAAACAATTGTTTTCAGCGGCATACATATTTGCATGATAATGGGAGGTAGAAGGCTCAGGGGGTGCACAGAACAGAACAATGTTTTAAGGGACAAGAGGTTGAAATCAGATGCAAATACCTCCTTATGAACATTTTTCAAGGAGAATTTGCTGCAGAATTCTGTTACCCAGCTTTCTACCTCAGCACTTTCCACCCGGGTGTTACATACAAGAAAGCAGCAACTATGGAAACCGGTTAATAACCTGAGTGTCAGATCACTCAGGCACCTGGGGCTGCACATGCTGTGTGAGGACTGCGTAGCGGACCCCCCAGGGAAGGGCAGGCATTTTATTTTATCATCCTGGTCTTATGACATTATGCAAAGGAAAAGCAATCCTAGTTTGTTAATGGAGCTGTTGAGCTTTGCTGTCTTCTCAGCCAGCAGGAACTCCTGCTCAGTTCAGTTGCATCCCTGCCATTTCTTACATTCAGGACAGGGATGAATTACTCAGAGTTTACAACTCCATACACTTTAGGACAGAAGAGGAAAAATGGAATAGGAAAGGAAAGAACCCTCTCATTGTTGTCTCTGTGGTATAACTTTGTATATTAATTCCCTCTCTACCTCTCTCCTCACTTTAAAACACATGGTAAGGACCATTACCAAGTATGAAATACCAGTTAAGTGATATATTTGGTACACCGTTCTAGCACAATGTTGTGCAGTAACACATATTTTCTACATTGCAGCATTATGAATTGCACTCTGCAGCTTATCACAAATTGATTTAATTTGTTATTTTTCCAAGTTTCCCTTCTAGAAGAAATAAAATCTTAGAAGCGTTACCTGTAATTGCTATTTAAGAATTTTATATTGACACCAGGCTTCTAACTGAGACAATTAGTTGTGTGGAGTAAAACTTCAGTAGATGTAGACATAATTCCATGGGCTTCACTGGAGCTGAAACAGTGATAACTAGCTGAAGATCTGTCTCATAAATCTGTAAAATTTCAAGTAATTATTTTTATGAACTCTGTAGTGAAGCTTATCCACATGGTTTTTTTTTCCAGAGAAGTTCTGCTTCTGCTGCTGATTTCTCATATATCTTTTGCATCATACATTCCTGCAAGTCTCCTTGGATAAGGTGATTAAGCATTTGCCAAAAAGTAAGCCAGTGAAGACAGTTTTTAAGGCTGAATGGGTGCTGTTCTGTATAATATATACATTAATAAAAATATTTTAGTCATTGAAACTGTGTGGAGATTCAGAAAAGCAAAGGTATGTGTTAACTCCGTGACAGTGCAGTTTTTTCTCAAGTTTCAGGACAAATCCTTTCCTCATTCACTCAATCCTCATTTCCTCATTCACTCAAGGAAATCATTTCCTCGTCCAGTGCAGCTGTCTGTGCCATCATGACACATAGGATTAGGAAAGCATTAACAGGATGATCTGGAGGAAAAGAACGACAGAACGAGCGTGCTGTTCTTCAGAGGCCTCGCAGGGATCGGTACAGATTGGTGCCTCGCAGCCCAGTTAGTACAGCGGCACCATCGCTTATACCAGGAATGCATGTAACACCAGAGAAAGGAGGAGATATTGGAAATTTTGCGTACACCTCACTTTAACTATGAATTTTGAACTGTAAGCGTTTGTATCACTGCTAGTGGATGAAACTAAAATTATTTAGTTATACTAAGACTAGCAAGATTAGACTAGCAATAAATTCCTGGCTATGCATACCAGGTTTGTTTCTTTTGCCCATAGCAAGATTTTGAGTGTGATAACTTATTGGGGATTCAGGCAACCTATCCTCTAATTTAGATGCAAGAAATTGATAACACAATACACCAAGTAGTGGGGTTTATTTTTTTATTTATTTTCTTTCCTGCAAACATATAAGATTAACCTTCATTTGGTTTAGACTTAGAAAAATTGCACAGAATTAGTGCAATAGTTCCAGATTTGTAAAGGAGAGAGACCAATCAACAAGTCATAAAAATTGCATGCTTTACATAGAATTATTTTTTTGCACACATTTTAGAGGGGAAACTTAGAGTCTCATATTATTTCTTCACTTGCCTCAAGCTAACATCTCTTTAAATCTTTTATGATCCTAGCAACTACAAACATCTCACCAAACACTGTAATTACCCTAAACCAATCCCAAGAGATGCTGTTAAACGTATGTGTAGCTCTTTATACTCTGAACTACTCTGCGGCTTTCTTCTACCTGCAGTCTTATCTCCAGTGTCACTGTACTGTCATCCTCCAGTACGCTCTTCAGTCAGTGTTTACCTTTTCATTTCTACTTTTTCCTTTTGAAACGTTGAGCCACTAATTATTGCTCTCTCAATAAAGACATTTTTGTCTGTGTCTTTACTTTCCTTCTCTTGTGGGGCTCTAGCTCGCATGCTTTCTCACATCTTAACAAGAATTTTCTCAGTTTTCTTCAGTCTGCTGTCCTTCCCTGGGCCGTGGAGCACAGGCAGCTCAGCCCCAGAGCTCAGGGTTAGTGGGCACCATCCTTCAAACCGTTTGTGCCGAACGCCAAGATGTAGGCTCAAATATGCCTTTTGCTTTGTTGGACTCAAAACTATGTTTTCCTGTCTCATCTGTGAGACATACATATTGATGAAGCAGCACGTATAGAAATAACTCCTCCTTCTTTGGTTTTTGAAGCCTAAGTCTGGGAGAAGATCCACAGTTGTGAAACCTGCCTGAAGGAAGCTCCTTTCTTCAACGCTGAGCACGTTATTACCTGCAGGGTGTGACCTTCTTTTTGACATTTCCTACTGTTGAGCTCAGGTCATCCAGGCTTTTGGCATGCAAATAGAGAAAATGTGTGTACGTGTGTTTTGACACACACATTTTATGGCATGTGTGCATGTGTGCCTGCACGCCTTAATGATTTGGTCCAGTGTTAGCTGTGCTACATCACAGTGATAACAGAGAAATATCTCAGGAAATAGCAGGAGGTTTCCAATTCAAACTAAATTACAATTATAAGCCTGCCATGATCTTTGCGGAGCTTGGGCTGCTTTATTAAGTACCCACTTAAACTTACACCAGGCTAATAATGTATTTGCTCAGCTTGAGATTCTCCACAATGAGGAAAAAAATGTATTACAAAAATCTTTGGTTTAATTTACTCTAACAATTTTCAGAAACTGCTGGAATCTCACAGGTATGATCCCGAATAGATTGCTGGGGCTGCCACTGCTAATAATGCACTGGAAACACTCTTAAATATAGATTTAATTTAGGGTCTCAGTTGGCTGCTAAGCAATTTTAATTCTTTGGGTTAAAAAGAAGGACTAAATTCCATAGTGTTACTGAGAAGAGATGAGTGAGCAGCCTCTTCTGTGTTCTTTAGGACTCATCCTTGGGAAGTAATAAGACACTACCAGTGGACAGACAGAGATGGGAAGGGCTGTCATAGTCTGATGTGTTAGACCCTTATGTGTTGGGCACTGAAAACAAGATCTTCCTCCAGAGCTGCTGGATGTGGACTGTATTTTTTGGAAGAAATTGGTTTTGTCTTTGTTTGGGTAAGACTTTTCAGTGAAAATTTGAAAATAGTTGTGTAAAAGCTCTGAAATTTTCAAGGAGAATGATATAATTACTAGGGTTGGGGAAAATGCTTCAATCTTTAGGTTGCAATTTTTTTTTTTTGCATATGGGAATGTGAGAAAGTGTAGGATAACTTCTTTACAAATAATATGAAGGTTAAAATAAAAATTTGAAATTATGTAAAAAAAATTAAAAATTTATTTTATTTGATTTGGATCTCTTTTGGATTTTTTATTCACAATGTTTTTTAATTTTTGATTCTTTTATCCTGGTTTCGATCGTAAATGTTTTTAGAATGTGCCAACTTTTGTACATGATGATTCTTTTAGCTGCTGCTCCTGTAGCATATGAACATATCTTCTCTTTTATTAGTGTCCATTATCTATTTCGTACAAGTTTAAAGGACAGTCAGCTGATATCTCTTCCATGGTAAGACTTTCTTTGTTAGGACTTCATTTTAGAGAAGGACTTATTACACTCAGATATATAAACTGAATGAAGTCAAAAGATCCTTGATAAGGCACTTGGAGAAGAAAAAACAAGTGGGAACCAGGGCAGGAAGAAAATGAAATTCAATAAGACAGAGAACAAACTCATGCACTTAGGGCCTAATAGGAATTACTGCTGTAAGTAGGTAGCTTATCTTTGGGAAACAATATAGAAAGAGAAAGTGAGTTGATTGGTGGATCATTGTACAGCAATACACGTGTATTAAAGTCATTGTTCAAGGCACCAATGAGACCTCACATTGATGTTGGGTACAACTGTCACTGCTCGCACTCAGGAAAGATGAGTTCTAACCTGGACAGGTTAAGGAAGAACTACAAGGATGATCTGAATAGAGGTGACACTGAAATAGCTTTTTGAATGTAGCAAAATGAAAAATATACTAGGGTTAGAGCTGGGTGATAGTCAGTTTATCAAAGTGAGCACTACATAGCAAAAAGAGTTCTTTGAGTTAAAAGCCACAAGAGCAAATGTGCCTGAACTGTCTATGAATAAATTTAAGCTGAACTTCTGAAACTTTTGTCAACATCAGGGAACTAAAGGCCTGGAGTAGTATCTCACTCTGTGACGTTCTGAAATGGAGCTCAATATAAGCAGTAGGACTGTGCAATTTTGTTGCTTGTTCAGCAGGAAAATGAACTCTGATCCAGGATTTGCTATGCCAAAACTACTGCAATTGTTCTCATGCAAAAGAACAATCACAACCATAAACTCTAAACTTTCAAGTATCACGAACCAGGTATTAACACGTCATGGCATTTCCTTGATTCCAGAGATGTGTCAGAACCTTTCAAGATTTCCTCAAGAAACTAGTAGCACTTTGTCTTTAATGAAAAATAAGTTTCCACTGTAATGTGGAACAAACAATTTTGTCTCTTTCCAGACTCAACCCCGTTGCCCTACATAAAAGCAGGACTTTTCTTCAGTCCGTGATGGGTTTGTTGGGGACTGATCTGCCAGCCACCTGCTTAAAACTTTCTCTTGGTGCTTAATACAGGCTATGCTTTGGTCTATTATTTTATTGCAGTGACAACACATATATATTCTCTACTTGCAGTGGCAACAGATATATATGTGTGTGTGTGTCTATATATTCTCTTGCAGTCACACTACATCTTCATAAATGCCTTCATCTTCTCAGTTCTGGACAGCTACCAGTGAAAAGTATCATCAGTTTCCATTTTTTTTTGGCCAGCCAGAGGTCAAGAATGAAGGGAGATCCCAGTCCTCTCTGTCTGCAGTGTCTAACAAAGTCTAGGCAGAGGAGAGTGTTCTCTCACAGCTGACTGTGCTCAGCACTGTGCAGTGACAGAGGATTTCCATGCTTTCTTCCCCAGAAACAGAAAGGATCCACCAGTCAGCACCCTTCAGCCTTCTAACTGTGTCCTGCTTATCTATTAAGACTTTCAGGGGAAAGAGAAAATGAGGGTGGAGAGTGGCATGGCTCATTTCTGCTAATAAGAGTACTAGACATAAAATGGAGACATGCACGCTGGTGTTCCCAGCTTGTACATTTTGGGTTTTGGTAGATTTCAGAGCATTTAATGATACTTTTTTTCATAAAAGACCTACCTTGGCACATTTGGTGAGGTGAATTTTAAAGAAAGTTTGTTTCTGAATCTCATCATTCAGGAGAAAAAAAAAGGAAAATAAAGGAGGATGTTATAGTACTCTAAAGACTAAAGTACTAGTTGGCACTGTGTATGTTCTAGTTAATCTTTTTAAAATGTCACAATTTTTAAAGCCAAACTCATGATTTTTAACTCGAATACTCTATGTGAATTGCTTTCTGCTGTGCTAAGCAAGCATCTTTTCCTTTGGCTCCACTGGCCCATGAAGTAACACGAAGGAAACAAACGAGGATAGAAATGTATAAGCATGTTTTAAAATGCAGCCTGTGTAAGGGAAGAGTGTCTCTTCTGTTTGCCATTAGTGACACAAACAATGCAAGATCGAAGAATGTCTGGAGGCTGTCTCCAGTAATCAGCTATTCGGGAGCAGCTGATAAGATAACTCTCACTGAGAAACAAATGAATACCATGTCATGCACATATATTTGGCAATTAATATCACAGGATTAGATTGCAAGCAGTAACTACCGATTTTGCTTCCTGCCTTTATTTCATGACAGCAGTATCCGGAAGTGAGTAATGTACAGCTCCATAACATTGTGGCAAGACAATAACAAGCTGATTACTCGTTTGGGTTGGCCACATGAAGTGTCATTAAATACTACTGAAAAGGTAACATTTCTTACTGACATTCCAGTGTTTTGAATTGTTAATGTTATGAAGTTTGGGAAGCTCAGACTGTGCTGAATTTAACAGTTTTACATTTACCAGCTGTAACTGGCTTTGAGAAGAATAATCACTACCTGCTTACTAACAAATATGTTAAATAAGATTATACACTGGGTGAAATTGAGTGTTGCTCATACTTTGATGCTTTAAAATGGGAAATGCCATGAAACACATATAGACTGAAGCAGCCCTGTTAACTTGTTACTTATATATTGAATGTTGCATGATGGGATTGTCATACAAATCTACTTATTCTATTACACCACTCGACACTAAAAAGACCCAAATATTCCATGTTCCGAGTATCTCAATAGAGAATTTTGTATTAACTTTCTTTTTGGAAAACTTTTTAATGTACTTTGTTTGCAATATATGGGTTCATCTAAGAGCTCCTAATTCCCTGACATTGTGGTTTCTTCCTCATTTTATCCACCTCTATTTCCATCTCTTGGCCACCTAGGTCAATTCAATTGTTCGAGTAAAAGTTAACTCAAAGTCCACTTGCCACTGGTGATGAAGAAAAGCAAGTCCAAATTCTGAAAACTGTTTTGTATGAAGAGAACAGAGAAAACAAAAAACATCAAATGCTCTTAGTGTGCAAGTAAATAGGTACTAGATTTATTAAGATAATTAATTTTACATCATAAGGTCACTGCACAGAAAACAAACATTGCAGAGGAGAGAACCCAAGTCTACATTCTTGTATCTTGTGAACAGGCTGCTGGGCTAAAAGTCAGGATTTCCCTAAGGCCTTTTATAAGGCCTTATTAGCACAACTGACAATTATATGGAAGCACTTCATTCTGCCTCCCTTGCGCCTTTTTATGTATTTCTCTTAATTTCATGAAATCATCACATCGTAGAATAATTCAGACTGGAAGGGATCTCAGGTTGTCTCCAGTCCAACCCGCTACTCAAAGCAGGTTGCTCAGGGCTTTATCCAGTCTGGTCTTGAAAACCATCAGGAACGGAGATAGCACAGCCTGTTCCACAGTCTAACCATCTTCACATGGAAATTGTTTTTTTCCCTTTCATATAGCTTCATTTCCACTTAGTTCCTTTTGTAAAGACAAACGTTAAATTTTCTGAGGGCCAACACTATAAGAGAATGGGAAAATAAAAGCATCCAAACTACCATTCCTCAGACGAATGGCAGTGCATAAATTCCCAACATGTTTAAGGTTGAAATGCTCTGAAGATATTTTTGTATGGTTCGACAAAATCAAATATATTGACCTGAATCAAACAACCCAATACAAAGTATTTCTATGTTTTATGGAAATGTGTTTTTGTGGCTGAATTTGAATGTGATACTTTCTTCAATTTTGGACAGTTTTGACAAAAGTGTGTACAATTCTGTAGCAGAATAAACCACTTTTGAGCCAGCTCCTTTGGGCTGGGTATTTGGGAAAAATGTCAGAAAGATTCTTAGTGACAAAACATTCGGTCTCTTCAGACCCAGTCACTGGGTTTGAAAATTTATAGTTGGAAAATAGGGAGATAGTGTGGTAGTAAGTTGGATTACTGGAGTCTCATTTTATTAAAAAACTAGACAATTATTGCTGTTTTCAATCTGATTTTTTTTTTTATGACACAGAATTCATTTGAAATATTTCTAAGTTTCCTAACACATTTTCTGTGATATTAGGTTGTCTTTTAAGCTGAAGCAATACAGAAACAAAACACCACCTTCAAACAAAACCAAGAAAATAATCCTTCACCCTGAAATGAGCTTAATTTTAAGAAATATAATAATTTATTGATTGTTCCATTTTTACGAAGATACAATCAATGGATGTCATTTTGCAGAAAGGGTACAAGACTTTTTTTTGTATGCAATGTATTTAGTTGCAATCCATTGAAAACCATCTCAGGAAGCCAGTATTTCAAGTATTGTGCAGCATATAATCATTATTTTAAAAAGGATTCATCATAGTGCTTGGATGAAAAATTCACACCGAACAGACAGTATTTAATGAGTAAATCAATAATGTTCATTTCAGGAAAAAATTAGGTATGGAATATAGCTAGGGAAGATAATAAAACAAGATCAAATAGTAAATCTCAGAACTGATGACCCATTAGGGATAATGCAATTCACTGCAGTATCAAGCTGAAGTGTATTAGGAAACTTACATCATAAAATTTGCTGTGTAAATGCAAATTCAATCTAATTTGTCATATGATTAAAACTCAGAGAGAAAGGAATTCTACTATAGTGTAAAATAACAGTACTTCGGCAGAGCTACACCGGTTGGTGCTCATTATTAATAAACTGCTCTATAAATATATTCTATTGGTAAGGGAGAAAGATACAGGTCTGCTCTCAAACACAGTTCTGCTGTTTAAAGATATGCTTGGTATGATTTAGCTTAGAAATACACTTTGTTGCAAACACCAGCTTTTCAGGTAAGTGCTTGGTTTTTTCTCATCTGTGTTGCAGTAAATAGCCCTTAGAGACCTGTACTTTGGGAAAATGGGAGAAGGAGGTTTCATTTTACACGGGATTCCTCCCGGACATGCCAACCCACAAAAAGCCTGCCACCTCCATGAAAAACAACAACAAAAAAGTAGAGCGAGAGCAGTGAAACTTGCTAGGTCTTTCAGTTAAATCCCTTTAAAATCATTGGGTAACAGGGGCAATTTCATATGGGCAGGAAGCTGTTTTTTTTTTCTTCCAGCCTTAAAGAAGACTTATCCTGGCAGGAGAAATATCCAAAGCACAGCTTGGCTGTGGAGGGCATGGTGGAGAGAACTTACTGGTAGACTTTCACGTTCATTTCATGTGCCTTACCTGTGATTTCTTAAATAGCTTGAAGCAAGATGTCATTTTAGTTTATACGGTGTACACGTACCTGCTGGTGCATATGCTTCCTTTGTACTATCACTTGAGGGTCAGCTGTGAGATACAATTATGAAAATCTCTGGGTAGAGAAAAAAAGCAGTCTATATATGAGCAGGGAAGAGTTTGAATCGCTTCTGAGTGCTTGGAAATTGTAACCTCCAAAAATACAGGAGTATATGGACATGGTTCATGGAGAACATGATAAATGCTGCCAGCGTAATTCTTAAAAACCAAAATGTTGTATAAATCACACTTAGGGTGTGGTAGCACTACCCTGCTGCTGCTGAAGCACCAGGGTTCAGTTGGTATATACTGGTAACTGTGTTATCTGAGCATTTTAGGTATTTATGAGGACCTTGTTATTGGAGCATCTGCATTTTGCCTACTGCGGCACTATGTCAGTGTCCCAGCTAAGATCGCTGACTCATTGATCATTTTTCTATTTCCATTACTCTTCCTAAGATGCTGCCCATAAAGGTAAGATACAAGCTGCGATCTCATCCTTTGGCATTCTTGAGTATTCAAGTGTTTGGCTCTTCATGTTGGGTACCCCCAAACCCTTGACAGTGATAAACTTTGTTACATTGTCCTGTGATCTGGGACAAGTCAGACAACAGCTATTATCAAAAGCTGCCTTAGGCTCTGGTTGCATTTTCAAATGTGGGCTGACGTACACCAAAAAGGCAAAGGGAAGAGGAATGCCATCACATAATGAAATTAAGTGTAAGAAATGCTTGTCTTCTTTTCATACAAATGCCTTGTGTTGGACCTAGGGAAGGAAGGAAAGCCAATACGGTCGTAGCTTCCCATCATATGGCTGGAAGTCAAATTCTGGCTGGGGATGTAAGTTTTCAAGGACTCGAGTCCTTGTTGGTATCATGACTTTCCTTTTCAGAAGGCAAAACTGTAAGTTATTCAGAGAAGTGTGAATACGTGTGGTGGGGCTGGTGTGCCAACCCAAGCCACAGTTTTGGAGGATGAGCAAAGGATGGGTGCCTCAAAATATTAGCTCATTTTCAATTAACATAGTAACCCTTGAATTCAGACAAGAATATTTTTTTTTCTGTCTGTTGTCTCTTCTTATGAAATACAAAACCTGTGACAGGATCAAAAGAGAGGTTGCAAAATTCCCAGTGTAGTTGAGTGAGCTGGTGGGAAGCAAAATGTAGAGGATAAAAATAAACAAACATAATAACAAATATTTTTCTCTTACTCCTCAGAGATGCAATTTCTGTATGTTCTCCCATCATCAGTTGTTGCTCCAAGCTAATCTGGCTATTGCAGTTTTGTGTAAAGTATTACATTTTCTATTTTGGCAAGCCTCAAATGATCTTCCTGATATCATTTACACTTAAATATTTGTTTATTTGAAGAAGCTTGGAATAAATGGTGCTGGTTTTTAGCAGGATGTGATACTATGCCAATAATTTTGATATGGAAAAGAAGCATTAAAAATACGGGGTTTGAGTGACAATGCAAAGTTCACACAATAAATAGCAAGTTTTCTTTATATATAACACTACAGGGTTGTCCTGGTAATTTTTCTAGGTATCAATTATTGTAATAATTGCTCACCTGCATAAGTCATTAGGTGATAGACAACCTATAGTTATGTTGTACCATCATGACAGGGGAGCCTGAAAGGATTAATTACAGCATATTATACAAGCAATGGCATCTTTGTCTATTGTAGAAAACTGTAACTGTGTTTATAGTTGGCTCTATTCCTTTTTACTTGTAATTTTATAACTTGTGTGTGTTCTTTGCAAAATACGAAGAAAAATCCCCTTTTTAGCAAAATAGTCTTTGAAGCCTTTTAACCTGTAAGCTCCCTTCACTCTGAGTACTGTTAGGACTACTGTTACACTTTTTATATCCATTATTCAATTTCCCTTCTTTGTTTTTGATTTATTTGAGTGACCAGTAGGAATTTAATTCATATTTTTTCAGGCTTAGTCTTGCTCTCATTCTTATCAAATTGCCAGCTAATTCTTTTCCCTTCCTCAGAATAATCATCTTCCTGTGTAGCATGGTTTCCTTTTGGAAGTAAGCTCTAAATGATCACTTTGTCTGTCTTCCCACCTTAAAACATTGACTGTGTTTCACTGCAATAGATGGCAAATTTCAAACTAGCTTAACAGAAGGATTGGGAAGTTGAAGATTTTTTTTTTCCAATGAATTTTGAGTCTGTTTCTCCTCTTTGAAACACGGGCAAGTTCATCTTCAGTGACTGCATGGTTTATTCACGTGGTTTCTCATATCTCTAGGTATTGCTCTGAAGACATACATTTTTGTAGGTTTTTTATTGATAAACTGGCTTCCTACAGACGCAAGGTTTACATAATCGTTCTGTGTTTCTGTGCACTCCCTGATAATATTTTCAAAGCTGCATCTCATGTGTCATCAGTTCAGATGTTAGCTGTCCTCGATGCATGGGCTCAGCTCTGCTTTTTGTCATAATCACAGCATAGCCTTTCTTATGGTTGTGAGGGTTGAAGAGGTCCTGGGAAAGCAGTATCTGAAGGCAGCCAAGCCGTGCATGTAGGTGGAAAGGAATACAGAATATACATGATAGGAATATGGAACATGTATCATCCTCCTTCTTGAAGGATTTTATGATGGTCAACCAGAAGAGGCCCCAATTAGAAACAAAGGGGTTTTTGCTCATAAATTGCATTAATCTGTTCTGAAAATTTTCAGTTAACAATGTTCAAGCTGTTTTTATGATCTTTTAAAAGATATGACTGTTGATATCATACTGATAATGTGAAACTAAGGGCTGAAGTATCAAATTTAACTTCTTATAGCTGCTGTAAATATCAATGACACTCTTTGCGACACAGAAAACTGAAGGACAGAAGGTTTTCACCACCTCTCAGTGAATCATTTGGAGAAGTCTGGAAACGTTTTTCTCAAACACAGGGTGCAGCTCAAATGTCTCTCAGAAGCCTCTGCTGATGAAAGTGAGTCCTTATTCATCATACATGGTAAGAGGAGTCCTCATTCGTTACACATGGTAAGAGACAGCAGGTCAAACTGCTTAACAACATTTTCACTTTCATCTTTTCATTCTTCCGGGTGTAACTTTTTTTAACTGATTAAAAAGATTATCAGTCCAATGAGGTCTTTGTTGTGTATTTTTTATGTCCAAACTGATATTACATTTTAATGACCATTTTTTTCTAAGACTAAAATTTTCTTAAATGCAAGTGGAACATGAGAACAGTACCTGTCATTCATGGCTATCAGTCTGATACGTGGATTAATGTAAATGTATACCTAAAATGTAGTTTTTATTTGATTTATAACAAAGTGAAAGACCTGGAAATTCCATTAAAATAAAGAACTTATTAAGTGCTTTTCAATGTTATTTCTACTTTCTTGAAGTGTTTCCACAGGTCATTACATCTTATCTTTTGTTTTTAAATTAACATCTTTCAGAGGCCTACTATGCTCAATCAACTCAGAAGTTATGGAAAAGAATAATGAAGTTCTCATTAAAGGACAAGACTCTGCAAAGTCATTTAAGAGTAGCAAGTGATCATTTCAAATGCAATAAGAACACTTATAATTTTGGATAAAAGTCTGGTTACCATTTAGTTGTATTTGGTCGTAAAAGGACTTTAAGCAAAAGAAGTTGATATTTATGCATTATGTTAATACAAGAAATTCCTACTTATCTGATGAATGCCAAGAGCCATATCTTCTCAATTTTAGATGCATTTTTTTGTCAGCACTCATGGGTCTATATGTAGAAGTAGGAGGGTAAGATCCACTTGGGAACGTTCGGAAGTGGTGAGTGCCTTCAGCTTCAGCTTGAGACAATCCAAAGAAACCTGACTTCCAAAAAAATGTTGATTCTGACATGTGTTTCTCCTTGATCTACCTTAGACTGATTTATCCAAAGCAGGTTTGTTCATAATGACTAGTCATTCCTGGCCTATTATCCGTTACATCTGGTAATAGTGATGAAATTGTTATATAAGCTGAAAAACGACTTCTCAACAAGACTTTGTAATTCCTTTGGTTCAGAGTACAATGGACATACAAGCAAAAGGAAAAAGTTGTAAAATGTTTTCTGAGCTTGGAAAAGCTGTTAAAATTGACCTGCTTGTCAGAAAGATTTTCATCTCTGTCAACTAATATTTTAGCAAAAATAATTTCATGATTAAAATTTCTGAAAGTTTCTATTTTCAGCACAAATTGCATACTTTTTATTCATAAGGAAGAAATGGCAAAATGGCTATTCTGAAATATCTCCTCTGCATTCCCCTTACTCTGGCCTAAACCTGGAAATTAGAATATTAGTTTAGGAAGGTCAACATTTTTATTAATTTTCTGCCTTGCATTTATCTCAATACTAGGCATAAATTCATGCACCATTTTAGCTTTGCAGGGGTAGGAAAATATGCTAAGGCTCATAATCTGCATTTCTACTTGCACAGATAAAATCTTAATAATATAATCAGCACTGAGCTGTCTGTTAGGAGCAGGAGATTTCATATACCTCTTCCCATCCTTCTAGTGAGACCCCAACAAAAAACTACGGGGATCAGCAATAAGGAAGAGTCAGAAATTATTAGTTGAATATAAGCATGTTCCTCAAAGCCACATAGACATGAAGACCCCAATCTTTACTAAATAAAAGACTGAATTAGGGTTTAGCAGCTACACAGACAGCCCTCTGCTTTTTATGTCTTCAACCGGCTTGATATGTCATTCCACCATAGCTGCTCAATGCTTCAAATAGTTATTGACCTTTTGTACTGCAGATATGGCAAATTCATAAAAAAAACCCCACATAAGTGCAGGTGTAACTAATTATTACTTTTACTGACATATTCAGCTGATAGAGCATAAATCGTTGCGTAGTCCACCACTTTTCTACAACATGATTCTCCCATGTCAAGAAAGAAAGAAATAGTTGGAACAGAACAATGCGCTGTTTCTTCCATCCTTTGTCTCTTCTGGATAAAGTGAGCCTTTTATTTTCCATTGTTCTTAAACCAGAATTTCTAATAAATATGAAGACAGTTTCCATCTTTCTGTCCCTCTCAGACTTTTGAGCTTCAATCACATAATAAGTAGAGTCCCCCAAATCTTCAATAAAGATTAATTTTCTGATAAAACTGTATATTTTTACCAACATTCTGAAACAATTTTTATTCTTTGTGTAATAACTTTGAAAAATAATGAACTAATTTATTATTGTTCATATTCTATCAGACTCCTATTGTAATTGGGCATTAAATAATGTGCTATTAAAATAGTATTTTTTACTGTGGAAAAGTGTCTCTTAATGGATAACGTCTTCTTATCAGTGCTAAAAGAAGTTAAATAATCTGATTTTTCTATTTTCTGATTGCTTCCAGAAATTAATTTTAAACTGTGTCGTAAGTAAATGGAATATTTATAGCTTCTTGCTGGGAGTATGTCTCCCCAGGGTGAATATGTGTGAGAATGTGGGAGGAGAAGATGAGAAGATTAATATAAAGACTTTCCAATAATCTAAAAATGAATGAGTTCATGCACCCTTTTCATTTTCTTCCATACTGTACCTGTGGCAAGATTATTCAAAGCTACGAATGCAGGCATGTGGTTTAAAGCATGTTGAGTAATGTGAAATGGCAGATGGGGAAGCTGTGCTACAGAGGCAGGTCAGGACGCTGGGATGGTGTGAAGAGGAGCTGTGGATGGAGGTGAAGGAGAGGCTTGGGTCACTGCTTGGGTTCTTTTTCAAGTAGGGGAGAATCTGAACTGAAAGCATGGAAAAGAAATGTATTCATAAAATCTACTCACATTTCAGTCACTTCGCTGGTTATTCTTTCAGGTAATTATTTAAAAAAAAACCACAACAATTCTCTATGCCTCAGTTTCTCCAACTGTAAAATGGGGCAAATGTCTGCCTCTATTCTTAATTCACCCATGACGGTAGAGTGAAATGCTGCTGGCACTTGATTGTGATGATCTCAAATACAAGGTGATATAAGGTATAATTCTGCATGTCATTATTTAACAATTTTAAGAATGGCACCTTTCTCTCTTGCAAACTGTAAACTGAATGTGTCACTTCTTTCTTGGTGGTACGGAAGTGAAAAATCCTTCATAAATCATAACCGTTTTCTGAATAACTTTGACAGTCCTTATCCTGCTCCTTGATGGGAACATATTATTTGCTTACTCATTTTCTGGCTGAGGGAACTGGAGTTGTTTAGCCTGGAGAAAAGGAGGTTGAGGGAAGACCTTATCGCTCTCTGTAGCTACCTGAAAGGAGGTTGTAGTGAGGTGGGGGACATCTCTTCTACCATGTAACAAGCAACAGAACAAGAGGAAATGGCCTCAAGTTGCTCCAGGGGAGGTTTAGGAAAAATTTCTTCCCCAAAAGGGTTATCAAACATTGGAACAAGCTGCCCAGGGAAGTGGTGGAATAACCATCCCTGGAGGTATTTAAAAGACGGGTAGATGTGGTGCTCAGGGATATGGTTTATTGGTGGCTTTGGCAGTGTTAGGTTGATGGTTGGACTCAATGACCTTAAAGGTTCCTTTGAACCTAGATGATTCTATGATTCTAAAAGAGTCTAGTAAGACCTTGAGAGACTGCAATTTACAGGAACATACAATTACGGCTTATGTGTGTGTAGTGCTCTGCTAGTTGCAAATGTTGGGGAGACAGTAGGAAGGAGATATAGTAGATAAGAAGGGATGGTGCCAGAGCTGGGCAGAACGGTAAAGCAGAAGAAAACAGCAGCCTGGGCATTACAGTGAAAGTATACACACATATATTAGGGGACCTACTTTCAAAACTGTCACTTTGCCTTTTGCATAGTCACACAACAGGGATGACCCTGTTCCATATCCAAGAAATGGTCTGAGCTATATTTTTAATCCTTCAGGTTGTCAGAATTGTAGAAAGTCTTTGGCTGCCTTTGGCTGTCCATGTCCTATTGGGAGTATCACGGCTTCTGTGTCCTCCACATCTCCTCTGCACTGCTCACCATGTCTATGAGTACTTGGCAAGCACTGAGTCTCTCCAGGTGTCCCTCAGTACAGGCAGGTCAGGGTGAGCTCACTCACTGCTTTCTTTGGATTTGCTGTATACGTAAAAGCAGAACATCCTTAACTTCCCAGTTTAACCCTAATTAACACTTGATGACAAATAAAATCATTAAGGGCAGGCTTTGAAGTGCAACAGGAGAAACAAAGCATTTCAAGAACAAAAGCCCATAATTTGAATGCACACTTGACAGTTTCTATTTCACTTCCCTTACAGAGGAGTTCCCAAAATGCCTCCTGGGTGTCATAACTAAGGGTGTGAGTTTGTATCAGCAATTATCTGTCTGAGAGACGCGCTCCACTCCAGATCCGCTTGATCTCTCCCTAGTTCCTTTTCCATAATGTGGCAATTCACAGATGGGAAGATTTAAATGTTAAAGTGATCTGTCTCTCATGGCTCACAGGTTCACTTTCTAGGGATGGATTAGTGAAGCTAAACTGCAGGTATATCCAGGCATCAGAGCTGATTTTAAGCTTTTTTTTTGATTTTGATCTTTTCCTGCACCCTATACCGTAAAACCAGCCACTGCAGGGAGAGGCATCCTTCGCCTCCGCCTCGCAGACTGCCTGTCATCCTGCGGTAGAGAGCTTTCTGGCAGCAGCTTTTGCTGCAGAATTTTGGTGCGTAAGAGCTGTTTCAATGACATAAAGTAGCCTAAGCGAACAGAAAATATTTCTAACTTTCTTGTTAAAGTTGTATTTATCATTTTATTTTTCTAGCAACTAGAGTCTGCATTCAAACATCAACTCAACATTTGACTGTAATATATTTGTTTTAGTAGTTAAACAACTGCATTTGCTTTAATCCAAATAGTTGGCCCTGTACTATTCAGAGATGAGCTAAGATTGTTGGAGCCCTGAGACTTTCAAGGTTCACTAGAGTGACAACATCCATAGAATGACATTTACAGACTTGATAAGCATAATTCTTTCATAAGCAGTCACTAAGAAAGCAATGTTTAAATACCAGTTTGTTAAAGAGGACAGCAACAAGTCTGAGATTCAGGGAATATAAAATGCAAAAGTAATTTCTGACCCAATTCAGTTAGCAAATAAAGTTCATTTTTTCAGATTTCTGTAAAAAATAACTTGTCCTGTGATGGCCATTGACGTTTAGTTCTAGAAAACAACAAAGGCCATATCCTGTTCCTAATGAATTCACAATCAGAGATCCACAAAAGCTTTTTTTTTTTTTCTTAGCAGTGGTGTAAAGTTCAACCCCAACTCATCTGAGAATCTGCATCAGTGCTGGTCTTCTGAAGTGGCTTCCTGATGAGAAATAGCTTGGCCACCTCTCAGTGAGTACAGATTCACTATATTTGGTGCAATCTGTCTATAAGAAATACCATAAATCACTATGATAGGCCCTTATTATTGATCAGGGGTGCTATCACTGGTGTTCCATACTGTACTGCAATATTGTAGAAGTATCATAGAAACATTTACAAGCAAATGGCCTTTCTCTAGTGAACTTTCTTTCCTCATCCTTATTTGCTTTTATGTTCTCCTTCAATTCATACATTATTTAGTGTCCTTGTTTCTTTTGCAGGTGTTTTCCTATACAGGTCATTCTGCCTAGTGCTGTGCTTTTCTACTTCCTCCTCTCCCCTGTGCACATTTCCTACATTCCTTAATCTTCATTGTTTCTTCTCTCCGGTCCTAGCCCCCAAACTTTCTGGCATTTTAACTTGGGACATAAAGGAGGAAAAATCCAGTGGGAATTATTATCACAGTGGATTGTATATTACTGAGCTGATTATCAGAAGGCTGTTTCTAGTTCTTATATACACATGCAAAAATAGCAGTGAGAAATGGGAAAACCAAACCATTAAAAGTTCCCTATCCCTACCCTATCACACAAAGAATTTATCTTACAAAAAAGAAAGTTAAGAGATGATTTCACTGGTTTGCTGGTAGCATAGAGGAAGAATTCAGGTGTAAATCGCTCTTTATTATAGCAGAGGTTCAATGGATGGAAATAGAATTGTGGAGCCAGAGCACCCGTTTTAGGGGTGAGGGCAGTTAGCTGCTCAGTAGGACAACTTTGGTAATCTCTCACTAATACATCAAGTCAATATAAATTATATTTCTCTTACTCTGGTGATCACTCATTGATGAAATAGCAAAGGGCAAACTGTGTCAGAGGGATTTTGTAAGGAGACTCTTTAATATGATGGAGTGTCCTTTAATAGCTAAGTGACTATACTTGAATTCCCTTTTCACGTCATTTACAGTGACTTGCAACAGAAATAATGAAACCCTCTGTTATTGCAATAAACAATAATAAATAAATAGTTTAAAATAAAAAATTCTTTATCTACAATCAAAGCACGAGAGGCCAAATTTTTATACCATTTATGCAATAATTTTGGGACAGCTGTAATAGGGAAAAGGACTTTACTTTTGAGTAATAGACAGTGAAAACTTGACTCACTGATCAAATCTTTCCTGACCTTAAAATAAAAAATAAGACCAGTTATTTGGGTTTGTTCTTAGCCCCTTTTGAGGCAATTTTCAAAAAATTATTATCTAAGAAAAAAAACTCAAACATATAAAAGTACAATGACTATATTTACATCTTGAAAGTTAATTCTTAACATAGTATAAATTAAAAACAATGGATAAGGCTTGCCAGACTGCCATTAAAAGGCACTTTTCTTTAAGTGACAGGTGACTGAGATTAGTGAACTTGAGTACATCAGTGTTAATCCACAGTAACAGATAATGGGCTTATGTATCTTCTATTAGCCCAATCAACAAATTCCTTAAGCAAACACTTAATTTTAAGCATGGCTATAACTCCTATTGATTTTATTGGGACTTAGGCATATAATTAAAGCTAAGAATGTGCTTAATTAACTTGCAAATGTTCGTATCTTTTTATCCTTGTCTTTGCTAAAGTCAGCACGTTGCCTCTAATTTTGTCTGCTTGTTTTCATTTAGAGTATTGATAGTTGTCTCTAACCTAGCAAAACTATTCATTGTGATATATGAAAATCTTTCACATATATAAAATATTTAGTATCCTCATTTGATTTTAAATTATTAGAAAGTAGAAAATTTCTAGAAAGTTTCTTGATTTTTTTATTTAAAAGACACCACAGAAATGAGAAAATTAATTGATTTTCACTAAGGAGTATTTTGTTTTTCTAGAGGTTTTACTAGAGATATTCATGAGATTCATTTACTTTTCAAAAAAATACAAATTTACATATTAACAAAAAGTAAAAGGAAAACATGGTGACATCATTATGAGTTTGATATCTGATGCTGACTGTGAATTTTCTCACACAAGCTTTCAGTGGCAAAGAATTCCATCAATTTGATATATCAGTAATTTATCCTCTTCTTATAATTGGCTCTTGAGAGCATCTAGTCCAGGTGGCAGAGCAGCAGTGCTGACGCAATACCACTGACAACCTACCCATGCAATGGAGGGCATTTTCTACTCTTCAGTGACGAAGGCAACCTGCATAACCTGCCACTCTTTTCCCCATGAATTGATGCCTAATCAAACTGTTTAGCTTTATAACATTGTAGTTTAATTGTTGCCTTCCAGCCACAAACAGAATCTACATTCATAAATTTAATTAAAAATAAAATTATTCACTACTACTTGTCTTGGCTTAATTTTTTTAGTCTTTTGTTAAAAATATTAGCACATCACGGGCCTTTTGCCCCTTTTGCTCTTGCTGAACAAGATCTTGATCTCAGTTTAGTCCTCAAGCATATAGGTTTATATACACGTTATAATGTTAGTAAAATTTGTCTTTAATTCCATTGATGACAGTAGGATTATTTCAAAGCAAAGTGCCCTCCAGCTCCTGTAGTATGGTAGATTTTTCCTTCGGGAAGTACCTCTCCAAATAGGTCACATGAATTCCTAGAGTCTGGTCAAAATATTTATGAAACAACCTTAAAAAAAACTCAGTCAGAGGTTGAGAAATCTTGTACTAATGCATCCTGCCTGCTGGGAAGGGGACAAAAGTTATACAGTGTGTTAATTTGTTATGTAGAACAGAAATGACACAGTGAAAATTGGAAGTCCTTTTACATCAAGTGAAAATGGGTTTTGCTCAAAGATACTTTATAGCTACCCGCTGAGTACAGGGAGATATCTTACTGCATGAAATTTTGGAGCAATATGTTGATTTCTGAGTATCTTGCCACAAACTTCTAATTAATATAAAATGAAAGGTTCTCTCAATCTGTAATAGACTAAAAAAAAAAGCCCACTAAAATTAGTAGTGAATGGCATTTCAAAGATGATAATTTATTTTTGCCCTGAACAAGACACTTAAAACATTTTCAAGGACATCACGTCTTCAGGCTTTAAAATATCAACTAATTATCAAATCAATGATCATTTGGGGGAAAGTAATGAAGTATGGAAAATAACCACTTCAAATTATATAAGTCATTACTGTAAAGTATTTAAAACTGGTAAGTCATTAGCAAAGAGATTTAATATGTGGGTATTAAATGCCTTAAAAGTTTGATAAAAAAAGCAAATTGCATTTTAATTGTCATAATTTCCTTTAAAATAAGTAACTTGCCCTTTAAGCTCTTTACACTTATCTATCACTTGTTTATTTTTCTAAGGAAATATCCATTCATTTATTTAAATTATTTTCAGCTTTTTTAAAAAGTTCACACCACTTTACATTAACGCCAAATATTGGGAGGTATTTGAAATAGTACCCAGCAGAATGACTTAAAGTTCAAGACTGGAAAAACTTAAGGATATGCTTAACCTTAAGCTCATGACTAGTCAGTCTTTTGGAGTTCAATATATGCATAAATATTTCCAGGACTGGGAACCTGTTTATTGGATTTTAGTTGCTTTCCTGTATCACTAGCTTCAAACCTTGCTACACATTTCAAAGCAACTTTCCTCTTGCTTCTTTTTGTGATTAATTTATGTCATGTTTGCTCATGAATGCACAGATATGGAGGTAGGGAGTGAGGAGGAGAAGGAAGAGGCAAATCAGTTTCTAAGGCTTTTGTTTGCTTTGGTCTCTCTTCTTCTTCTTTTGCCTCCGAGGAATTTGTCACCAATACATTCTCTAGGTCATGTGATCAGTGCTTGATCAGTGCTAACACCTCAGGGATTTACCTGAAGTCCAGTCTATCTGCTGTGGTTTTAGGAGTGTAGAAATTGAGCTAGGCACTTGCTAAAAACAAGTAGAGGCTCCTTCACGTTATCTCCATGCCACCTTTTCAGTAGAAAAAAAAGATTCTGCATATTCTCCGGTCTCTCAGTTTATCCAATTCCTATCCTGTATGTACACTGCTGTGGAGAAACCCTTACCTTTTTTATGAATTATAGGAAATAAAAATTCTCGTCATGGGACACACGCAACTCAGAGACACAGGCAACATTCAAGGTCTTATGTATAGTCATGAAGGAGCTACTACATCGAAGATCTCATCAGAGTTTGGGTACACAAGTGATGAAGATTGCTTTTTCTCAAACCCCAGGTGACTTCTGTACAACCAACTCTACGCCACTGAATATAACCTACATATTATGTATGCAATAAGTATATGATAGATAAACTACACACCCCCTTATAGAACAGTTTTAATCACGTACTACGCATATTCCAAAATGTCACCAACTTTGATAGAAAATTTGGGAGTGCAGGTCATAAGGAAAAATCTGATTTAACTTTTTATACAAGAGAAGCCAGCCGGATGCTAGCAAAATTTGCTGTTGTATTACAACAAAATGTCTCTTTTCTGTCTCAAAATTAAAAGGGGAAACAAAGTTTTTTCTCTAAACCTCTCTGCCTCTTTGTCCAATGCTGCTAGTTCTCTTCCTCTCGTGTTGGTCATTTTAGCCCTGGCTTGACTCAGACCTTCTATTTTCCTCAGTTATCCCCTAAAGTTCTGTTGCAAAGTCACTCCACATATCGATCTCTGGTTCAAACCCAGGAGAGAGACAACTGCTTAACATATCTAAATTAAAATATATATTCTGTATATCATACATGTTGAGAGAAGACTTTGGGCTTATGATTAATGCAAATATTTTTTCCATCTGACGAGAGAAACCACCAATTTGTGTGATGTCTAGATTCCTCCATAACCTTATTAGAACACCATATTTGAAACTCACCAAAATATCAGTGATACATTTCTCTGTGCATGTGGGAAGAATTGATGAAAGAAAGCTGAGGTACAGAAGGAAAAATAAAAGTTGGATTGTATCAAGATGACACGGTCGATTACAAAGTATTCGCACTGCCATGTTGTTCCAGCAGTAAATGATTGTGTCTCCTATCTAGTAGCAATTTACACCCGTGTATGCCTGCAGTGCTTCACTGTCTGTCCTCTCACACCATGCTGTCTTGTTCCTCCTTACTCAAAACCTCTTTTACACCGATTGCTTTAATGAGATAATAAGCAGGAATAACCGGTTTTGTTCCATCAGGCATTGGCTCAGGATCCAGGCGGGCAATGAATGGGGTTATAATCCTCTGTCTAGATCTAAGGGGGTTTGCTTTGGAAATGTGTGTCACAATCATAATGTGAACCCAAATGTCCGATAGCCATTCTTGTGTTTTAGCCCTACTAATAAGAACTGTAAGGAAAACTTGCATGATAATGTGTTGGTCACACTTACAACATCCTTAGTAATAGTTCTAGGACTTCCTGGTAACTATCCTGAAAGGGAATTACACCATGGCTTCCCTGACAGGTTGAGAACAAATCAAGCAGCATAAAATTTTCCCTTCCACAGTGTCAAAATTTTTCATTACATGGGAAAATCTCGAGCTTCACTCAGTGAACTACATTGTTGTATGTCCAGTGATTCCATAATTTAAAAAAAAATCAATTTCCATTGTATTTTATTTTATTAGGTAGTAAGAAAGGCATTTAAAACTGTAGCTCTAAACTTAAATATCACAACGAAAACATCTACTATAAAAAAGCAGTTCCTGGCTTTGCCTTGTCTGTAGTTCGCTTATTTATATTTTACTTGAGTACTTTTACTGCTGGTAAGAAAAGATTTTGGCTAAATCGTTCATCCAAACCTACTGAACCTCCTTTAATCTTTTCTGCTTCCCAAACACAATGTTACCTCCCCAGTCAACCCCAAATTACTTCCAACTTTCATTTCCCTGGGTAAAGTCCTTCAGTAATATCCAAGTAACTGCAATGTGGGTGAATGGAAAACTTCCATAACGGCTATTCTATCCTATCCTATCCTATCCTATCCTATCCTATCCTATCCTATCCTATCCTATCCTATCCTATCCTATCCTATCCTATCCTATCCTATCCTATCCTATCGTACCTTACCCTACCCTATCCTGTCTTATCCTATCCTATCCTATCCTATCCTATCCTATCCTATCCTATCCTATCCTATCCTATCCTATCCTATCCTATGCTAGTGAAGGAAATACAGGAGCTCGTGATTTCATCCAGTGTGCTCTTTCCCTTTGTGGCTGAAGTGAACAGTTTCCTGAAAAGCAACTTTTTAGAGACCATGAAGGTAATCTTATCTGCTCAGCCTTCTAGCTGTACTTCTAAAGCCTGTAAGATTATGAAATAGCCTAACAGAACTATATCCCTCTCAGCCATTTGTGCAGGTGTCCTCGTTTTGTCAAAACTTTCAGGTGCAGAGTTTTGTTTCTGAGAAAAGAAATTTTTACCTTCTACGCTGTGATGGGGTGTACTACCAAAATGTAGGCAAATCTTCATTCGTTTTCATTGTATAACCATGAGGAGAGATTTGAAAGTGGCCCTCCCGCACCGATGTTGAATGCCATCAACAATTCCCGGGATGCTACTGCAGAACCAGTGGGACTGGACGCACCATGGGAGCTTGATATTCCTTCATCTCCAGCCTGGTCTTTTGAAAATACCTTGCCAATGAGATGCCTTGTAGACAACTCCTGTGGAGCAGTGTTTTCCCCCCACAATTTTTCTCCCACCCTAATATGAATTAGTGATGTATCTCTGAATTTCTTGCACACTGCTCCAGAGGTGAGCTACACTGCAACCTGGCATACTGAGGTGCCCTGAGCCAAGTCAGTTATGCAACAGAGTTAAATGAAAAATATATTTGAAAAGGCAAAACTGACCTATGCTGTAAACTACTGCAGATACATTTACCTTCTGCTTGCTTATATCACATTAGAACTAGATCCTAAATTATGTATTAAACTTAGAAAAAAAAAATTCTTTTCATACCTTGCCTTACAAGCCAGCTCTTAAGTGGCTGTTTAAGACAGTGGTGAATGAGCAGTTGGTGTCAAGATTATCCTCTGAGCAGAAAAGAAGTAGTGGTCCTCTGGAGATCCCAGGGGGTTTTAGACTAGGTGCTGCAGGGATCAATGCCACTTTCATTACTCTTTTCAAGGCTAATGAATGAAGCACATACTGTGACTTAACTCTAGTTCTGTAAGCGCATGACACAACCCTCAAGGAAACAAGAGTATAATGCTGTAGGATGTTCCTATTCTCTGCACTGAAAGACTGATCTACAGAGTCAAAGAAAACCATCTGTTATTACCTAGCAAATTTCCTCCTAAAGAAGCATGTGCTTCAGCAGATTGCTTTACTTCACTACTCTGGGAAGATTAAAACAAGCACAACTGTTTAGATGACAAACACTCCGATACTCTTGCAGAGTGTTTTTGAGTTATAAAAATGATATGCTCTAATAAAAGGTTTTGGTGGACAGTTTTTCATCCATGTGAGGCTGGTTTTCATTGGTTTTTTTTCTTCCGCATTTGTAAGAATAATAAAGAACCAACTCAGAAAAAAAAAAGTAGAACCATTACATTAGGGGAAAGAGCCTCAGTCAGACTGCAATAATTCAGAAATAAGCCTCCAGAAGTCACTTTAGTTGAACAGATTTAAGAGGAGTCCAAGATAATAATCACACAGTGCTATTACTATTGTTATGCCATTAGGAAAAAAGTGATGAATAAAAGGTAGTGTTTTAAAATGGCTATAGCTGGAGCTATAGGTGGTTGAAAAGTCAAGTCACATGCTACTGATGTTCTCTTTCATTATTTAGCAAATGGGAGCTGTGATTAGAAAATTAGGAGTTAGACTTTGTTTTCTAATGTGTACCAATATTCTGCACCTTGTTATGCCATTCTATAAAATGGATCACTAATAGTAAAATTTGAGACCAGGTTAATTCATATTGTAAACATAATTGGTCAACCATAAATTAAATGCACTGTGTAAATGTCAAGTACTACTAATATTGCAACGTATATTTGATTAACTTGGTAATTAAAGCAGAATTTTTCCTCTGGCAGCACCTTTTGACATCTGATCTTTGGTAAGAAAAGTTCTGATTTCTTCTTCAGGACAAAATTACATGCTGCTTTCTGATCTGAGACTCATTATTCCTGGTGATGGTTTGTGAGGATGTGTCAAAGACCAAAGAGCACCTGCTGATTTCTAGATCCTAGATTCTGGCCCTGAGAAAATCTCACTTTGATTCATAAACTGAATAAATCTGACATGAAAGTTACTGCTAGAGAATTATTATGGACCTCCAGCATATTCAGTTATTCAATTTACCTTATTCCTTGTCTGTTTTGCTTGGGTTTAATATAGAATTATCTAGTATAAATTAAAGTCAAACCATCTCCCATATCTTGAACTGAACCACTGTGTTCCTCAGGGAACAAATAGGTGTCACAAGAATAAATCTGAGTTGGAAAGTTGTAACAGACAGTATATTTTGGATTTTATCTAAAGGTATGGTAGGCTTGCCAGCCTTAGCTGAATGATCAAATAACCTCATTAACTTACATATGCTCAGTACCCAATATCTTCCCTTCTTTTTGCTCCGAGTCTCCCAAACTTAACAGATAATTGATACCACATGAGCAGATCAGTGTAACAACAGGAACTCTATTTCCTATGGACACAGAACTAAGCAATTCTAATCATGGGTGCTGAAAAACAGCTAATAAAAAAGCTTTTGTGGTGACTATGAAAAGCTTCACATGATGCTCTTTCATGTATTGTGCATTAAAAAAAGATCCCTTCATCAACAAAATTAATTTCTGTTTTTATTGAAAAGGTATAACTAAAATAAAAATGAAACCATTTCTAAGACTTAAATCCGACCTGCTTTACATACTCATCAGAGAAATGAACAAGACTGACATGAATTGCAGAGTACATAAAAAATTCCATCCACAAAAAACAATAATAAAAAGTTAAATTATATCCCCTCTGTTTTGCAGTGAAGACAACTATGGATGCGTTATGTGAGACTGGAAAAAAACCCCAAACCCCAAACCAGCCTAAGGAAATGTTTTTCTCTTAATTGAGAGTTTGGATACCCTTTCTGAATGTTCACTGTAGTTTTTAACAAGCTGAATAAGAAGTAATCCCAACTGAGCACCACTTTTAGCCGCAAGCAAAACAAAACAAAACAAGTCTGTATAAAAAGTGAAAATGCTAAAAGCTTTCTGTGAAGAACCTTGTTCAAGCAGGAAGAGATTTTCCTCTGCAGCCTCAGATCTGAGCTCCTTTTCTGCAAGCTGGGCACACTGACAAGCAACTAAAGGAATTTCAGTTATCAATAACCTATTGCAATTGCAACACATTAATGAGGACCTGGTGTCATTCCCCTAGTCCTGCTGTGAACTCAATGTCTCGAGCACAGTGCATGATGGTATTTCTTTTGCAATCGGCATCATATTATCCAGTGTAACATCAGCATCAAAGGTTAAGAAGCTTTTCAGTGGAATTTCTGATTTGTTCTCCAAAAGTTATTCACAAACAATTGATAACTATTTTGCCCTTTTCTTTGTATTATTAATGATATTAAAGTGCAGAAGTATGAATTTTGATAGCGTTCATCAACATTTAGTACACCAATCTGAAGTGGAATGGCATACTTACAGTTATTTTTGTGTATCTATCTCATCTCTTTAAGTGACCACCAACATTCCTGCAGCAATGTTACCTCTGGAAATGTTTCCATGGTGAGGGCAGGGAAAGCATCCTATCAGAACTACTTATTCTTATTATATGATATACAAACCAAGGTAATTGGGAAAAAATAGTCTATGGGTACTGCATTCTGGGAATTATAGTAATGACTTAAAATTGCAATGTGCAATTGTTGTGCAAATGTTGATGTGCAATTAAATTAAGAAAAGGATATTTCACGTGACAGTGTTAGGCTCAAAATCCTGTTTACGGTCAAAGAGGAAGCATACCTATAGAATACCTATACCTATACCTATACCTATAGAATACCATACCTATAGAATTTATTTATTGTAAACAATATTTTAAAAGTCTGATCACTATTAGTCTGGATCTAGTTGTTACAGAAAAAGAAAGAATAGTAATGCAGTTAACATTGTGATACACACACTTTATAGGTTCTATTCCTTTTCCTGGTGTTATGATCATCCTCCCCTGACTCTTTTGATCCCCAAGGCCAGTGAGCTCATCCTGGAGGTGGCGGTGCGTTGGATCCTACCGTGAGTCATCAGCATCTGGTGACCTTCACCAAGAGAAGCATTGCTAGACTTGCTGCAGTCTCTTGTGCTCCCTCTTTACTTCTCATATATTGCATGACAACTGCTAAGTATTTGCCCTTTATTATCCTCACAGATTTCTGTAGCATTCAGCTATCACATAGTCTCCTAACCTTGGTATGCAGCTAGCTAATTGGATGAGCATACGTACATTGTGGTAAATATCTGCAGAGATCATTGAAAGCACAGAGCCTGGAGAAGTTGTTGTGAAACCATCATACCAGACCAGTTTGTTCAGTTAGGCATTCACAGGGCCACAGTGCTGTGAAGATACCCAGCCCCCACAGCAGTTGACTGAGAGGCAGAGAATAAGAGCTTGAACCAGGTGAGAAAGAGCCAGCAGCCATATCCCTTACATTTATTATATTTTTAGACCCTTTAGGAAGGCAACAAAGATCCCACTGAAGTTTGTCAAAGCCTACAAAAGCTAGCTCAGGTAGGTGAGAACAGTCAATGGAGGTTTTCATAACAGCATCACCAACCCCCAGGGTGAGACTCAGGAGCCCTGTCGGGTTGCCTGAGGGTCTGTACCACTGTGGGACAGCCGGCTCCCCTCCAAATGCACTCACAGGGAGATCTCCAGTTCATCCCTGGGTCTTCCTATCCATACAAATGCAGAAAGCTCAGTGTGAGTGGCCCTCACATGTTGCAGGGATTAAAGCAACTTGAGCGTCTCAGCCCCTGTTCCTCACCACGCTCATACTGAGAAGAATGCAGCCAGCTTGGGATTTTTAGTTTTAGAGCTTCCTTTTTTTTTTTTTTTTTTCCCCCCAGAAACCACAGTGGCATACTTATCGTATCAAATCAGGAATATGTGCCAGGGTATCTAAGCTCATTAAAGCAGTTACGGAAGCGGTAGACATGCTTAAAGACCTTGTGATAGAATGACTAAATTATCCCATGTACTTGAAATGTAGTATTGATACTTCTTTTAAAAGAAAATCCTCATAAGTATCATATCTTTACCTGTGAAATAGTGACTTCTGTGTTCTCTGAATTAATTGCTCCATATTTAAAACCAGGAAATTCCTTAGATCTGTCCTGAGTTACACATAAATTGTTAATTCTGACTTTTTGTTAAAGCAACAAGAAAAAAAACTGTGTTAACATTAATCATTTGAGCTCCAGTTATGGAAACAGAAAATTCATAGCTGGAAAAAGTAATCATTTGTCCTTTTTCTGCTAGATCGTACATATTTTGCTCAGGGCTGTGTTGTGTGGCTTCAAGCATGCTGAAATCAGCAAAAGTAAAAAATTCTAATAATGTTACACACATGATTATAGAAATTTGCTCCCTTCTAACCTGCAGACTTTGAAAATTAATGAACTGTATTAAAAATGTGTTGCAGCCTTTGAATAATTTAAAATAAGACAATACTACAACGTGAACTGAGTTTCTCAAGCAAACTTTCTTTTTCATGTGAGATCAGAGATTAAATAAACATGATGCTTTCCCTGTATGTAAATAAGCATTACAGTTATGTTGTATAGGATTTTAATTTGATAACTTATTGCAGTATACCTTAATGAAAATTGTAGTTTACGACTTAGCTCATAATTAATGTAAAGAGTTAAATGTAGCATAATTCCACTGATGTGGAACATGGGAAGAATGTAATCCATGAATTGTAACTATCGTTCTTTTTGCAAAAAGTTATTTAGAAAAAAACGTGTGATTTTTTTCCTTATAAACAGGTCATTTGGCTTAAACTCTTTAAGCAGTGTTGTTAAACTGTCAGAATGTCTTTTCTCATGTCTTGCCTGTTTAACTTGCTTGAGTAGGAAAGTTATAGTGAACCTATTCTCCATGTGTGGATTTTCTTTCTGCTCTTATCAATATATTGTGACAATGAGACATCCACCTCTTGTGACAATGGGACATCTATCTGTTTCTGATGTGAGTCCAACTCCTCTGTAATCATCTATTATCTGTCCTTTTGTAAGCAACGAATATGACATCCCAGTCTGGAAAGAGTTCTTTTTCCTGTATAAACTCTGGTATTGAAGTGTAACTACCATAACCAACTTTGAGATCAACAAGGGACTGAATGGATGTCTTTCCCTAGCTATGACTGGATATGCTTTACACACTTTATAAATATATTCACATTTGATTTGCCTTATTATCCTTGAAATTCTCCCATAGTACAACTAAAAAAAAATAAAAAAAAGAGCAAAACAACTTCTTATTATAAATGTCTCATGTGCATAATTGAACTAATAGAGCAATAGTAGTAGCACTTAGCAGTAGAAAAGTGAAGTAATAATGTGTTTAAATTCACATTTTAGAAAGCATAAGCAATTGAAAACACAATGGCCTTAATAATATTGACATTAAAGTACAGCTGATCTATGACTTCTATATGCCACATCATTATTCATTATGACTGTATGAAGGCTGGTCTACATTTCAATTGTTAGATGTAGTGAGTGTGTGCGTGTGTTTGAGTGTGTGTGTGTGTACCCACCTCCACCATTAAACTGTTCCCACAGGAGAACACAAACAATATATTTCCTTTCAGAATAGACTGAACTAAATGGTGGTCACCTTAAACATAACTGCCCACTGCTGTTCTCTAAAGCCACTAGTTTCACGTAGAGCTACAGCTATACTGCTTCATTTTGTCAACACTCTCTTCCACCTAGACTATATTTTCTATGATACCACCACCGTGGGCTGCAAAGATCAAACGTGTGCACGTTATGGGAAGTACCTTGCTGCAGTGACCAGCAGGAGGAACACTTTTGTTCTTGCTCTTAACCTAATTTAAGGATCTAATGAGAGGATTCCTGCAGAAGAAACAATCTTTTGCGGGACATAAAAGATTGTAAAACACATCTTAGAGGTATTTTACAGATATTTAGACTACTTTAATGCACAAAAGCAAAGAGTGATAATCAAAGTATATTAGCTAAAATATTATCCAAACCATTAGGAATATTGGGCAAAAAATATGGGACAGAATTGTGAGGGAAGTCTTGTTTTGCAATTTTATATACAGTGAAAATTTTCTCAATTATAAAAGCATTACATAGAGTGTATCTTTCTTTTTCAACAGATAAACATAACAGTGTACAAACTTAAGATGAGAATTTTGTATTATAAAATCACAGATCTGCCTCACAGGAGACTAAAATTATTTCAGATTGCTTTTTTTGTGTGTTCTGCTTAGAGGCATACAGTACATAATAAGAAACATGACCAAAGGTTTGATATACTTGTTAAGAATGTCACATAGCCATTTGGGGAAACTGCTGTTACCCTGGAGACCAAAAGTAGACTTTATCTGGACACTCTCAACCTCTTGTGGAGTATATAAATCAGAATTTGAACAGCTCCCACTCAAAATATAGTAAGATGGGTGTCAAAAGTTGAAAAAAACACAATAATTGGTTTAAAAATCTCTATTTAAAGTATAATCAGAATAATCAGTCAGGGAAGAATTTGTCTCATAGCTCTGGCCATCTGAGCTAACCACCACCTAGACTCACTTTATACTCAAAACAAAACCAGGCACTTCAGAGCCTTGTTTTGCTAGACCTGTTTTGATGTTTTCTTTAGGACGAAATGAGTTCTGTCCTAGATTTCATATGTGGGACTCTTTTCCCTTAATGCACGTGAGTTTAGGTCTCTATAAGTAAGCAAAAGATCCAAGTTCCCATTACAGTCACTGGACACCTAGTCAATGCAATCAATGGAGTCTATGGTGTCTAATGAGCCATTCTGACGCTGAGGCAGACAATTATATCTGCTCTACTGAACAGCACTCTATGTACTATTTACTGAATTGCACACCCAGCACACACGCAGACACCTACATGTCAGCATGTAAAGTGAGGGGCCCTAATCTGCAATGTGAATGTCACTAAATTAATAGCAGTAACTATGAGTCTACTGTGCGTAGTTCATGTGTACAGGCCACACACTGTAGGTACCTCTATTGAATCAAACCCGTCACATCACTGGCGAGCAAGTAAATTTTATACAGCTGTCTACTGTATTATTTGTCAATATTGTCAACCTTTATGTGCTGAATGTCCACCTCTCCTTTTGTCTAGAGCCTTATCTTCTTCATATGCTCTCTATATTTATGGTTGATAACTCGCCTAATTCTCATTCATCTCTTCCACTATCTGTTCTTCTCTGTTGTCTGTTCAAAATGAATCAGTAAAAAAAGATTACCCTACGATATAACTTTATGTAATTTTGAGAAAAAAGATGCAAGTATCCAAAACACTTTGATTCCTGCAATGCCAAGAGGACTTTTCTTCTCCCTGAATTGTGAATTAACGGGTTGTGTTTTCACTACAGGCCATTGGCTTTTCCTGCAATTCCTTCTCTACCTCATTTCTTTAGAGTGTATCTTAATGGAAGGTGAAGATGCTGTAAGAAGGTAGGAAGAGAAAATCTGCTTTATGTAAGTAAGGTTGTCCAGGTTTTCAGACAGCTTATGCACAAACTCTTTCCAAATAGTCCAATTTCTGCTTTGTTGCAGAAATCAGTCTTCTGGGCAAATAAATCACAAATTAAGGTAGAATCGCCCCATTTTCATTCTAGGGCCATTTCAACAAAAGAATATAAATGGAAACTTGGAAAAATACACTATATTATGCATAAATTATTAATTTAATATTTTTTTTTTTTTAAATGAAACTACAGATGCATACCAGACTTCAAGAAAGGAACTAATATTTCTTTTTGAACGAGAAGGTTAAGTACATGTACTGTGTCTGGATGGGATAGAGTTAATTTTCTTCATAGCAGCTTGTATGGTTCTGTGCTTTGAATTTGTGACAAAAACAGTGTTGACAACACACTGACTTTTAGCTATTGCTGAGCAGTGCTTACACAGCGTCAAGGCCTTCTCTGCTTCTGACCCTGCCCCGCCAGTGAGGAGGCTGGGGGTGCCCAAGAAGTTGGGAGGGGACACAGCTGGGGCAGCTGACCCCAACTGACCAAAGGGATATCCCATACTGTATGACACCGTGCTCAGCAATAAAAGCTGAGAGAAGAAAGAAGTGGGGGACATTTGGAGTGATGGGGTTTGTCTTCCCGAGTGATCGTCAGGTGTGATGGAGCCCTGCTCTCCTGGAGATGGCTGAACACCTGCCTGCCCATGGGAAGCAGTGCATGAATTCCTTATTTTGCTTTGCTTGTGCACACAACTTTTGCCTTACCTATTAAACTGTCTATATCTCAACCCACGAGTTTTCTCACATTTGCCCTTCCAATTCTCTCCCCCATCCTGCCGTGAGGGGAGTGAGAGAGCGGCTGTGTGGGGCTGAGTTGCTGGCCAGAGTTAAGTCACAACAGCCCTTTTTGGTGTTTAACATTGAGCAAGACTTTTTATTATTTTGATCCCCCTTCAACTTCCACCATCCACAAATAACCCCGCAGGGAATAACAGCAATCTGACATCTCTGATATATGTGTTCACTGTATTTTGATTATTGAAGAACTTTACAGTACAGATAGTTCTTCGTTTCATCTATAAAAACAAGAGTTGCCATTTTTAAGGGTCTGTCTTTCGGCTAATTGCAAACTAATTAGCAGGATTTCACTTTGCATATGGATGAGTGGTCAATTTGAGCTGTATTGGAGCTGTAAAACATTTATAACTGTTGAGAAGTTTGCTTAAAAGAGTAATTCCCTGTATGTTTTATAGTTTGCAAGACAGTTTGAACAGCTGTAGTATTTATTGCCCTGACTGATACTGTATCATACAATATCAAACATATAATACCAAGTGCCTTTTAGCCACATAGTAAAGGAGAACTTCTCCAGACACCTTGTAAGTCAATAGACAAAAGGACACCCATTTTATAGACAGACAATCTGAATATAGAGTTTCTTGTGGAAACTGGCCATACTGAAGTTGAACCTTAACCATTTCTGAAGGTCTCCAACTTGGATGTTTTCTCAAGATCACAGGACTAAGTCTGTGAATTGAATTGCTCTCTACTGAAGGAGTGATCAAGATGTTAATTGGGCCACCACTGTTCCTTAGTGTGTCTAAAAGGGGAGATGACAGTAATCTTTACACATGTTCTTCTTCGTCAAGAATGGCACTTTTATCATGACAGCTTGTGCCACGAATTGCATCTGCAGTTATAAGAGCAGGAAGAAGGTAACAGGTTTTGCAGTATATCAATTTATTTATTTCCTACTGTAGGTCTTGTCTATCCCTGTCTCGGCAATATCCATTATATTTGCATTGGTTAGTCCTTCAGTGTTGGTTCCATATGAAATGAAAATATTTTCTACATGTATCTGGTTTTAAGTATAGGTCAATTAGCCATCTATGCTCAAAAGATTTCAAAGCATTTACTGTTTCATGAATCAAGATTCCTCCTTTTATTTGCCTATGCATATGTTCAGAACATACCAAATACAAAGACTGACACTTATTCAAAGTGAAGATATCAATAGGAATTGTTTAGAAACTCAGACCAAATTAAATAAAAAAAAGTAACTCAGCAGCAACTTCCATTCTGTAAACTAATAAGTATTTAATTCTTATAACAAAATAGACAATTTTTCAGAAGTGTTCAGCTTCTACTAAAAAGGGAAAGGAATTGCAACCCATAAATAGATTCCAAGCATTCTTGAAAGTCTATTTCATGGTAATTGTAAAAATCTGGCCTTGCTTAGTTAAGATTTGAGGATCCTTCACCATCCTATCAATGATAAAATTTTGTTGCTAAAAAGAATTAAAAAAATCCATATAATTTCCTAGCAGCTTGCAATCAAGGGGAACTGGGATCTGCAATGTGAATACACCAGCCAATTCTTTCCAGATGATAATTGTTAATTATCATCACCTGTTTATAATTTCAGTTAACAGGGTGCTTTGACTAAGGATGCTGACTTTTAGAGAGTGCTCATACTTTTTTCTGAAGTTAAAAATAAGTGGCATAAACTCTGTGATATTAGGGCTAGACCCTTTTCACTTGAAAATAGGCAGGGAAGCTGGTTTCTTTAGGTTTCTGTATATGGGGAGAAATCAACACATCCCAAAAGCAATTCCAATCTCGGTCTCGTCCTACCTGTCACAGTGATAGACGTTATGTAGCACAGTCTTAGCTGAAACTCTTGGGTCTTACTTGAGGTAAACATTATCCAGTTAGGGTCTTCACTGTAATGCTGCGCCAGGTTTTTCACTGATCGGAACCTCCTGTAAGATTTCAGTAATTTATAAAGCAAGTATATAGTTAAGTTGTTGTTGAGGGTCTAAATCTAGCTTTACAAAATCTAACTCTAAATGTGGGAGTCCATATTAGCAACCCATTTTAAAAAATTGTGAACAGAGACATGAAATGACATGATTTTTTTTTTGGTTTGGTTGATAACAGAAAGAAAAGCTTCCTGAAATGTAATCTGTTCCTTAAAACTGCCTTTTTTTTCCCTCTTTCACTTGCTTCATGTATAAGAAGAAAATTTGTTCTAGAGATCTGAGCTCTGATCTTGCAACAATAATATTAAACAGAGTTTTGCCACTGCCATGCAGTAGCGCTGGATCAAGCACATAAAAGGCAACTTGGTCATGAGTGAAAAAGAAGGGTTATGGGCCTTCAATTATAGACTATATTTCGATTAGTTTAAAAGGATAATATTTATGGATAAGATGTTCAACAGGAAGACTATCTTTTTCTTTATATATTCAAACACAAGTGTGACTTTCTTTGAGATATATTGATGTAGCATAAAATGAATAAAATAAATGATTGTAGCTATTTTTAACCATGATACAGTTAGAGATTCAGCACAAATCTGAGGAAAGGCTTTATGTATCCTCAGATTCATCTAATGCTGCAAAGATCTGAAAGGAGGAGTTCAGTTAATGTTCACATTAAGCTGAAAGTGAAATGCATTTAAGAAGAGAGTTTCAATGTAGTGCAATGAATGAAAGATCCCAGGACTTCTGCTGTCATTTGCACAAACCAACAGCTTAGGTCATCTGGAGTTAAGGTAAAAATTAAAAAAAGAAAAGTCCTTAAAATAAGGCCATTAATCTAGACAGAATGTAAATACAGTTTGTCAATGTGGTGAGTATTTTTCTTTGATTCAGTGAAAATCCTTCACTGTAGACTCTATTTTTAACATACGAGTAGTTTTGTGAAGTTTCAACTAGAAATATACATCAGAGTGTTTACTGGGTGGTGGATGGAAGCTGCTAGCAGGATGAAACCATGGCTTGATATATACTTATTTTGAAAATGTAAAATATATCTTAAAAGAGCAAGAAAGAACTGGCTAGATGAGAGCAATTCACCTGGTGTATAATTCACCTTGATGCCAAGTTTGAAGTGTTTGAGGCTTTTCAACAGTTATGTGACAAAAGAAATACTACTTACTTTACTTAATGGTACGGATAACATACATCTATCCAGAGACCAACCACAGGATACAAAACCACCCTGATTAAGAATTCAACAACTTGTGCAGTGAGCTTACGTTTATCTTGTTCATCATGTTTTAGCTCTGCAGAGATGCCTTCTTTCATTATCCTTTCTGCCTTTCCAGTTTATCTTGACATAAACAGCACTGAACACTACAAAACATCCTGCTCACTTCCAGCTAGAATTTTTCCTGAGTTTTTTCATTTATTTTAGGACGAGAAAGATGGGAAAGGAGAACAGGAAGGAGCTTCTGTTTTTAATTATTTAATTATTTGATTATGATTATTAGGTCAATGAATTTTTTTAGTGACTAAGATGTTTTGAGGCATTTGTAGCTTACACAGTGATTTAATCTCACCAAGCTCTGCGCAGCCACGTATTTTGCCTCTTATTCAAAAGAGCATGTTTGGGAATGCAAAGACAAGAACTTGAGGATGATTTTTTTTTGGACAATTTGTCCTTCAGTAGCATCAGATATGTTGAAACACAGAAAGTATTTTTGTTCTACCATTACAGAACTGCAGTAGCATAACAAGACCCTTTTTCAAAGGCCCTTTATTTGCTCTTTTGAAATAGCATACGGTGTAATGTTACTAATGCAGGCTGTAAGATTGTTTACATTGTCAGAGAAAAGGATGTAAAAATCCCTTTGTGCCAGTGAAAATAAACTTTATGCTGAAAGAAAACATACAAAAATTTCACCTTCCTTTTCTGTGCAAACAATATAAAATATCAACAATATCAAAATGGTATTTGAATATAAACAATATCAAAATGATATTTGAAACAGAACGAGAAAAACTTTATAGAAGTGCATGCAGACTTATACGCGTTAGGAACAACTTTATGAATTCTGAGTTATAGAAATGGCCTAATTGCTAATTTAATATTATAGCTAATTTAATAATTTTTTAACATAGTAGCTGATCGACATCTACATACTATAATTGGAAAATTGATCAGGAATCATAGAATCATAGAATGGTTTGGGTTGGAAGGGACCTTGAAGATCATAGAGTTCCAACCCCCCTGCCATGGGCAGGGACACCTCCCACCAGACCAGGTTGCCCAAGGCCACGTCCAGCCTGGCCTTGAACACCTCCAGGGATGGGGCATCCACAACTTTTCTGTGCAACTAAGAGAAGCAAATATGTTTCTTCTATATATATTTTACAAAACCCCCTCAGTTACACAAGTGAAAATCTAGAATAATTTTAAGTTATACTGACATGAAACTAAGAGTCTAAACTATAGTGGGGTGTTCTTAATACATAACAGACTGTGAGGTAGTTGTTTCTTTCCATAGCATTTTGTTAGCCCTGCTTTTCAGTACTGTATAATTAATTTTCTTTGAAATATAATAGACACGTGAAAATGAAATCAAATGAAATGAACACCTATGTGGGGACATTTTCTAATACGATCTTCACCATGACCTATTGCAGTCAGCCCACCCACGCAAAGATATTTTTATTGGTTCCTATGTTGTTATCAGAGGTGTACATTATTATATGGAAAATACTAGCTCATCACAGATCACAATAGCCTAATAGTTCTTTTATGATTCATAAGTCTTTCAAAAGGCTTTTTATTAAATATGTTATGGAGACAACATTAAAAGCATAGATCCAATTCTGTTAAATCATAAGTTAAAAAAAAATTGCTACTCATTAAAACATTTCATGGGGAATTAATGTTTTCCCTCCTAATAAGAAGAAAAAAATAGGTGTTTTCACAGAGACATTTTTAAACAACATTCTTTAGATTAGCATAGGCATTATTACATGTTTTATACTGCAGAATAAAAAATAAGAACCGATGCTACTCAGTTAACTGACAATTCTCCTTGACATTAAAATCAAATTTTGTATGTAGAAAGCTTTCTATATTTTTCAGTATTGGCATTTATTTATTATGCAAAGACTAGATCTTGGTGAAAGACATATCAGTTTCTAGCAGTCTTTATCCTTTATCTTATTTTGTATTTTGATATTATACTGTACGAGCTAAAAATTTAGCCATGTAAAAAAAAATCTAGCTCCTCTTCAGATACATACTAATTCATACCAGATAGACTCATATATGCACTCACCATTTTGACTGCCTTGATCTAAAAGCAGAACTTTTGATACACATATGTAACAGTTTCACCCCAGAAAAAGTATTCTTAAATAATAAAAAGAATATAATCTCATTTAGTCATAAATTTATAATACAAAGTAGCTTGAAGTTTCTGATTGCAACACTTCCTAAAAGTTTAATTAAACCTATTTAAATTGGCTTCAACCATATTGATCCCAATAGGATTTTTCCATTAGAGGGATTTCATCAAAAAATATATATTACAAACTGCCTCTACGTGATTTCTGGTTGTTCTTTCTGATAGGTATCTAGTTTATTTTATTCTTTGAAAATAATACCAACAATACCAGAGCTATTTACGTCTGAAACAGGGATCATGGAATCATGCAGGTAAAGAAATCTGGATATGTGGTTGTAGTTAGCCATAATTACATTGCTGATGGATGGTACCCATGGAATGAAAATAGCTTTTCAGTAGGTGTATATGGTGGATTGCTCACCATAGAAAATAGTTATAATTTACTCGAATGTCCATGACTCATTCACAGCAAATTTGGTTTTAAAAGGAGTCGATGAATTAAGTTTGAAACAGGTTTTTCTTAGGTTCCTTATTTTCAAATCTATTTTCTGTAAAGTTAAACAGATTTTTTTTTCCCCCTAACAGCATACTTCCACATTTTTCATTGGAATGATCCTTCAGTGAAAGAACCTCTAGGGAAAAGAACCGAGCCTTACTTTTTGGATGAGCCTCCAAATTTACTTAACTACATGGAGGTGTTCCCCTTCCCATTCCACATATACAAAGAGCTCTTCTCTACTGCAGTCTTGCTTTTCCTTCTCACATTTGCCTGTATACTTTTTCCCTACAATCTGTTTGTCAATCCTGTGCGTGTCAAAACAGATGATTATCCTAACTCATGGGGGGAATAAAATATGGACCTCACTTAATCCAGATTTTTCAGATCTGTAGGGCCTTACACACATGGGGTTTTGCAAAGTTGGGGAATGTTGCTAGGTAGGCATAAGAGGAAGTTAGCTTTTGTAAAATTCTTTCCTTAACTGAGGATTTTATAGAACAGAAGAATTTATAATCTTCATTCTTGGAATCTTTAGGAATCTTTAATCACCTTTTTCTAAGAGAAAATGGATGAGTTGGCAACTTTGGAATAAATCAAAAGATTGTCTCTGTGAAAATTATTTTTTATATTTCACTAAGAAATATAACAAAGTTACTGAAAATGAAGATAGGAAAAGCTTTTAACTAGCAATTAGTCGTAACAGCTTTTATTTAAAGACACATTCATTCTAAATACAGGGTGCTTTATAGCAGCCAAAGTTCTTTTTTGTATTGGTATCATTTCCTCTGTACATAGAAAGCTATGACCTTGGATCATATTTAATAGATTTTTCACTTGGAGCTTCCAAAGACACCATCAATTTTGCATCATTTCTCTCACCAGCTGCACTTTTGTTCACTCGGTTTACCGCCTATGTGTGGATAGTTATATTCTTTATTCTAAACATGACAGTTTGTCCTTTTACACTTTGATGTTTATTTTGACAAGAGCAAAGTAACAAGCAATCTCCATTAAAAATATCTCTTACAAGAGCAAATTCAGGAACATTCCCAGCCCCTACATTCACATTTACAAGAAAAGTTGACTCACTGGTTTGGAGAGCCCTCTCTTACTACAGCTTAAAAATATAAGTCCCATCCCTTTCCCAAACTGACATTTAAACCAGTATTGAAAGTAGAAGAATTATTTAGGTCTTACTGTTAAGGAGCACTTAAAATAATTCCACCTGCTATTGACTTCTTAAAGATGTATTTTCAAATTTAAAATCAGAATCTTTTTTACAGAGTAATACCTGTGACAGTAAATTATATTTCAGATTTATTAAAAAGAAAAAAAAAAGAAAGAAGCAGTGTTCACTTAAGTATGGTTTTGCTTAGTGCATTTGAAAAAGCTTTAGTCCATACTCACAGAAATATTCAGGCAGTATCATGGGAAGTATAAGTTGTTTCTCACAGTTACATATTGGAGCTCTGTGGCACCATGAATAAGCCTTTTGTTTCCTGAGGTGTAAGCCAGTGATAGGGCTTACAAAAAAAATCACAAAAAAGATGATTTATGATAGGATGCACCTGTCCTTACCCAAGTTTGGCCATTTAAAAGTTCATCTTATCCCAAAGTTGGTGTCTCAGAGAGGTGCCTATCTGCCTCCACTGACCTCACAACAAGTCTTGATGAGTGACTTAAATTAGATGTCATTTCACTGACAGGTAAATGTGAGACAAATCCTACCCTCTAACTCTAAAACACTGCAGTGCCTGTCCTTGTCGAGACCCCACTGTGAAACAGTGTTTCCTCTCCCAGTTTTCAGACTTGTGTAACGCAGTAAGTGATGCAGAATAAGATTTATAAAAGCAAGCACAGTAATAGGGACACCTATCTATCTAATAGAAAAACACTCAGTTTGTCAAAGTTGCGCCTGTA
Source organism: Anarhynchus alexandrinus (assembly GCA_008711295.1). Taxonomy (NCBI): domain Eukaryota; kingdom Metazoa; phylum Chordata; class Aves; order Charadriiformes; family Charadriidae; genus Anarhynchus; species Anarhynchus alexandrinus. The sequence continues at coordinate 4,159,808 of VUYV01000014.1, forward strand.
ACACATAACGATTACCAGGAGATGCTGGTAGATTTACAAGGTTTCATCACAATGAGTACTCAGATATCTAAAGTCAAAATGGACAAGTTTCAAGAGCAGAGTTTAAGTTTTCCCAATAGTTCTGTTGTCCGGTGTTTTATCTATGATTACTTTTACTTATCCTGGATGACTGCTCTACTACTAGGACAGTGGGTGAAAAAAGTACACTTTCTCTTCGTCTGGCAGACTTTTTGTGCAAAATCCAACCTTGTGGGCTTGTTTTTACAATGAGTACTGCAGGCTGGGTCATGCCGACTTTATGAACTCATTAAGACCAGCAGTAGGTATGCAGTGCTGGATGGAGGGGATTCTTAACAAGGACTTTAGGTACCTATGAAGGCAGATATCTACCTCATTTTTGCCTATGTGTGACTGTGTATAACAGACGCATACCTAAACATGAGAGCCATGTAGCTATTTAAATAAATTCATGCTGCAGTGATCTGTGCTATGTTCCCTATTTTGTTCTTCTTGATTATAGTTAAGGTATGGAAATTAATTATGGATTACACACACACATCTTCAGAGTCTCAGCCCTTTAGTTGACTTCTAGAGAACATTTGTAACATTACATTGATCATCACAGTGTGAGGTTTGCTTTGGGGTTTGGGTAGGGATTTTGTTTATTTTCTCACTAAATCATGAAAATACGTCATCTAGAAGAATATATTTTCTGTACACTGAAGAGTAACAGAACTTTACAACTGGTAGAATTAGAACATATCCTGTAATAGCTAATGTTATTTTGCATCAGCTTGGTAAGTAGAGCCGAGGACATGACGGGTAACCCCCCCATTTTTTAGTGTAGCCCACTACTATAGTAGAGTTGTACTCAATAAGCCAACTGATGATGGAAAAGTAGGTTCAGTAACCTGTTTTTGTGAAGATGACATGAAACTGGAAGTGGTGTCATAGAACATAATAATATAAATTTCAAGGTGCCGTCTACCTTGAAGGAATCTACATGATAAAGCAGAAAACCAGAGGAAAAGCACAGAAATGTAAGGCAGGTTCATAAGAATGGCCACTTAAATACAAATAAGATGTGTATTTTTAAATTAGGCTGGCTGTTTACCTGAGTATTTTTAAATAGCCTTCTGTAGGCTTTTCTTTCTACGTGCAAAATAATAATAAAAGCTTTGAAGAGGGCTGTTTTGGAAATGATCGGGTAAACAGCCAGCTTAACCCTCAATAAAGTCTATACAGCTATATATATGTGTATATATATATTTTACCCTTTTCTAGTAACTTGTCAATTATTGCCCACCTATTACACTCTCTTTTCTGAGTTAGCTCCAGTTAATCAGATGCTGATTGGGGATTCTAGAATACACTTACTGATGATTATGTGTTATTTTAACAGGAGAATGACAATAATTTCCTGTAATGCCACTTGTTAAGGTGATTATGCTGTAATTGCCTTATCAAGGTGTCATAGAGGAGAGAGAAGAAACTCTGAGATTTCACAGCTGCTGTCATGCTTTGATAAAGTGTTATCCTGAAAATATATTATCAGTCATCAAGCTAAATTTCTACCAGTTGTTTTAAATAAGAAAAAAATCTGTCTCTGGTGGGGCATATGACCTCTGTATTTGATTTTTCTCATTGTGATAATTAGGAAGGATGGATTATCTTTGTTTTAAACCTAACAACAGATTTGCATAGATAGGAGTAAATAAATGCAGGTTCATTAAAGTGTCTTTGGGATTTTCAAAGGTGAGAAGCTGCTTCCTATGACAAGATAGACTTCAAACTTTAATCTTGGGTTTAGAGTAGATACAGCTACAGTTACTTGGATTGCCTCTGCTGCAGAGAGAGAAAAAGGAAGTGAAATAGAGCATGTGACAGGCCAAAAGTAGGAACATGATAGGTCTCATAAACATGTTTGTTTAGGTTTTTTTTAATTATTTATTAAAGACTTGTAAACAGCCTTACTAAGAACACCTACTTCAGACTTACAGAGATCCACTTGCCAGGAGCTGCTCAACAGGAACAAAAGCTTGAGCTCTGTTTCCCCTGGGTCGGAAATACAGAATGCCCAGCAAGAATGTAGGATACATCTATTGTCTGGAACCAGGTCAAAACCCAAGTAAAATATACTTGCTGATTGAATTCAGACCAGAGTTTGCCATTTGCACTGCTTAGCTTTGTAATGGTATCTAAACTGATTTTTTTAATCATGTGACAGTGAACTGTGAAATACCATAGAATATACCCATTATGCAACTGATTCTTCACTGCCAGCCATTCATGCTGCCACTCATACTCATGACAAACTAACTCTGAGAGAAGAAGCCACTAATTCAACTTGCGATGACTGACTGTCCTTTACATGATTATTAGTAATTATAAGGTCAAAAGTAGTGGAGAATTTGGCTCATGCAACCTAACTCCTTAAAGTATTTAGCCTCACATCTGATGTCAGCAAGAATTAATAGTGCTGTGCACCTTACTGGATCTAGCCCAAGTGCATACCTCAAGAATGGCAAATAGATGTGCATATATTTTGTACATTTGCATCTGTTTCATACCTTCAAGGCAGCTGATGCAATATACCATGGTAATGATTATATAAGCAATGCACAGATAGGTATGCTAGCTTGATTAATGTCAGATCTTGCACTGAAGCACTTCCCCAATCAGAAACCTGAGAAACTAAATTAGGAGGGTGAAATACTTCTCTCCTATTCTTCCCGACGTGTCTTTCCATCTCTCTGAACTATTCAGAGATGTGCTGCTAACAGTGTAATTTTCTAGTTGAAGGTTCCATGCAGAATATCTGCTTCAATTCCTTGGATTACATAGTGCAAAATCCAGTGAAAGAAGCATCACTGACAGTTTTGAACCAAATTTAGCAAACCATTTGTCAGCTGGAGAAGAAGAAGGAGATGCATTTCTAGCAGTGCTGCTGGGACAATTTAGCTGACCCATTTGTGGAAATGAACATTCTGCCAAATTTACAAGGGCATGCTCTCAAAGTGATGACATTTCTCTATCTACCTGTAAGAAGTTAACTTCTCAACATTAAATATAATCACTACCCAAACCTCAGAGAATGTCTGAGAATGGGAAAGTGACCATGAAGTTACAGCATTTGTGACTCTCATAATAGGAAAGAATGAAAAAAGGAAAAAGAAAGACAGAATTCAGCGTACTCAGGGATTAGTAGAAAGGCTCTTTGGGGAAGACAGTCTGAGGAACAAAAGGTGAATTTGCACCTTTAATATGTGGAACTAAAGGCACAAGAGCAGCTGCATATTCTGAGACATTCTGAGACATAAAAGAGAAGGGAAACCTAATTGTTTTCTTAAAACATTCTAATTATCTGAAAGAAAGAAGATATTTTACAAAAAGTAGAAGGAAAGGCTCACAATCAAAATAAACATAAGGAAAAAAAACCCCAAACCCAAATCCACCAGGTAGGACTAAAATGAAAACGGACAATATGGAAAATGTATTGTAGGTAACAAAAATAAAAGCAGCAAAAATAAAAGGTTCCATAAAAAGACTAGAAATAAATGTAAGACATTTTCATCATGTGACTGGGAAGGAAAGCAAATTAGGCATTTCATAGAGAAGATGGAAATATTCATAACTTTCTACCCTTTAGTTTTTATAAACAAACAAATAAATAAAATTAGGCCCTGAAACTTAGCATATTTCTAAGAAAGGGAATACGAGAGGAAAGAACTCTTTAGAAAAAAATTAGCTAAATTAAATGTACCCAATTTAGCTTGATTACACTCACTGTCAGATGCGGAAGAAATTCAAAACCTGAGATATTCAATAACCACTGAGCTGTTATCCTTGAAAATGCATAAAAAATGGGGGATGCCCAAGTGGACTCCAGAAAGATAAATATAATAAAAGAGGGTTGGGGGCATCAGAATTTTCTAATATATGATAAGCAAATTTACCTTTTTAAACCTTCAGGAATACTAGAACAACATAGATTTTTAAGTTTAGCTGAAGTCAGACTTGAACTGATCTCATGGTGAAGTAAAATAGATGAGGTATATCTTAGCAAATTCTTTGATACTGTCCTATATTGTATGTTTAGGACCAAACTACAAATATATTAAGTTCATGTGCAATTGATTAAAAAACCTAACCATATGTTTACCAGCAATGCAACATCAGAGTAGAAGAATATTTCAAGTAATGTCTCAGAGGGATCTGGGATAAACCATGTTTTTCTGATTATTTTCATTATTGACTTAGATAACAGAATAAAGATTGTATTTAGATACAGACTGTTCTGAGAGATGCACAATTAAAGGACACATGCTGCAACAAAGAAAATTCTGAGATTGCCCAGTGAGCTTGTAGCATCTCAGTCCTTGGATTTATTCAAAACCTGGCTAGACCCTGGTAAACCTCATCAAGCTTCGAATATGCTCTTGCTGGAGCAAGAGGTGGGAGCAGAAGAACTTTCCAACGTAACTTATTCTTTAATTCTACAATTACATCAATCAAAGTTTTGGATGAAAATTGAAAGGAAGCAAGGAAAATTTGGAATTAAACACAACCTTGATAAATTAGCAGAACCATCCGTAATTAGTAAAAATACCCCAAAAATCAGAGAAGGTGAGCACAGAAAAGTACTTTCAGGAAGGAGAAAACACTCACAACTTTACAATGGGAAGAGATTTCTAAGAAGAGGCATGGTGAAAGATTTGAAAGTTAGCTTCAAAACTTGGCCTCTTAAAAAAAAAAAATCAACCAAGAGGCAAAATTTTGGTTTATGGTCTAGATAGATGTGCTTTGAAAAAAGAAGTCAAGTTCTACTCTGGGCTATTCTGCTTGCAATACAAAAGACTAGTTTTAGCAATCTTAACTAATGGTTCCATTCTAGCTGTCATTTCTGAGGCCTCGTGCTGAGCATTCTGTCTGGTGTTAAAAACGTTATTTTAAGATTAAAGACAAATCAGCAATAGTTCACAAAATATCAGTGAGAATGCTGAGGCTGTTAAACACACCTTATGAAAAAGGTTAAAGGAAGTTTTTTAAAGTCTTTTCATGAGAAGGTGGGGATGATTTTTGTGTACTTCCAGAACACAAAAAGCTCTTTATAAAGAGAATACTGGCATGTTATGTACCTACTTTGTCACTGGACAATAAAGCAAGAATTAATGAGCATAACATGCACTTCAGAAACTTTTAGGTAAAAATAAATTCTAATTATAAAACCACTAAAGCACTGGAACACATTATTGAAGAAAGTCATGGAACATCAACAGCAGATTTCTAAAAAGAAGTTAGTTGAGCTTCCACCAGTGATGGTCTGAGAATACTTGATCCTGCCTTGATATGGAAGGACAAATCAGATAATCTACTGAGATTCATTCTAGATTTGCAATGGTGCTGATGAATAGTTACCAATTGTTTTGGTCAGAATCACAAAAATCTTTGAAGAAGGAACTGGCATGCACTCTTCCCTGTTTAGCATCATGGAAAACTTCATCTATCTGCAGTCATCTTTGGTTCAGTCACAAACCTTTGTCTCTCTCTCCAAATGGTACTCAAATGTAGCCAAGATAGGAAGACCCCAAATGAGGTTTCATACCTTTCTTACACACTTGTTTCAGAAAAGCCTCACCCAAGTTCAGGTGTTCAAGGCCAGGCTGGACGTGGCCTTGGGCAACCTGGTCTAGTGGGAGGTGTCCCTGCCTATAGCAGGGGGGTTGGAACTCGATGATCTTCAAGGTCCTTTCCAACCTAAACCATTCTATGAGATGATTCTATAAGTTTGCACTGTAGCAGAGTTGGCCTGGAACACAAGCAGCTGTGCCCCTAGGAGGGGCAGGAGAGGCTGTAGAGCCTCTGCACCTCACCCGGGCCCCTGACATTGCCTTATGTCAGCATGCTCCTCCTTTCAATAGTTGTTATACTGGTCACCTAATGGCTTTCCTTGAAGCCATAAAAAGAGGGAGGAGAAGAGACCTTGAATATTAACATAAGAGCAAGAATTTAAAAACAGATGAGCAACAACCATGTGAAGCCTGGAAATCAGAAGAGTCCATGAAAAGATGCAAAATGGGAGACACTGAGCATAGTCATGGGGAGCACGGTGAGGCAGAGCTGCTGGGAGTAGGATGTGGTGGGAACACACCAGCTTTCTGCCAGGAAGGAAGGGTGCTGCCATGTCCAGCCAGGCCAGCCTTGACAGCAACGCTCCTCCCACCACAAATTCCTGGCCAGTTAATCAAACGGTAAAGAGCTGCAGGACGCAGATCTGGGAGGAAAGGCTGTGCCGTTCTTTTTTTTCCCTCTATTTACACAATTTTAATTTGTTTTAGTTATTAGTCATCAGTTATTGATTTAGTTAAGATGCTCTCCTGGTTATGCTTGTATGTCTAATTGACAGCATGTGTTTTAGTGAAAAATTCAAGAGTTACAAACTGACACACACACTGACATTTAGACCAGCAGAAATGCATTTCTAAGGAAGCACATTCCTTTAACACAGTATTTACCCACTGATGACTTTATGGACAGAGATATTGCATTGCTCCTACATTTCTTCTAAATGACTTAAGCCATCATTTTATATCATGATGTTGATTTATTTTGCTTTCTTGCTTTTTGAATATTTGATGTCCCTGGTATATGTCAAAGAGAAATTTTCTGAGATGGCTTTTTTTTATACTCACTTTGCATTTACTTTGATGCTTTGAAGCTTCACAAATATATTTCAAGTGTCAAAGGTTTTCAGATAGGGGATAACGGTCCTGCTGGTTTTAAAACAGACAGCTAGAATGTAGATATTTTGCATCCAGAGGATAGAAGACCACTGGAATAGTCCGGTTCCTATAATCAGAATATCCTGACAAAAATACCCCTTGGAGATATGTACTGTTTTTTACTAGAATGATTCTAAAAATACACAGTATCCCAATGAGGACAACTAACAAATAGTGACAAGCCTTGGCCTTGTCTGAAGGAAAAACACGTAGTGATTCATTTCTGCAGGAAACCCTTCTCTGTGCTTTAACAGTATTTGAACACTAATAAGATTCAACATCCCTTGCTTGTCTGGAGAACTGCTCAGAAAAAAACATAGTTTTGATTTTCCTTTCTTGCGAAAATGTGAGAACGGTTTAAAAACTGAAATATGGTTTAAAACAGCCAGTCTTTTCCTGGACTTTACATAGTTTCGAGAGGGGCATAAGGGGAATTGAGAGAAGGAACGTTTGCAATTTCAGTTTTGCTAGTAAAAGAAATACCATTTTTTCACACAGTCAAATTTTTATCTAACTTGCCTAAGGAGGGAGTGACCGACCATCATTCATCTTCTCTCCAGACTATTAAAGAATGCAATAAATACAAAATCATGATTGCAAGCTATGCACATCTGTTAAATTAACTAAATAAAACACAAACTGAGCAGGGTTGAAAGTGTCTGTAACAACAGTGTGTTGCCTGAGGCTCAATAAGCCTGTGTGAACAAAACTGCAGTGTTGACCTCCCAGAGTTTTAATGTCTTTTACTTCACCCTTGAACTGAATAAAGGCACTTAATCACTTGTGGGAGGCTTCTCCAGTTCCCAGTAAAATTTTATTTTGCTGTTATTCTTTATCTTTGTTCTAAACCCCTATTTTAAATGTATTAAAAAAACAGAAAACCTCTGGTTAGTCTTAAAAGATGGAAAATTATTCAAGAGATTAAAGCGGATACTGATTGAAAACAATGTCTTGATTGTTCATTATGAACAAGACTTGCAACAATAACTGCTAATTTTTAAGGTGGGATGTTGGAGTCCTCCTTGAGACATTTTAGAGATTCATGACATTCACAGGGCTGACCAGCATGATATTTTATGGCTTGAATTCATATAGTCCCAAAGATTTTCTTCAGCTCATTTATACATCAGAAATCCTTTGATCAATTGGGAAAATGAGAAAAAAATGTGTGTTTGAAGTCGCAGTTGCCCAACCCAGTTTCGTGGAGTTGGAACGCATAGATGTGAGTGGAAGTGAATATTTGCTAGAATTTTCCATCATGTAGTTGAGCTGAGAAGATTTAAAGATATTTGTAGTAGTAGTGGTGGTAACCTGAAATGCAACTGTGTTAGAAGCAGTATGCTAGTATAGTGGAAATGTATACTTGTGATTTAAACATGTCTGGGTAGATTCCCAGATACTGAGGTGGGCTGGAAGCACTCATGTCAAGTGCTACCCTGCCTGAGCCCTCCACAACACTGGCTTTGCTGTGAAGACTGTCTCCTGGGATGTTCTGGTCTCCTGAGACAGGCCAAAAGACTGGTGGGTGGGGGGGTGACTGGTAGGACATTGCTGGTTGGCACATGCCAAAATCATGCTGTCCTGCTTTGAGGTAGAAAAAAAACCATTTTTCTTTTCAGTAATTGTACTTTTCAGTTAAGTGTCTTGTAACTGACTGCACTCTCTGAAATTAACAGTGTGTTTTTCAAACAGTGTCTGCTTCTAGCAGTTAATACCAAGGAATGGTATACAGGGAGACTCTTGTTTATGCTCATTGCTGTAACCCCCAAGGGCAGCTGATTTTGGTATTGGCCCCATTGGAGGATCAGAAGAAGAAAAGTGTAGTGGGGTTGCACCTGCGGGGACGAGCGGACAGGACAGGTGCCCCAAAACTGACCAACAGGGTATTCCATCCCATCTGCATCATGCTCAGTATAAAAGCTGAGGGATCAAAGGGTCAGCCCTCTTTCTTCAATGGCCAAGGAGGACTCTCTGTTCATCTGCTTTTGATCCCGACCTGTGCATTCCCGAATCCAGATCTGGAATCCAGCTCCCATCTGTCACTGAGTCCAATCAGGAACTTTCCCCATGCCTGCTGGTGATGTGATTGCCATCCTGGGAGCTCGATACTGTTTTTTTATGTATTTGTGTATTTTGTATATATTTCATTTTTTAATTAATATTATAATCTTTTTTTTTATTGTTAATAATTTTAGTTTCATATTTCATTAAAGCGTTTCAGTTTCTTTTTGACCCATACATCTCTCCCTTATTCTCTCTCCCTTCTCTTCTGGGAAGGAAGAGAGGTTAAAAGAGAGCATCTGTTGTTCGTTTAGTGGCCAGCCCAGCCTAAACCACGACACATGCCAAGGAACTTCACACTAGATGAAATTTAGACTTTCATACACCTTGCTCAGCTGATTTCCATTCACGGTAGAATGAGGCTCCTATTTAGGGAGATGCCATTTTAGAAATAAAAGTGGCAAGTTTGAAGACCAACAGCTTTGTCAGAGTCCCTCATTATAGATTTGTAAGTTACTGTTCACTTCCTTATTTAGTGCCAATGTAAGTTCTCTGTTCTTTCACTTGTTTCATTAAAATAATTTAGTCCTTGTTTAAAGACATAGATGTTGATGCAAAATATGTTCTCCAGTATTTCAAATGTTTCTGCAGCATTTCAAGTGGTAAAAGCAAACAACTGACTAGTAAAATTAAAAGAAAGCTTGAATGAGAAGAAAATTCAGTTTTCTGACAAATAGGGTGACAAAATGAATTCTTGACTTTATTTTGTTGTGTTTTGAAGATACCTGACATAAATGTTTCTCTTAGATTGCTCTTTGTGCCTCTTGCTTTCTCTCAAGGTTCAGTTTGATCATCCCACACCTTAACCTACCTGTCCTTCTTGCAGACTTACATCTATTGAAGAGTTTTTATTTGCACTACCTGGAAAAATGATTGTATTCTGATAGGAAATATACTTAACCCACTCCTTCTTGCTGTATACCATTATTGTTCCATCTCTTGTGAGCTAAAAAACAACAAAATGATACCACAGCGTTCCCCCAACTCTATGAAGATTTTCTCCTTTTCTATACACGGAGGGGCTCTGATATTACATGGCACAAAATTCCCCCCCCCCCAAAAAAAAAAACCAAAACGGAACCCATACACCTTGTGCACAAGATTTGGGGATGGGATGTTCTGCATAGAAACTTAATCAGTCCTTTGATCTGGGTGATAAACTGATTTTTCATTTCCCAGTAACACAGTATTGATGTTAGCTGGCACAGACGGACTCACTGACAGAAACTGCCTGGATTTAAACTAGCGAACATCTCTCACAGTGTCCTGAAGGCCACTTTCAGGTCAGAGTAAGCTGAGTGGTATTTTAGGTTAGGACAAAGGGTAATTCTTGCTTTCTCCTGGAAAAAAAATGTTCTTTTCATCCTCTCTGTACCTGTATTCTCATTGTTTATTTATTAAATAACCTCACAGCTTTGTGCTATAACTATGTTTAGCTTTGGGGGATTATATGCAATTTGTTGTTTGTCACCTCAGATACAACAGCAAAGAATTCTGTTAAAAACATTATCTTGCTGTGTTTATTTTTCCTTAAATCAATGAGGAGGCACTCAGCAACTCAAACTTCGAGAATGAATTTAGCCCAGACAGAGCTCCTTTAGTTGTTACAGTTCTTGAAGTGAACAGAGCTCCTAAAGGGACATAGATGCATTCTCACATAATTAATTTAAATTCTTTGTCTCTTGTAGTGAGAAGAAATATGCATGCTGTTAGTGAGTGCTGGAAATGTACTTATTACCTACAAGTTTTGCTGGTTTATTATCTAGAAATTTGGCTGGTTTATTGACATCTTTGTTTCATCCTTTTATGAGTTTGAGCTCTATAAATACTAAGGTAGAGATGCACAGCTGTTATTTAACATCATGATTATCATGATTTTTTTTTTAAGGATGAGTTATGTTTTTAATAATTGTCTTTGGAATTTCCTACTATTACATATTTCAGTGAGCACATATCCTAATGAAGGCACAACAGCTTAGGGAAAAAATAACAGAAGGTGTATTTATCTATTTTTCCTCATCCCAACTTCATCAGAAATTGACACCTAATGAAAAGCATTATCAGTATTTCAAACTCTTGAATATTTCTCATTGAAAAGTTAATAAAATGTATTAACAAATATATTAAATTAAAGTCACAAGCTGGGTTTGTCAGGTAAAAAAAACCCTCAAAGGCAGTACTGAGTACTTCTGTACAAAGTGTCTTTCACAGTACTACAGACATCTTGTTCTGCTGTTACTATTCAGATTAAGTACAGAGCGATGCTTTGAGATCACGATTGTTGATTTAAGAACTTAAAGTAGAAATTAAAAGATATTTGGAGCATCACTCCAGATCTTAATCCAAAGACAAAGTTGAGGTTGAGACAAGCTATTCCATATTTTTTTTAAACAAAATCAATCAGGTTTTCTTCCTTGAATATCTTTTACTTCTCATTGCCTGTGCAAACATATGCTTAGTTCCTAGTTGAGTACCCAACACTGATTTAGTTACCCTATCAAATGAGGTGAACACATTCTATTTACAGAGTTTTCTTTAGCTTCCAGAAACTTTGGCATCTTATGCTATAATTACATTAAAATATTTAAAACCGTCTCATGCTGGCTGTGAGATCGCAGAGCTTTGTTTCCTTTTCTGCCAGAGTTTTCTGAATTGTTACTATATCAAGATTCTTAAATTTGCTTTGCATGAAGTTACAGCATCATGAAAATTGAGCTGGACAAATTACATGGCCAACGAAAGATGGCTGTAAGAACTGGGGTCGTTTTACCAGGTCTCATTTTTCTTTTACTGCTGGGAAAAAAATAGCAACCTTGTAATATTTTGCTTTTTCATCTGCCTTTCATGTCTAAGTCCAAAACAATGGAGATATCTTAAATGTTTCACAAATCCTGTCCTTGAATACTAACTCTTACATAAGGAAATGAGAAAATCCCCATCCTCTGTGCTTCAGCTTTTGTGATAGAACAAGGTTATGTTGAGCAACTCCAGAGATTAAATCCTCAAAAAAGATTATTTATTTGAATTACTATTGCACCTACTAATACCAATCCAGACCCCTTGGTGACAGATGCCAAAAAGACACTCCTTGCCTTCAGGAACTTAAAATATGGATTTTGACCAGACATAACTGGAAGAAGTAAATCAAGGAGGAAATTGAAAAGCAAGTAGCAGAAAAGCAAGTAAATCACCTTACAAGGGATATGTGTCACATTTTACAGTTTACTCAACCACAATCAACATTTTTTAAGGGAGCTCTTTTCACAGACTTTTTTTTTACTAAGAAAAGGATTATATGCTAAAAATTTCTTCATGAATTCTAGTTGTCCCTGGAGTATGAATTATATTGTTGTTGAGCCCTAATTATGTTGCTATTGATGTTGTTGTTGTTGTTATTATTATTATTAGGTTACTGATATTTATATTGTCTAGCTTACAGATAACTTCATGTTTAGCTCTGTGTTGGCATCTGAACAGTAGTTATCAAGCCTGAAAGCACCCTGGAGCTCTAAGTATACTTGGCGTTTTGCTGGCTCAAGATGAGAAACTGATCCAGCTTGGTAATGGAATTGTAAATACCAACTTCCGTTTCTCTCTGTGGCTTTCAGATACTAGCTAGGTGTGAGCTAAACCCCTCTACTACTGTTAAGCAAATTGGTCCTCCAAAAGAATCTGTGGCTTTCTGAAGTTAAGCAGAATCTTAGAAAAGTTTATCCTACTGAACAAAAAATACAGAGATATCTGACGTTCTTCCTAAACCATGTAGTCAATCTCACTTTTGAGGAAGAATAAACAACATTAAAAACTGTCTTAGCATGCTCACAGTTTATTCATAAAGAAAAAATAATAAATCTACTTCCACCCACGAAGTAAACCAAACAAATATAATGCATTTTCAAACACTTGCTACTGGAGACCTGTTTCTCAGAATGTTCCATCTTTTTAATGTATATGGGTATTTTAATTGTTCAGAAGAAATGAAGGGGAACTAGTTACCAAAGGAGGTGTCTCTTTCTTCACTTCTCTAATTTTTCAGCAGCTTTATATATAATTAGAGATTGCTGATGCAGTGATTATTGTGAAACAAAAAAAGCTTGATTGCTACACTATTATACATGGGATGAAGGGGAAATCATTTGCCATGATTGAATTTACTAATAAATATTTAATGGAGTATTCTGTCCCAACACATTTAAACAATACACTATGCAGGGGGTAGTAAGTGTTAAGCAGAGCAATTTTAAACTGTAAATTTTTTTATTTATTTAATTGGACATCAGTCTCATGTCATAAATTCTTTACTTAGAATAATCATGTCTCCTTGTACTCCAGCTCATGCATTATGATTTGTGGATTTTCAATCTCAGCATTTATTTTTTAGCATCCTGTTACCTATAACTTATCCTCTGCATTTATCAAAGTATGAAACACAAAATAATTAATTTAATTTTAAATTTAACTGCTTTCTATTTTAACTTGCTAATATTATCTCTCTGAACCAATGATTTTTAGATAAAAGAAGGGGAAAAATAAATGTACAGTTACTGAAGATTTAGTTTAAAATGGTCCTTAACCATGTGTTTATCTCTTTGACTTTGTATCAAGTGTCAGATCAGTTGACTTCATTGTGGCATTTTTGTTTTAGATTATTAATCCTCAGAGCAGCATCCGGGCCCAAGTTTGGGTTCTTTGTGAAGTGCATAGGAAGATGTGGCCTTTCATTTGGAAATCCAAGACAGAACCAAATTAAATAGGACCTGTCTAGAGTAGGACACGTGAAGTACAGTGGCTCCTCCTTGCCCACCTCCCCTTCCCAGGTGCCTCTGTACAACAGGTATGAGGCTCTGGATGTGGAAGGCCAGTCAATGGATGATGTGGATGATGGTCCATCCACACCAGAGCTGTTCCCAAGGTCAGAAAGCCATATCATGACAACTTCCATGAGGAAGAAAAGACAGGTTATAGTAGTAGGTGACTTTCTTCTGAGGGGAACAGAGGGTCCAATATGCTGGACAGACCTTCCTTTTAGGGAAGTCTGCTGCCTTCCTGGGGCCCAGGTTAAGGAAATCACTAGGAAACTTCCTACCCTGGTACAGCCCTCAGACGATTACCCATTACTGTTCTTCCATGTGGGTGGTGATGAAGCCACAATGCATAGTCCAAGGGCAATCAAAAGAGACTTCAGGGCCTTGGGACAGCTGGTAAGGGAACCTGGAGCACAGGTTATCTTTTTGTCTCTCCTTCCAGTTGCGGGCAACAACATTGGAAGAAACAGATGAACTGTTTACATTGCTCCATGGCTCCTGTCACTGACAGAGGTTTTTTTTTTTTTTGATAATGGGATGGGCTACACAGCACCAGGCTTGCTGGCATTGGATGGGATTCACCTTTCTCAAAGGGGAAAGAGGGTCTTTGCTCACAAGCTAGTGGGGCTTATTGACAGAGCTTTAAGCTAGTCTTGAAGGGGGAGGAGGATAAATAGTGGTCAATGGCTCAATGTCCAGATGGAGATCAGTGACAAGTGGTGTCCCTTAGGGGTCTGTACGGGGACCAGTACTGTTCAATATCTTCACCAATGACATAGTGGGACCAAGAGTACCCTCAGCAAGTTTGCAGATGACACCAAGCTGAGTGGTATGATTGACATGCCTGAGAGACGGGATGCCATCCAGAGGGACCTGGACAAGCTTGAGAAATGGGCCCATGTGACCCTCATGACATTTAACAAGGCCAAGTGCAGGGTCCTGCACCGGGGTCGGGACAACCACCGGTATCAATACAGGCTGTGGGATGAAGAGACTGAGAGCAGCCCTGAGGAGAAGGACTTGGAGGTACTGGTGGCTGAAAAGCTGGACATAAGCCAGCAATGTGAGCTCACAGCCCAGAAGGCCAAATGTATCCTGGGCTGCATCAAAAGAAGCATGTCCAGTAGGTTGAGGGAGGTGATTCTGACGCTCTGCTCTGTTCTGGTGAGATGCCACCTGCAGTACTGCATCCAGCTCTGGAGCCCCTCAGCACAGGAAAGACATGGACATGTGGGAGCGGGTCCAGAGGAGGGCCACAAAGACGATCAGAGGGCTGGAGCACCTCTCCTGTGAGGACAGGCTGAGAGAGTTGGGGTTGTTCAGCCTGGAGAAGAGAAGGCTCCGGGGAGACCTTATTGTGGCCTTTCAGTACTTAAAGGCGGCTTGTAAGAAAGATAGGGACAGAGTTTTTAATAGCCCCTGATGCGATAGGACAAGGGGTAATGGTTTTAAACTAAAAGAGGGTAGATATAGGCTAGATATAAAGAAGAAATTTTTTACGCTGAGGGTGGTGAAAGACTGGCCCGGGTTGCCCAGAGAGGTGGTAGATGTCCCATCCCTGGAAATGTTCAAGGTCAGGCTGGACGGGGCTCAGAGCAACCTGATCTAGTTGAAGATGTCCCTGCGTATTGCAGGGGGAGTTGGACCAGATGGCCTTTAAAGGTCCCTTCCAACTCAAACTAATCTATGATTCTATGATATATGGACTCTTGTTGCTGTTAGGCATCTGTATGATGGATAATATGGAGTTGTCTTCAACTGTTCATGCTCAAAGGTCCTCCATACATTCACATCAGAAGTGAAGATCAACACTGCTTTTTTCAAGAAGAAAATGGTGAAATTATCCTTCCTTTTTTTTTTTTTTTTCCAGTGATCTAATCCAATAAATACAGGGGGAGAGATTTAAATTTGTTTTCTGTGACAGTTTACATGGCTCCAAGTCCATGTCTCCCCAGGAATTGTTTTAACCAGCAGGCTGTACACATGGCTGAGAAAGTAACTGTACGTCTAATTGCCTCCAGGCCCTTAGGTATTAAAGAATGAAAGATTCCTGGTGCTGTAAAAAGCAGAAAAAGGGTTTGAGTCTGCAATCCAGTAATGAGGGTTCTATCACAGGAATGGCAGTTTGAGCCCCCTCGGGCTGCAAGGGAATTGAAGTTATGGCTCAGTCCTCCTAGGCAAGCCTTTCAAACCAGTGGCTCTGGGATGCTCTTCTGGCAGTCAGCTTGAAGCCAGGCTGATGAGAATTGCAGGATGGTCCACCAGAGATTTGGAGGATTGTCAGAAGTCCACTGGTCCAAAAGTGGGGGAAATGCTTCATTAAGCACTGCCACAATTGCACCTCTCCCCTCTCTTTGGGGAGGGTTTTCAGTAGAAAACAATGATATCAGCAATTTGGAGATGGTTGAATCATGTCAGTGTTTACAATATCTTCTTTTAGTAGGATAAAATTTTGCTTCTTAATACATGCCAGTTTTATCAGTATTTATTATTTTGAAAACATTTTTGTTTTTTCCACATTTATGAGATATTTTCAGTGAGCATAAATAATTCTAAAATGTATTTGATGTGAATCCAGATGAAATTACTGCAGACATTTCAGAGCCGATGTATTTAGATAGTGTGTTCCGCATTTACAAGCAAAATATACACATATATGCAACTGTGTGCTGGCATGAGTGGCAAGACTTGGATGAGTTGCACATTGTATAGGAAAGTCACCAAGTGAGAAAATTAGTTTAGTTGATGCCACCGATAAGTATGTCCCTGTGAGAAGAATAAAGATACATAAAGAAAACTCAATCAAGAATAATAAAATTAAAAAGAACAAGAAAAATAATTTATATAATATCACCTTGATCTTCAAAAAGCTATTTTAGCACACCCAAAGAAACCGCAGCCCCAGAACTTTCTCAGCTTCTTCCTGTAATCCAAATCCAGAAGCCTGCATATCTGTTTGTGGTTTTTTTTCAAAGCTCTATCCTAGAATTCTCTTTAGATAACATACTTATATAAATATCATTATCTATACACACATGCATGTATACACACTGCATGGCGTCTAGATCACTATATTCAGTCTTTTCTCTAGAATATCTTTTCTTTAAAAGAGAACTAATTATTGTTTTCTCATATGCTACCTGAAAATGTGGTCAAGCACAACAGAGATTTTTGTTTTTTCTTGGAACACTTACAAATATTGTTCTTTTTGTTTTCTGTTTATCATGATTTTATGCTTTATTTTATTGCATTTAGTATCCACAGGCAGCTTGTCCCTTGGCTGTTACATATGTAAGAAAGTAACCTTTTATTAGACCAGTTGATAAAGATGGGAAAAAAAAAGCATTTGAGCAGAAAACCTTACAAACTGTGTGCTATTGTTTTCCTTGGCCATGCAGTTAAAATCAAATCATCTATTGGTTTGTTGTTGATACATTATTTTCCAAACACAAATACAAAAACATGACATCATTTGTCACCATGTCTTCATCTTAAAAAACTTCCTTATGTGTTGTTCTATTAATTTATCTATTGATTTTTCTATATTTAAATTTTCTCATGTATTAAGAACCAGTTAACTTTTGTCTCAGTATTCTTAGTTAACTGACCTTCACTTCTTCTTATAGCTAAAATCAGAGCTTGAATCTCTCTCTTTCTTGTTGTGCCAACTAAAATGATCAGGCAGCTGGTTTTAAAATCATCTTTCTGTAATCAGATTCTCATTCTTAAAGTGCAAATAGCTGTTTTGAGTAGTTGATTTTTCAGTGTCATAGTAATTTTTCAAAACTAAACGAGAGGAAGAAGTACTTTTTAAAGCAGAGCTGCAAATATTTATTTGAAAAATGTCAACATTTAAAATTGTTTCAAATAGAGGGGGTTTTGGAACTTCTGCAAATGCTTATATTTTTTAAAATACCAACTTTTTTCTAAAAAAAAGTAATTGCAAAATTAAAAAAATTGTTTTGAAAATATATTTAAAAATTCATCTTTGCCCAGGATTTTGATATTTTTTGCCTTTACAAAAGCTTCTTCCTTAAAAAGAATCCTAATTCTATTCAACTTGACATTTACACAACTACTTTGCATTTTGGGGACTACACTATCAATGCCTTTCCCCAAATGCTCCTTCAAAAGTCATTTATTCCCTCCTTACCTGGACTTATTCTCTATAGACATTGCTAATTATTATTAGAATTAAAATAAGCACAGTCTCATCCCACTTTTTTTTTCTTTTTTTTTTTTTTAATCACTTCAAGACTGAGTTTTCCAAATGACCTGTGGCAGATTAAAGTTCTTGGTTATGAGCATGGCTCCTAAACTAACAGCAGTAGTGTCCTCTGAGCATTTCAGAGAATGCTTCATCACCCTGATCCTTTGGATGGTAAATACTTCATATAAAAACGTTTGGCTCCCTGCCCCAAAATATCTCATTATAAACATTATAATCAATTGTGCGTGGTCTACAAGTCAGGAGAAATGGCTGTAAATGACAGTGTGAGTGAAGTGTGAGAATCTGCTGTACAAACCAAGGAATGAATAAAAAAAAAAGGTCCTGCATTGATTGTTGACTGTTCATTGTTGGAAACGTGAAACACTGTATTTCAAAATTTCAGTCAAAAGTGAAACTTTGGAAAAGATCTCCCAGTTGTAGCTCATTGTAAAGAAGACTTGAAGAGTGAAAAGTCTTTTCAGGCATCTCATTACCACTGCCCCATCCCTATCCCTGCAAACAGAGGTACCACAGAATTTCTAGAGAGATATTGTCCCTTAGAAGTGCTGGTCCTTCTTTTTATCCATTGTACTTCCCCATGCCCTCCTACTGCCACGTCAAAAGCAGTGTTGGCCCACACCAATCCATGATTCCCTTCCTCAGTCAACTTTTTGGAGCGTGCACCGATTTTTTGTTTTTCAGGTGTATGACAGTCAGCAAAACAGGCCCCTGGTCAATCACTGCAACATCATGACATTAACACAGGTGAAAAAGCCCTAGTGATAATAGACACCTCACTCTCACTCTCGTGCAGAATGCAGGAGAAACACAGGACATTTACCTAGTAATTAAATAAAACAGCTGAAACCCAGTTGCAGCAAATTTCTCCTCTCCCATCACACTTAGCAGAAATAAGCCCCTTTGGTAAGCACTTGTTGAGGTGGAAGGGGATGTTGGTAATTCTGTGAAGATGATGAAATAAATGGAGGCTGCTGTTTTCAGTAATGTTATGCACCTTCTGGCAAGGCCAAAAGGGCAGGAATATAGATTTTGAAAATGCTTTTATATTGTTTGGGACCATGGACAGTCTCTGCTTTGCTGTGATTTTTTCTTTCTTTTTTTTTTTCCTCTCTCCTTCCCTCTCTCTTGCTTTCTAGCTGTCCCTCTCTCTCGTAATACAGATTAACAGAAAGCACTCACTTTTAAAATAAGATTTTCAACGTTGGTACACATTTGCTTTGGTGTTATTAGTGAAGTAAAATTCTATTCTGGTTTCACAAGCCTGGATTTTGAATAATTTGAGATTAATTTGGGGGTGATGATGAAAGCTTGATTATTTCTACATGATGACATCATGGTCATAAAAGGTTCCTTGGACATAAACTTTTGAGGGATTGTCTGTCTCAGAAATAAGATTAATTTGAAAATATTTTGCTTGTGATTCTGAAATCATACCATTGTTATATTTTGTTCTCTGCTTTAATTTCTTTTTCATTACTAGAATTTTTTGGTTTAAAATCTACCCTCTGGTGACACTGATTCAATTTCTAGCATACATTGACTAAGTCAAACTCTTCCATTTACTATGGGTTAACCTGAGAGCTGGCAATCTGCCCCACATGAACATTCATTTCTGCCTCCAGTGTTAGAGGGACACCCAGAAGCTGAAATAATCCTCTCCAAGTTGAACATATCCCTGCATTTCCTCCTTTCTTTGCAAGGGGGGAAACGAAGAAACAAGCTCCATTTTTCTTTTCTCCCTTTATTAACAAGCTGTGCTGACGTCTTCTGCTATACAGCTCCTTATCCAAAGCTATCTCAGTTCACCTGCTGTGTCAGTCAAAAGTTTATTGATTCCCTTTGTTTGAAAACTTAATCCCACCAGCATCAAAACCTCATATGTATACATGATTTTTGAGCCGTAATATTTTAGTGCAAATTGAATAAACTCAAAGCTAAGAGGGAAAAGGAAACACTTGTGTTTCATTTTACTTGGGAATTTATAATATTTAAGAATGCTGTCTTTTACACTTTCAGTGCTAGTAACATTTCCTAAATTAGTATAATCTTCGTAAATAGAGTAAGCTTCTTAAAAGTACAAAAACCGTAGCTTACTCTTGGACAAGATGTCACCATGCAGATCTAGCTTCCTTTTTCACTCTGCTTAAGGTGATTTTCTGCAGAAGAATTATTTTTACAAGATCTTGTGCTAAAATTGTAAGAACACGGAATATATTTTTCTGCATTTCCTGACCTTTATGCCTCACAGAGATTGAAAAGTTTGCTTGATATTTAAAATAATATCCTGACATCAACTATGCCATTACTTCCAACAAGTCTGTAGCATCAGCACTAAGTGTTTATCTTATTTCTGTCCTTTCAGCAGCAGAGTTCAGCTGGTTACCAGTGACCTCTGCTATTCTGTATTCCTGCCAGCTAAACATCCACAACCAGAATCCTTCTCATTAGCTTGTCTTTACATTCCAGTGTTTAAAATTAGCACCTGAACACAATTCTGTGAGGTTCTATGGGGAGTAGCTTCAGGTAAATAAACATCTTGTGCTGTGCATGCTGGGTACAGGCTGGATGAAACAATTATCTTAGTAAGTGGTCTTCCTTGTTTATTCAAAACAGAGTCCTCACTTTATTGTTAATCTAATGTGGGATTCTAACAAAGCTTGTTTAAAGTAACAGTATCTTGCTCGTAAATATTTTACTACTTAAGTAACAAGAGACTTAGAGTTGAGAGAATATTTCCTATCAAATAATTTAATCAACCCATAACCTTGTTAGGTTTCTCATTGTTCTTTGAATATGTGCTCCTTAGCAAAGGCACATGCAAAAATGCTACTTTATAGATACTATAGATTTTAATAGACAACAGAGCCTTGAAAGCAGACAAATTCTTAGAAAGTGAAATAAAGATGGCAAACTCACAATGACAGCAATGTAGAACAACATGCATGATATTTGGCATTCATGGAAAAGATCCATGGGAAGGGAGAATTTTCAAAAGTTCATAAGCAATTTCCATGAATTTAAAATATTCTCATAAATCTGCTATAAAGAGAAACTTTTATTCTACTCTACTATATATTATCTTGTGTTTTTTATGTCAATGTGGCAGTCTAGAAATGTAAATAATATATCATTATTAAAAAACAATATATGGCTAAGTTAATTTTAAAAGTGTTTAATTACACTGTGTCAATTTATTTTAAAATAATGTTTTTTAGGACATATACGTAACCAAATTTTGACACAGATATTCAAAACTATCAAATGGTTGACTAAGGCAATTTATAAAACCAATGCTTTTGAAGTATTTCTAGTTTATCTAGGATTTCACAACAAAAATATACCAATTTATTGACCACCATTTTGTTCAAAATGGTAATGCAGTGAAATATGTCCCTCATTGGACGTATTCAAAAGCTGTCTGAACATGGTCCTGGTCAACTGGCTCTAGGTGGCCCTCCATGAGCAGGAGGGTTGGACCAGATGACCTCCAGAGGTCACTTCAAACCTCAACCGTCCTGTGAGTCTGTGATTATTCATGAGCAACAATTTTCTCAAACTCCACTAGCCTACTAAAGATCGAATTAGCTTTATTTTTTAGATACGGCTTAGGTACGTTAGCAGAATTCAGATTCATTTTGTCCAGAAAAAATATGATATAATTACTTAATATTAATTGATAAACTGAATATCTCTCTATGACGGATTTAGAGGCAGAGGAATGAAAAATAGACAAGGGGAATGAAAGATTACCTCACAACTCAGGAAGATCTCTTTGCTCAGCTTAGAGAATTAGCTGTCCTTCATTGCTCTTCTTAAAATTTCCTGTGTGATACACAGAAATATCGTCTACTGTTTGGATGGTTTTAAAATGTTAAAAGAACATTATACTGAAGTTCTTATTTACTTACAGGCTTTAACATTACTCTTTACCAATGCAGCTCTGTGTTTATTGTACTGTTGGTTGTAGCTGTTAAGGGGTGTAAGCCAGTCACCCAAACCTAGGAATTAAGGACTGTTGTAGAAGTTTCCATGTGTCCTGCCTGACCTCCAGCTGCTGTTCCAGGAGGGCATGTTAGGACCTGTCATATCTAGCAATCCTATGTGAGCATTCTATATTCTCTAGGGAATCATGCTTTATTTTATAAATAACCATAATGGGAACTGACACATACATCACATATGGGAATCCACACGTAGATGGCTACATGTCAGTGTGCTGAATCCCATCTCTGATAATACTCTTCAACTATGCAAATGTGAAATGCTGAAACTAATTTATTTTTTATGTCTGCCCTAGAGAAAGCAAGAAGTTCTGCTGGTACTTAAACTGTAGCAAACCAAATTCAGATTTAGACATGAAGAAAAACTATCTTACAAAATGGGTAGTTAATGACTGGAATAGATTGCCCAAGTACTTTAAGGAATCTGCCTCCCTGGAGACCTTTAAGAACAGGTGAGACAAACAGTTGTCAGTAATGACAGACATAAAGCTAATCTAGCCTTACAGCAGATTTAGACTACATGATTCCTTCAAAAGACATGGACAAGTTGGAATAGATACTGACTCAAATGGAAATGAATGTCTGACAAGAATTTTGTCTCCTTTTTTACTCATTTACCAGTCCCTGGTACCCTAAAATCAGTTTCTTCTACCTCTACATTTGACCTTAAGATATATGTCCCATGCTATATCGGTGTCCCTCTATTTCATTAGTTAGAGGAACCTGCCATACCACATACCTCTCAAATGTAGCTATCTGGAAGTTAGTTGTCTACAGTATGTAGTCATCAATAGTCAATCAACTGTGGTATTGTTTTAGCTGTATCTCAAAATCTTTGTTTAAACAAGCTTTGAAAAAGGATGATGCTTTAAAGACAACTATGGAGTGCGGACTACTCCAAATGCAGCTGTCTTTTATGGAAAATCTGTATACAAAAGTTGTTCAAAAACATGCTTTAGAATTGTCACATAAGGGTCACCTGGGCTAGGTTTTTATTCTCTAATTGAAAATAAAATCTAAAATAATTTCAGTTTTCTCAATTCCAGTGTGCTAAAATTAGGCTTTTCATTTAGAATCTCTCCATAGTGACTATGCTGACTGATACAAGTTCTGTCTTCAGTCTTCCATCCCTGACCAACAGCAGAGAGCACTGACTACTCTGCTGGAAGCAGGGTTGGCTATCTGGTGGCAGTGCATGATATGAACACATATTGCACTGACAGGAGCTCAGGTAGTGAAGATATAAATAATCTCTAACATCTCTAATAATCTCTGCCTTATCACCAGGCCAAATACCAAAAAAGTGGGGTATGTACCCTGGCCTGTGGAACTCTGTCAGATGTCTCCAAGGGAATGTGACACCCAAGTGAATTCTGAGCAATGCTCAAAATTTTCTGAAAAAAAACCCCAAACCCAAACACATTTAGTTCCTGTTTTCTTGGAAAGACATAAATGACATCTTGCTACATCTGACCTTCTGCAAAAATATTTACTAGAATTGAATTCTGTTTTCTGATGTTTTCTGATGTGAAAAAATTTAAAAAAAATTTTCCAAGCCGAAGTAATTATTACACACTCTAAGCAGCACGCTGTATGATTCATTATAATCATTGAATATATATTACATCTCACTCTTCCGTAGTTTTCATAGAATAGATTTTTTCATGCTGCTATTTTAAGATCAACACAGTAGAAACTATGGAATAATTTAAAATACATTTATACATAATGAAGACTAGACAGTATCAGTAATATGCCATCTGCATTTTGCAAGAGAGAAAGGGTTCATGGTCTTCATCAATATCAGTCTAAACTATCTACAGAAAGCAGTGAAGGAGCTGGCCAATGTCACTGCAAGGTCATTTTCAATTGTCTTTGAAATGTCATGGCAACTGAGGAAGGTTCCTGAAGACTGGAAGAAAACAAGTGTCACGCCTGCCTTCAAGAAGGGCAAGAAGGAAGATCAAGGAAACCGTGGGCTTGTCATCCTACCTTGAAACTGGGGAAGGTGGTGGAGTGAATACTCTTGGATACAATTCTGAAATGTATTAAGGATAACAGGGTGATTGGGAATAGTCAGAACAGTTTCACAAAGTGGAAGTCACACCTGACCAACCTCATAGGCTTCTTCAATAAAATGGCTGCCTTGGTGGGTAAGAGGAGAGAACTGGATATTGTTTATCTTGACTTCAGCAGGGCTTTCAACGCTGTCTCCAATAATGCCTTTATTGGCAAACTAATGAAGCGCAGACTTCATAAGTGGACGGTGGAGTGGATTGAAATCTGGCTGAATTGCTGGGCTGAGAGGGTTCATCAGTGGCATGAAGTCCAGCTGGATGCCAGGCACTGGTGGAATACTCCAAGGTCAATACTGGGGCCCAACCCTGTTTAACTTCTTCGTTAATGACTTGGATGATGGAAATGAGTGTACCCTCAACAAATTTGCAGGCAATATGAAAGTGGGAAGAATGGCTGATACATCAGATGATTGCGCTGCCATTCAGAGGGACATTGACAAGTTGTAGAAATGGGTTGACAGGAATCTCATGAGCTTCAGCAAAGGGAAATACAGAAGTCCTTCACCTGGGGAAGAATAACCCCATGCACTAGAATAGGCTCTGTGCTGACTGGCTGGAAAGAAACTTTACAGAAAAAGACTTGGGGTTTCCAGTGGACAACAATTTCATCTAAACATAAGAAAAAATGTCTTACTGTAAGTGTGGTCAAACCTTGAAACAGGTTACCCAGAGAGGTTTTAGAGTCTGCATCCTTGGAGAAATTCAAAAGCCAATTAGATACGGCCCTGAGCAACCTTCTCTAGGTGACCTTGCTTTGTACAGGGGGTTGGACTGGGTGACCTCCAGAGATCCCCTCTATTCTGTGATCCCCACCTATCCTGTGAGTCTGTGAAATGGCACAAAGCACTGACTGAGTGATACTTAAATAAGTATTCTAGAGTAAGACACAGTGAAAGGTAACATGTAATCATCACTTTGACAGCTAATAATTTTGGACAATACACCAACAGTCATATAATGCAGACTCTGTTTTGTCTACCTTATTCAAAGAATTTGACTCTAAAATAGCACTTTTGGATGCTTTCTTTACTTTAAAGGAGGTAACTGTAAAGCAGCGGAGAGAGTGAACACTGAAGATTCTTGTTAACGGAGATGGACAAAATACTTTAGCCTTTCTTGGTACTGAACACAATGTTGATTTTCCTGTTCAGAGAAAGCTTTTTAAATACGCTGCCTGATGGTGAACTTCTGACCTCTAAACTTCACAATTCAGGATAAGGTGTCCAAGTTCACTTCAGCAATGTTATCCTTTTCAGAGATGCTCTAGAGAATTGCCATGGTAACCCAGGCATAATTGTGTGAATACAACTTTAGATGAATTCCTCAGAGACGTTTCTAAGGGCATTGACGCACAGTGGGTTCTAGTGATCTCACCAAAAGCAGAATCCATCACTGCTTGCACACAGGAGCTGTGTGAGACTCCCACTATCATCTGTCACAAACGTTGACCCTTCCTTGATGATAGGCTCATTCTAGATCTGCATTATGTGGCTTCATAGAATTAACCACATCTGGGAAGATCTCATTCAATTGTTTTATGCCATACTGGGAGAATGAACATTAAATGTGACTGCACATAATATACTGAATAGTTCCACATATAACATAACACATAAGGGAATGGTTTTGCTTTCTTTTATAAATAAGAAGAGAATTATGTGGCCAGAAGATTATATTCAAGGACTAAAGAAGGGAACTGTAACGATCAATCAGACAGACAAGTCTGGCATGTGACTTTCCTACATGGAGGGGAAAAAAGGTTCATTTACCTAATACTTCCGGCCTGTGTAGGTCTGAGAAACAATGCTCAGATGAAGGTCTATTTTATACAACAGAATTAAACTGTAAAAAAAAGGGGACTTTGAAATAAAATCTATGATATTTTGATGAACAAGCAGTTGGGAGAAATAGTGCTAGAATTTAGAGCATCCAGTAATAAAATATCATGATGAGTTTCTACAAAATATATATATTTTTCCAGCAAAAATCACCGCTTGACTAACAGCTAATTCTATTGTTCATCTTTAAAAAAAAAGATACAGTAATCTGGAATTGCTGATTAGTTAGGACCAGCGATTACATCTGGAATATGTTAAATACTGACAAACAAAAAATCGGGGTATAGTAATATATATTAACATTTTAAAAGAGTTATTTTTTCCAAACCTAAGCAAAGTGGGAGTTATGAACGAGACTGCCTTGGAAGAAACACTTAGCTAAAAAAAAACAGACATCCAAATTGAGAGTTATGCATGGCCAAGAAAAGACTATGTCATAATCCAGAAAGAACATAACTTTGATTAAAAGCTTATTTGTATCTGTGGCAAAATCAAGGGCTAAATTAGAGGCAAAAGACGATATATCAAAAGTGAAAAAGCAGGAAATCATTAACAATCAATACAAATTAAAAATTATGAGATAATTAAAATTGATTTAAAAAATCTGAAAGAAGAGAATCCATGAATGGCAGGGCTCTAAAACAGTGAAGGAATAAATTTAAGAATATTATTTCCCACTGCTTTTGAAAACAGACAGGCCATACCTGCTGGATCTGTTTTTTCAAAAGAATAATTCAGAAAAAGATGTAAGGATTATGGTGAACAAACAATGTAACTGTGAGCAAAAAGTATGATGGTGATAGTGAGTGTTTAAAAAAGGAAGCATCAAATAGTTCAGTGTATTCAGAAAAATTAGAATTCGCATAAGACACTGAGTGTAACTAGCCTTTGATACAAACTCCAAAGGAAGTGGCAGGTTCTCCGTGTCTTGCATGCAAAGACACACAGAAGTTACTGGTCTCAATGAAAGAGTAAACATGCAAAATAAAACATCTTATGGTATACAAGAATTCAATCTGGCACATTTAATAGACTATCCTTGTTTTAGGTTCTGTGAATCTTTTCTTTATTTCCATTTATTTTTCTACTGCACACTGACAAAATGGCTAACTTCTCCTTTCAGTTTCACAGTGCCAGAAACTGTACGTCTTTCATGTGTTGGAGAAGGTTCACAAATATTTCTTTCTAAATCAGACCAAGGGTGTTAAAATGTTGTCATATATGTTTTTTTCATGTACAGACCATTGTCTATGTCAAGGTACATCAATCTGGATTGTTTTGAGAGAACACTTCAGTACGTTTCATATTTTGCAGTGCAATTGGTCTTTAACCAATAGACTTAGCTTCATAGAAGTATTGCTGATGGAACACCTTCAGAAAAATTTAAGAAAGTTCAAAGTTAAGAAGCTACTAATCTTTAAATTCGGGTCTCAAAACAGTCACATCTGCTACTGCAGTTATCTATTACACTATTATTATATTAATTAGACCCCACCTGGGGAACTGCATCCAGCTCTGGAGTCCCCAACATAAGAAGGACATGGACCTGCTGGAGTGGGTCCAGATGAGGGCCACAAGGATGATCCGAGGGCTGGAGCACCTCTCCTATGAGGAGAGGCTGAAAGAGTTGGGGCTGTTCAGCCTGGAGAAGAGAAGGCTCTGGGGAGATCTTCTTGCGACCTTCTAGCACCTAAAGGGGGCCTACAGGAGAGCTGGGGAAGGACTTTTTACTAGGGCATGTAGTGATAGGATGAGGGGGAATAGCTTCAAACTGGAAGAGGGCAGGTTTAGATTGAACATTAGGAAGAAGTTTTTCACTTTGAGGGTGGTAAGGCACTGGAACAGGTTGCCCAGAGAGGTTGTTGAGGCCCCATCCCTGGAGGTGTTCAAGGCCAGGCTGGACGTGGCCTTGGGCAACCTGGTCTAGTGGGAGGTGTCCCTGTCTATGGCAGGGGGGTTGGAACTCAATGATCTTCAAGGTCCCTTCCAACCTAAACCATTCTATGATTATATTATTATATGTGAACTTATGGTGATTCAGTACCCATTTTTAAAACTGAGTGACTAGAGAGTGAATTTTTATTTGCGAGTGAGTACAAATAAATATGCTTACATAAAAAATCCTACATGAACATGTAAAGATAAAATTCTCTTGAAGTATCTTTTACTGTTTTAGGATAGCAATAACATATACAGTTAGTATATCTGCTTGTGGCATTATACTCTATCCATCGTTCTTTCATGAGAGCACTGCTTTAGCGAGTATGTACTTCCTGGATTTCACTGTCAACCATGGAGGAAAATTCTGTTTCTGGAAGATACAAAGTAGTTTCAGTGAATGCTTAGCTTCTGCAAACACACACAATGCACCTCTTTGCTTATAACTCCATTTTTTTTTCTTTTCTTAGCGAAGTGTCTTTCACTTGTCATCCCAGTGTCCAAAAGAACAGGAACATAAAACAGGATTTATGCTATGAGGTAACCACTGTTGAAGAGTACTTTGTATTTTTCCACAAGAGTTACTTTTGAGTTTCTTCAAGAAGAATAGTTTGCAACAGGTTACTCACATAAGCCTTCCGCTGAAGGATTGCAGCCTTAGTTTGCTAATCTTTTTCTGATCCTTCGTATCCTATTACTAGCATTTACAGCAAAAAACCCCACAACCCTGTACAGACATGTAAGAAGTAGTACTCGTTTCTTTTTTTTTAAAGCCACTTACACTTTACACTTTAAAAATTGTAAATAGCTTTATTTCCTGTTAATGGAGTAATTTATATGGTACCTACTATCTACATTGACAGCACTTTTTATCCACTAGCAAATGTGCGGCATTTACTGAATCAATTACTTGAGTTATGAAGAGGAGCACAAAGCCTCATTGCCACTCCATTCTTCTCAATAACAAAGGAGAAAACACATTAAAAACTAGCATTGATGGGTTGTTGTGAGATTCAGTCAATGAGCACTCCCAGAGTTGAAATTAAAAGGCAGTTAGGAGAAAATTGTTTTCTCTGGTCATCAGTCACAATGTGAAAGGCCTTTTTCACAATGATTAATTAAAAGCTGAAAAAAGACTGAGCTTTAATAAAGTGTCTGGATGGGTTTTTGGTAGCATCATGAGTTAATGGACAGTGGCTTGCCTTGACTAAGTGTTATTGCTCTAGTCCATAATTTCATCTTGAAAATGGGCAGGGGAGTGAATCTTCCTCTTAGTAATTGAGTATTGATTTGAAAATAAATGGCACTGAAACTCCCACTGAACTGTCAGGATATATTCTGGACAGCACTGACAAGAAATGGCTTTTGGTTGGTGTGAAAGTTATGGATCAGCTTGATACTTAAATACATAGAGCTCCACTGCAATCTATCTTCTGATTTATCAAGTTTCAGATGGTCAATATATGACATTGCAGAGGAAATAACATTTATGTGCCTGAAGCAAGAACAGCGAAACATTATGGCCTTCTTTTTGAAATGTTTCCTTCAATTTGTGAAGCTATTTAAAAAACAACAGCAAAACTTTGGTTGATGCCTCAAATAACTATTCCCACATATAGACACTAAGCTTGGAACTATTTTAAATGTGTTTACAACACAAGTGATTAATTTAACATACGCCCATTATCTTAAAATAACTTGGTGGCAAGCAAGCGGCAGCAGCATGGACTGCGTAACCTGACAGATTATAAAACTGAGAGTCACCACCTTTAAGGCTTTAAGTGCTGTAGTCTGTTGGCTGCATTAAAAGGTATATAACCTACACTATAGAAAGTCTTAAAACTTTCACTAGTGGTATAAAATCGACACTGGATGTAAAACTAAAATACTATAATGAAAGGTTATAGAGAGAAAACAAAATTCAGTCAGACTTTTTTAACCTAGCAAAAATAAAGTAGAGTTTCAAAAGCATTTAAGTGCCAAACTGCCAATGGAATTAACAGGTGTTAAGCATTTTAGGCAATAGAGTCAGAGGGGTCTTTACTCCACTCTGAGGTAGTGCTAAACTATGGATGGCAATATCTTTGCATTAGGTGTGAGATCACCAAAGTAATTAAAGAGTTAGGCCCTAGGTTCCTCAAAAGAAAGTGAAAGGAGCTCCAGATACAGATGCTGAATAGGGAACCACTTAAACATAGCCAACAAGAAACAAGAAGCACAACTGTATCTTCACACTTCTTACCTGAGTGAAGATTGACTTTTTTTTCCTTTAAAAAACATGGTAAGACCTCATGATGGTCATGAACCTTGATGGTTCTTGCCTTTATGTGAAATATTTATATAAAAAATTGTACAACTGATATGCATGCCAGCTAAAGCTAGCATGGATAGCATACACCCAAGAAATGTAAGCTCTCCTTTTCTAGGTCCTCCTCTTTCCAAGAGTTCAAACTCTGAAGTCCTCTAAGGCCTCCTGAGCCCCACTCAGTCCTTCAAGGAAAACCTTCATGGGGTACGGGCATGCATGCATGAATGTTCAGAAATGACAGCCAGATTATGGGGTCAGGAAGCCAGAAGGGAATATATCTCCAGAGGACGTTGCTTATGAATCTCACATTAAACATAAGAATTTATAGTTTCTGGTTGAAAAATAGAAAAAAATCTAACAATCTGGAATAAATGAAATGTGCTTTCCTTTTTCCTATTCTTGACCAGGATTTTACCATGTTTTTACTGATCTTGATTATATTAGACAAATATCCTAGGGAGATCTTCTTTTGTTATGTTTGACACAAAAAACTCAATACATACTTTGGCCCATGATATCATTTGTCAACAGCTGTTCCTATCCACTGAGCAATGAACATACATTTTACCTGTCATCATTTTACTGCTAATTTAGAATCAAGCCCTCATAAACTGCTTTAGAAATTCATGGGTTTGGATTGATGGAAAAAATGGGGTTTGTTATTTATGTTCTCTATAGATTTTTGCCTGAGAATATATCGTACTTCTCTTTTTCCCGCACACACTCATTACCAAGCTGCACAGCTCAGGAAGTTGAGAGATATGGAATGCAATTCATTCGGTGACCATGGTTTGGAGCTGCTTATGCACGTTACGGCATGAATGGAAGAACTGTTATACTGATTTCACAAAAAGTAAATTAACAATATTAATTGTTTACAACTGTGTTCTGTAAAAGACAAATTGGATGATTATAAATTATCTTGTAAGAACAGAATTTACTTTATTGAAGTTATTAATGATAAAATAGGTTATTTTGAATGCACTGAGAAAATTTCCAGCATTTTTAACTGAATCAAGTTAACATGCTAAAGCAAAAAAAGTAAAATGCAAATCTTAATTAGCTGATCATCATGATGGGTTTTGAACTGTATTACATTTAACCATTATACCTTATAAAGAACTGTAAAGACAGAATGAGAACAGCAAAGTTCATATGTTGAATTATAAACAGATAAAGGAAATAAATCCAGTAGGTCAAGTTTGACAAGTCTACCCAAGTATATGTCAGATTTAAGCAAATCACTGATATTTCTTAGTCACTTACAGTACATTAATACTTCCCTCTTGCCTGAATCTGTCTTCAAAGTACCTTCACTAGACAAACACCTTCTTGTATCCCCATTTCATTTATTGAAGAGTTTGGAACAGCAAAATTAAGGCCAAAACTGTTGGAAATATTTCTTAGGGAAAAGCAATGGGTGCTAGTTGCTGCTTGCTGTCTAAATATAGAAAAAAAAGCGATTTGACCAAGGACACATAGGATGCCTATCAAAATCTTATTTCCCAAGTATTCAGCTAGTACTTTAATTGTCAGTAAGCTGTAGTTGGCATGAATTTAACCACAGTGTTTGTAAGAAGAAAATTTGGAGAATAAGAATTTTGAAAACATAGGTGGACATTATTAACGGGTGCTACAACTTATCTCAGTGTTTGTTTAGATCAAATTCTTCACTGGATACATTTGAAGACTCCAAACGGGCTTCTGCAAGCTTCTTGTCTCCTTTCCTTCCCTTTCCTCGGTTTTGCAGTGGTGAGATGATCATTCTCTGACTGCAGTGTAGTGGACCACTAAGGGTAGTGATGTAGAAAGCTGTAATAGAAGTCTGAAGGTTTGCAGGAATGGAGAATAAATTGGAACATGCAGTGGAGAACGGACAAAAAGAAATTCCTTAAGAAGAGCTGTAAGAATGGCATGTGTAAACTGCACCTACGTCACGGTTATCAGGCTCCCTGTACAATTAGATGCAGCATCTCTGGACACCCAGATCAGGAGACAAATAGTAATGAACAAATCCTAGTGACCCACAGAGGAGGGACAGGATGGAGAGAATGACTGGTGTGAGCTTCTAAGTGTATGGGAAAGGCATATCTAAAACAGCAAGCAAAGAAGAGGGCAGAAGATGATGAGGTCCAGTTAGCTGAGTCCTGCATCCTCTGTGTCTCCTGAGGAATCTGACCACAACACTGGGGTGCACATCCCACTGAGTGAAATCTGGACGGACCTTGAGGACACATACACCTTCATGCTGGCGAGGGCATCTGGGTGTTAGAGTATGTGAATGAGTGAAATCAGCTTTCACTTTTAAACAAGGTCGGGCACTGAGAGTTGTAACACTTTTGCTACAATGTTACAGGAGTAGTTCTTGCAATGGGGGAGGGAAGTTGCTCTGGGTTTGCTGGTTGATCCTTGGAGGTCACACAGGGTACAGCGAGTACGTGGGCACACCCAGTAATTCTGTCAGTTTGCTCTGCTTATATTTGTGGTTGGTGACAGTACATTTAAAAGTATCCCTAGAAAGACACTGTTTTCACAAGGACTTGGCAGGTTTTCCTATTCAATTGTCAACCATCTTAAAGGGGTCATGAAGTCAACTGTTTCCACTCACCAGCACAAAAAAAAAAGCAAACAATCCTGTTTTCATAAGAAATCCTCCTTTCAAGTTTTTACTCATGACACATACATTTGCAATTGACAGTTTCCAGCATTGTTTGTTCCCACTGCAGCAGAGAATCCATCAGGACACAGAAATCACAAGTTAGACATCACTGCAGGGCTGGCTCCAGTTTCTGAACTAACAGCAACAGAGCAGCAGGAATCATATTCAGTGCTACCTTACAAACAGATGGTAGTGATTTTTTCAGAGCTTCAGATTTTACTTTATTGCGCACCAGAGTCTAGAACAGGAAGGAATTTTTCACTCAGGGATATGAGAGAGCATTCTTTGTTCTTTCAACATTTACAGCCCTGAGCTCTTTTACATTCACAGCTCACCTTTTACTGAAGGAATTCAAATCAATAGCTCTGACTTCTCAGAAATATATCATACTCATAAACTATTGGTTTTTTTAGTAAGAAGGAAGAAAGGAAAATAGGAAAGGGCATGTTAGAATCACCCCATTGCTGTTCTACCACTGCGAACAGAGAATTTAAAATGCACTGGACTAGAAATACAGCATACAAAAGGCATCATGAACCTTGCACAGAACCAGAATTTGAAAATGAAATTTTGCAAGCAATGCTGAAAATAAGTATGTGCATGTGTGAAGAAAAGGGAAATACATTTTCCAGTTAGCTCCCTTCAGAATGCAAATTATGTCAAAAAGAGAAACAATATTTGTTGTTTGAGAAACTGCCTTTTTTTTTTTCTTTTTTAAGATAAAATATTTCTGCTATGTGTATTAGAGATTTTTCCTTGGATATTCAGAAGTACAAAAAGTATACTTATTTTCGAAACATGATTCCCTGACTCCAGCTACAGATTATGTTGAGTCCTAACTTTATGGGTGAATGCATCTGTACTGCCAGTGCAAGTACCACAAGCAACTCCTGATTCATGAACACTTAGATATTTTTGCTTGATGACAGCAACCCTAATGCAAATAATTGAATATGAATTGAACACAGCATAGTGCAAACTGCAAACTCCTCTTGCTAGAGATGGTAAATTTTTGCAGAATAGCTGTCAACATTGTCATTTATCACCTGGAAGGCCAGATGCTTCCACCAGACTTGGTACTTATATGGGTGGCTGGAATATCTGAACCCTTCTGCGACGGAGACCTCCACTTCCCTTGGATACAGACTCAATTAAGCTTTCTTCATCAACATGTAACTTTTATAAGACGGACTTAACTAAAGACAATTTTTTTTTTATTATACATATCCTACTTTTGCTAGAAATATAAGACATCATAAAAGGTTAGTATGTAATAGACTAGTACTATCTGAAAAACTGTAGTGGTTTTACTTCCCAAGGAGTTGCTGCATAACATTGTACTGTTTCACTCACCAATTCTGAGAAGCAAAATAGTTTGCAATGTGCTATACTACCTATAACTATCTCTTTTACAATGTGTCTTAACATCACAGGATAGTACCTTAAATAGAGATGCATTTTTTTTAAGAAAAAAAGTTCTGCAAATCGTTTTTGTCACTAATCAGCTTCTTAATGAACAGCTGCCATGCATGATTTTGCAGTGGCTCAAAGTGACAACTAACAGTTGTTAGTATGTAAAAAAACCAAGAAGCAAAATGTAGTTGTTCAGTTCATTAGTCACCAAGATTATCAGTTCCAAAAAAAAAGTCTCATTTTAGACAGAATGAAAAGTCTTTATTTTTTCTTAATCCTTTTTCATACTAATAAAATTCATATTTAAGCAAATTGAATTCTCATGTTCTTAGACTGAGTCTGACAGATGTAATTAAAAGAAGAAATCCTCTGGTGAGTGAACCAATGTTTTTGTAAATCTTCTCTCCCTTGCTTAAAACTATTTGTTTCGAGATATATATTTTCATGTAAAGACAAATTCCTTTTACTATTGTTTTATGACTGCTTTTATGGAGCTAATTTTTCTGAAAGATTGAATATTGTCAGTAAAACATTCAGGCTTTGTGACAGAAACATCCTGACTATATGAAATACACATTTTGTCAGCCATAAAAACCTCTGAATAAAACTTCAGCTAAATATTTTACCAGCACAGTTCTTGGATGAATTAATGCATGCATTTTGTGAAGCAGAAAAGAGTATTACTGCTTCATCAATACCCATCACACTAGTTATCATTTCGAAGTTTCCTTTAAGGAGAGTAATTTTTTTGTGTTAGTAGAGAACTCTAAACCCAAGGGTCAGGTTGCTTCCAAGGGGAGAAGTAGTCTAGGCAAAATACAAGGACATCCAAACTATTCCCTCTTGAGAGTGCTTCTTGTGAATGTCAGAAAAGGACAAAATAGAGCAGCTTGCAGCCTGATGCCCCATGGCAGACACTGGAGACTGCGGGAGCCCGCAGGCAGGGAAGACCACCCCTTCTGACTAAGGTTACAACCAAACCTTAACCAGGCCTTGCATGTTCCCCATACAGTGCCTGACAAGCTCGTTCTCACTTCTGAACCCACGCAGGCATATGTAAATGGGCTAGATGAGTATTGTTTACGCCATTGAGGTTTCACAATAACATTTTCTCTCCTTGCTTTAACATATTCTTGCCCACTTATTCTGTAGGCAGCAGCTATTTGCAGCATTGCAGTGAATTCAGTCAATCTGCAGCTCATCCCACTTCTACCGTCTAAACAGCGCTTGTGGCTGGGAGTGTTTGTGTTTAGAAAAAAATATTCATGCGGGTAGCAAAAGACTTTTATAACATGTACAAGTATCTCACACATACTATAAATACATACCCATCCCTGCTTTTTGATCATTGATGATTTTTACCTAACTGCAGGAGCATCAAAGACTGCAACTAAGCAAATTTTTTGAACACCATTTGTTAACAGTTAGCAAACTATTAATTTCTATTATCTTGTGCATTGCCACAGGAAGGAACATTGCTCCTAATGTTAACTTACATGGAAACACATAGATTTTTTTTTAAAACAAGACACAGCTTGTAAGTGATACCTTTTAGAGATGAAGTAATATAGTTGGAAAGAAAACAGTGTTTTGGACACACAAGCCTTCTTCAAGTCTGAAATAGAAGCGGGAAACTTCAAGCAAAATACTTCTGAGTTTTAGAACTTAAGAAGGAATTTTGGCAACATTTGCAATAATAGGTAAAGTACTGATAAGGTTAAGTGGGTGCTGATATGTGAATATACTCAGCCAGAAAGTGAAACAGCCACAAAGAAGACCTGTGATGACCTGAAAACAATGGTACCTGAAGTAAGTACATTAAAGCATGAAAACAACAGCAGTTGAAGCCAAAGTAAGGCCAAGTAAGCCTGGTCTTTCCTCTTTCCTCTACTGTTTCTCTCCCTCCTCCATGCTTCTGCCTCCTTCCTAGCACCAACATTACCATTAATGTGAACCCATGATCAATGAGAGCTGATTTCCGACTAACGGTGGGTCACACTGTTGTGCTGACCATTGGAGTTTCAGAAAACCATGCAGGTACCTGTGCCCCACGTCATTGTATTGGTTCCTGCAATACAGCTAAAACACAAGGTCACTCACCCAATTCATAGGACCCAGATGTGGTTACACAGAACAGAGAAAAACAGTAGATGACTTAGTGGCACTAAAGCTGCCCTGCTGGAGGAAGATCAAACAAGCAGTCATGAAACAACTGTGTGTTTCTATCTCTAAGTCTTATTTGCTTTCCTTATAAGGATATTTTTCTGAGTGTATTTCAAGCTTAGCATGCAGATGGCTACGATAGGCACAGTAATAAATGTCTGCCTCAAAAAAAAACCAAAACCAAAACCCAAACAGAAATAACAAAACAGTAACTTGATGTGCTGCGTAGATGTTAGTGTAATAAACCTTCCCACCATAGACAGCTTTCCTGGCTTCGGTGTGCTTTCATTTACAACTAGTGAAAAAAAAAATAAAATTCTTGACCTGATGTTACTAGAAAATCATCTTACCTCTTTAAAATGGAGATGAGTTTCATAAACTACTTTCTGACAGTAACCAGGCTTTAACGCACAAGTAGCATCGGGACCATTCTTACCCAAGACCAGCCATGACAGCCACACCACCCCCAGCATCAGCAATCAGCCCCTCCCCCTGCAGGCAGCCATCTGTACCGTTTGCCCAGGAAGTCCCACCCCTCCTCCGGTCTCACGTGTCCTCAGGCAGCCCTGTGATTGGCTGGCAGCACCAGTCACCCCTTCGTGTTCACCCCAGAAGGAGGTCAGAGCAGGAAGTGCTTCCCCTGCAGTACATGAGGTCAGCTGTGTTGTTTCAGACACCATTTTATGGGCAGTATCCACCATTTTCATGAAAGTCATGCCCCATGTGTTAGCGCAGAGACACTCTTACATTTCCTAACACATGTGTTTTCATACTGCTGCGTAATTGGCTGGCAGTTTAGAAAAAATGCCAGTCCCCTGTCATAAAATGGAACCACTGGATGCCCCATCCCTGGAGGTGTTCAAGGCCAGGCTGGATGGGGCTCTGGGCAACCTGGTCTAGCGGGAGGTGTCCCTGCCCATGGCAGGGGGGTTGGAACTAGATGATCTGTAAGGTCGCTTCCAACCCAAACCGTTCTATGATCCTAAAACAATGTGGTGGCCCCCTATGTAGAGGGACAGGAGGTCCTGGTCTAATGTACCTCTGGGTAAACTGTGTGTGGGGGGGTGCTCCTGTCAGCCAATCACAACAGACCACATAACAAGAAGAAGGGAAGGACTTCCGGGTCATTTGGTACACTGCAGGGGGGTGACTGCTGCCCAGAGCTCTTCGTGGTGGGGGCAGTGCAGGGACAACTCTGAGCTCTAGTCAGCAGTGGTGGTGCTGCTTCCTGATGAAGAGCTTTGGGGGAAAGTGGAGGGAATGTTCCGGGGTCTGTAACTTGCCAGCGGACAGTTAACACCCTTGTCTGAGGAGCAAACCTGCCTGGCCCAATTTTCAGGCTGTGGCCTGTGTTCTCTTAAATGAATTAAAGCAAACTGTGCTGTGTCCAGTTCTGGGCTCCCCAGTTCAAGAAAGACAGGGAACTACTGGAGAGAGTCCAGCAGAGGGCTACAAAGATGATCAAGGGGCTGGAGCACTTCTCTTAGGAGGAAATACTGAGAGACCTGGGTCTGTTTAGCCTGGAGAAGAAAACGTTGAGAGGGGATCTCATCAATGCTTATGAATATCCACAGGGCAGGTGTCAAGAGGATGGGGCCAGATTCTTCTCAGTGGTGCCCAGTGACAGGTCAAGGGGCAATGGGCACAAACTGGAACTCTGGAAATTCTGTCTGAACATGAGGAGGAACGTCTTTACTTTGAGGGTGGCAGAGCACTGGAACAGGCTGCCCAGAGAGGTTGTGGAGTCTCCTTCTCTGGAGATATTCAAAACCTGCCAGGATGCGTTCCTGTGCAACCTGCTCTAGGTGAACCTGCTCTGGCAGGGGGGTTGGACTACAGGATCTCTGAAGGTCCCTTCCAACCCTGACCATTCTGTGATTCTGTGAAACTGTCACTATTGAGATTGTCTGGAGACGTTTCCCTGCATCACTGTGCCTGTGATTCCTCTCTTTAGTTGATCTGACTCACTTGATCATACGTTTACCACCTCTATAATATAAATGAAGACACCATCGTTGCTCCAGCAGGCTCTGAATGTCTCCTGGAATTAAAAATCTATATGTTACTTTTAAATGCGAGTAAAATGCTTAATACTTAAAGAGCATTAGTATGGATACTGTCTAGTTGCTTTGAAACAGAGCTAATCATACAGAATAACATTGGTCTAGTCTTACACTAGCACTGATTGCTGTTTTGCTACCATGGTAACTTGCAGCAAATATTAGATTTAGTAGAATAATGAAATTTTTTTCCATATAAGAATCAGTTTGAAGGATTTCTTGCAGAATTTTCCATAGTCAATTTCAGTTTTTAAACAAAAGATTTGGGAACACAATAAATTTTTCCATGCAATTTTGGTTTTGAATAATAATTTTAATTAATTACTTATTTTAAAAAGGGAACTGAACTGACAATTTAAAGAGATATAAATCACTTCACTGTGGTTTTATTTTGGCACTTCGTTCAAATCTGTCTGCTTCCATTAAATATTAATGTCTTTGTTAATTTTTCTGAAAAGCAGGTGAAGGAACAGTGAAATATAAAGCCTGTAGTAGAAGAATCAGCTTCCTGTTCCCACCATTAAGGGCTATAGCATTCCTGGGAGGGCAGCCACGAGAGGGCAACAGGATCCCTGCTGCTGGAATAGGTCAAACTCAATCCAGATGAGAAAAGTATTTCACATACATTAATTAGTGCCTTTTGTTACAGCAGAGTTTTTCTGATATTCCTTTTAGAAGCCATTCTGTGAATAAAATTGGCTGGGGGTATAAATATTGTGTCTGATAAGTATCACAAAACAAACTTACATTTCAATGCTCATCTTGTCCAAGAATGTGTTTCCATGGATTCTTCCACTGAGATGCAAAGCAAATAACCAAAATCAGGACAGTTCTGTACCGAATTATGTCTGTGGGCTTTTTTGGTGCACAGTCATAAACTTTCAGACTTCATTTTACAAACCCTTGAAAAGACAAACACATAAATGTAATGAAATCAAATAATGGTTAACCTGCACTGTGAAACTATCTTTCCTCTCTCTGTCAGAACCACCTAAATTTCCATGTGGTGAAAACATCACTAATTAGCTAGTCTGATTTCTAATCCCTTTCCTTTTATTTGCATTTGCTACCTTGAAGGATTCGAGGCAGCGGGTTTCCCCGTCACTTTCCCTCCCGTACTGTTGCCTTTGGAGAGGTGAGCAGAGCTGCCGTCGCCACCGTCTGTTCCCAAGGATACCTGAAGGAAGCATTTGATTCTTGCGGCACTCTGGTCACGCTGTTTTGACCTCTGGCTTCCTGATAAGACAAATGCATTACATTTTCAGGCTTCCAGGAAACTCGAGGGGGGATTTATTTTTGTTCTGCGGGTTTTTCCCAATGGAAAAATGACATTTTTCAGACACGCACACAAAATTGCTTTCTGTCAATAAAATAGCTTTTTTTTTCTTTTATCTTTTTATTCCCCCAACTTGAAGGAGGATGTTTAAAATAGGAAATATTTCAATAAGGGGATTGCGATGGTGCCCCAGGGGAGTTTTAGATCACTAGTTTCTTGTTAATCTCACCTCATCGCCAGGCCCCAAGTGGAGACTGTATCCCTAATTGTGGACCATGAATAGGAAGTCTTGTAGTACAATCATCAATGTTTACTGCAAGTTTGGCTCATAATCTCTCATAGTGATCCATGGCCACAAACTGTAGCATAAGACTGGTACAATCAACTGAATTTTGCACAAGAGGCTGTTAAGTTGAGGACAGTGCAGACATGAGACAATTGAGTTAAAAAAGCTTGAGGTACCTCACCTTTTCCAATTTTAAATATTGTATATTTTCTCTAAAAGAACAAAAATACTCTAGTTTATATACAAAAAAAGGGACAAAACTGACTTCAAGAATTTTCCCATGGAAATTAGCTTGTCCATGTCAGTTTTTCCCCTCTCCCCTATTGCAGGGTCTAGTTTAGGTGCAAAGGACTTAACATGATTCGTGCAGAGGACAGAGGAAGTGGCAGCGTGAAGGAGGCATCCCTTTCAGGTCTGATGTCTGAGTTACAGGGGGAAATGATCTTTAGTGTTACTTAAAACTTCTTATTTTTCCTGCCATTGGAGCTGTGTTCAAATATTTAATGTGAAAATGCCACAATTCCGTTAAATCCAATATTTTCGTAAGTCTTCATTCATAGGAAGTACTCAAAAGCTCAAAAGAATATATTGGAGAAAAGGAATCAGGCTTGTGTTTGGGTTTTTTTCTTTTTTGGAACAGAGAACTTAAAGATACATGTTTGAAACCAGCACTGCATAGTTAGTGTCTACCATCATATGCCTCTCCTATCATATCAATATTAACAACAACAACGTGATATACTGCAGGGAAATATGGCAGCAAAAGATAATTAACCTGCCATTTAATGTCCCCTATTGCCTGCAGTGAAAGACCAGAAAAATGCCTCACAGCAAACTGCTGAAGGACTTGTGTGATTACAGCAAAAGACACCCTCTCAGTAAAGGCAGATTATCGGGGGCCTGCAAACATCTTTTCAGTACTCAATAACTTTAAGTAATTTGTCTCAATTCTTTACCACATCAGATGTTTTTAAAAAGACAGTTTATTGCTTAGGCTTTACAAAATGGAAGATGTCAATAAAGGGCACACAAGAAAACACCAGCTTAAGTGATTTAGGCTTCCTTTCTGTTCCTGTTCCAGGGGTCTTGCACTGGGACCTAGGAAACAGACTAAATAAGATCAGGGCAAAAGAAAAGTTATTTCTTGTTTAGTCATGTTTACGGTAGTAAACTCTATTCCTTTGACAGCTTCTGTCATTTCATATAATACTTCTTTTCTTCATATATCTTGTCCCAAACAAGTCATTATTAACTTAATTTTGCTCATGTGTAAGAGGCAACTTGTAAACTCCCCGAAACAAAGACTGAGAGAAGCAGCCCGAGGAGAGATAAGGGGAGGGGGGAGGCCCTCTGAGCCTCACTGAGGAATGTCTCAAACACTCAAAAATACCTTGAGATACAGCTGTAGTCCAGGGGCGGGTAATGTGGAGTCTGGGTAGTGCAGGCCTTGTGCTCAAAGAGCTGATAAGGCTAACGCTTCCTTATCTCTTGTGAAAACTGCTCTGAATAGCACAGGATGCATCTGCGGGGGGGG
>VUYV01000014.1:4201256-4458266 GCA_008711295.1 Anarhynchus alexandrinus
GGGGGAAGTCTTGTGAAGACAGGGCTTTCCGCTCAGCTCGTGAAGCTTGCTATTTCTCTGTTTTCAGGGCCATCGTGTCTGGTGAATGACCTTTCCCTCATTATCTGCGAAATGCATATTAGAGTTGACACCCCTGCATATGCTAACAAAGATTATCGGGATCATGCTAAACATATATGACTATAGCACTCGTCTCTCCACCCAAATCATGCTACACATCACCTGGCGGGGGGGGAATCTGAGCACCGAAACAGTGGGGCAGGTTGTACTGATACCGGGAACATAAAAGGGGAAAATGATGAACACAAAAAGGGGTCCACAGAGGAGTGCTTGTACGAACCAGAGACCCCTGTTGGCTGGACCAATGCTGGAACCAAGACCAGTGATCTCTTTATCTCTCTCTCTCTCTCTCTCTCTCCCCCCCCCCCAGCTCCTCCCGCTCTCTCTGTTTCTCTTTCTTTTCTCTTTTTCTTTTAAAGTTAAGTAAGAAACGCAACACATACCTTACCACTTGCTATAATTCATTGTATATCTGTTGTTAAGTACGGCTTACCATAATTTGTTGTATATCTGTTGCTAAGTAACGCAAGTTGTACTTTACCACTTGCCATACTTTGTTTTACCATTTGCCATAATTTTTATATACCTAACCCATTATTGTGGACCTAGTTAAGACATGTATTAATCACCATGGGTATCTAATAAAAGTTTTTGTATGGACCTTGAGAGTTGTCTCACCTTAGTCCACACCGCTGGGGGTTTGCGAATCTGAGTCACTTCCCCCCCTCTCTTCTGAGTGGGGTGTGACATCATGTAAATAGAGTACCAATGAAAATAATGTATACCAAGGACATTGCAGTTAATAAAGCTGAGTAGTAAGTTCAGATAATGTGAATGAAGGCAGTAAGGATTTTAGGGCAGGCTTCATGTTATTGCCTCTGGCATTGTACAAATATGAACTTAATGGGAGCTAAGGTCATGGCAGGTGATAGAAGGTGCATTTGCTCCGTAAAAGTGTTTACAATGTGAATAGTAATTATTGTGACAATAAATTTCTCATAATTTAATAATTTTGTAAACCACTGTAACTTGTCACTTTCATCTGCAAAAATTTTTCAGATTTTGTGGCCTTAGAATGTAAGAATCTAAAAAGATTCAGCAATTCTAAATAATTATTTATTTCTGTATTTAGTGTTTAGAAGATATTGCTGGCAGTAAAGTTCCCTAAATCTTTTGTCGGGTGTAAAGGAAGCACTCAAACGACGTATTAGATAAGGATTTATCTGTGCTTTCCTACCTGTGCACATGTAACCTATCTTAAAAGAGGTGAGCAGGCCTCTCTTTCTCTCATTAGCAGTTCCTTATTCACAGGGAAAGATAAGGACTTCTGCCAAAGAGCGACTTTAATCCTTAAAATCAAGTAGTACTTTGCTTGAGTATTTAATGTTCACCTCCTGAATGCATCCCTCACAAGATGACCTGTGTGGTGCTTAGTGCATGGTGGCCACCTTATTTTGCCTCTAATGCTAGAGAAGGCAAAAAATCACCAGATTAATAATATTTTTCTCATATTTTTACATGGAATTGGATAGCTGATCATGAAGCAAATTCATGCATATATGTTATCATCTGCTATTGGAAGAGACCTTGCGTGGTACAGCTGTTTTCCTAGGTTAGTCCAGGCTTACGGCCATTTCTAAGAGCAG
This sequence comes from Anarhynchus alexandrinus, assembly GCA_008711295.1. Lineage (NCBI taxonomy): Eukaryota > Metazoa > Chordata > Aves > Charadriiformes > Charadriidae > Anarhynchus > Anarhynchus alexandrinus. Next base: position 4,202,963 of record VUYV01000014.1, read on the forward strand.
ATTATTTTCTGTATGAGGTGCTACCCTGTTTAGGAATACACAAGGATTTATGAGAATGCAAAATGCTGTGTCAGTTAATTATGTGCTTAGTGTTTCTCAGCAGCAAAAAGCTAATGATGACAATGAAGAAAATGTCTCCTTAAGTAGATTTTAGCTATAATAATCTAACTGAATACGGAACATACAAAAACTGTTCTTTTGTATGTGAAGGTTTAGGTCTGTGTAAAATAGAATGATAATCAGTCTTTAATGTTTGACATTGCCGGGACAATAATATGGATTTCCTATACAAATGACGAAGATAGTAACACTTTAAGCAAACTTGGTTCAAATCATTACTGTTATTCTGTTTGTGTGCATATATAATACACATTGACTGAAATCAAGGTTACTAGTGGGAAACCAAAGTGCATTATTGACTGCTGAAGGTCACTTTGCCAATCAACTGGGCCATAGTTTTTTGATCCCCCAACTTCCCTCCCTTGCAGCTAAAAAGTTTGCTTCCTATGCATTTTTCTAATTTAATGTTTTATTCACGTCAGTTTTGTTGATAATACAATATTTTCGTTTCTTATAATTTAGATCACAGTATTCTCATTAAACTGAAGAAGTTTGCAAGTAATAAAATTCACCATCTTGAACAGAACATGCCAAACCTTTCCGCACTTTTTGCAATTTCAGCTTTTTTTCATATTAATTTTTTCTTTTATTTTCATTAAAAGTCCAAATATATATGCCCGTGATTTAGAAGGGTCTTTAAAATGTGTACGTCTGACAACATGTCTCTCAGCACATGTTTGATGACACTCAGAGAAACCAGGGACTCTGCCAGTGATATTGCCAGGATCTACGTAATATAAGAAATCAGATCAAAACAATGGATAACAAAGCAGCCAGCACAAGCCAAGCGGCAAACCAGCAAACCTGTGCATAAACCACACAGCACGTTATGGATCATAACGTTACTTGAAAGAAATGACACGTTGCCATTGTGAGACTATCAGTCTCTATTAAATTGCTTGATTTTGCTTTTCCTGCTGTGTAACCCAAAGCCAAAAACTTTAAAGGATATTTGCATACACTGAAGAATTTCTTCACCCTCTTACTGATATTTTCTAATCATCTCTTAAGTCTCTCTTCCTAAAGACAGATTTTTTTCCTGCTTGCTGCTTTGGAGGGACATGAGAATAGCCATAAGGAATTAGAGCTAATGGATTCCCTGAGCTGCAGGTTGTGCCTTTGTTCAACGTTGGTTTTCCTTCTGTTTATACTTCCGGTGTTCTACTCAAACCAAATCAACAGAACATTGACAAGAATGAGAAAGTAGAAGTGGAAGAGACATGAAAAAGATTCACCATTGCTTCCTCAAAATTAGGTATTTTTCTAATAGGTGGTCATTAGTTCATCTCTAGCTGTAGAAAATAATGCTGAAAGAAGTGAAATTTATTTGTCTGCATATTGCCAGCGAGACCCATTCCCTTAATTGATGAGATGCAAGCTAATCAGCCAGCTTTGTAAACTCAAACGCAGATCTGTCCTCGATGGCTTGTGCACCAAGGCTGATTGGTGCTCTGCTTGCACCTCTTGGCGTGCAGTGATCTGGACTCCCTGCACGGTGCTATGCAAAGTATCAGACTAAAACCATCAGTAGGAGAAAAGCCAGAGAGTTCTTCAGGGTTTAGAGATCACTTTTGTACCCATACAAAGTTTTAAATTTAAATAAGGTCAGATATGCAAGAAACAATATCTGTAGAAATATAATATCATTCATTACTATTGTTTTATAGTGCCAAGCCAGATTTACAGGACTAGTGTCAATCCATTGTTTTTAAAGCTGATCTTTAAGATACACTATTTATTTAATGCAAAGCAACAGAAAATACCAATGTGGCCTTCACAACATTTTAGACTTGCTAGAATGCAGAGGTGTGGTCTAACCTTTGTTTTAAGCTAAACGTAAAGATTACTTTTTTTTTTCACTCTATGTCTCCTCCTCTTCCTTTTGTTTTCCCTTTGATACCTATTTAGATAGTGCAATGAAGTACCATGTATACTAATAAAAGTTGTTTTGTAGCACTTGGCATTTGGAAATGTTTATAACGGGTCTTAGAAGGATTTGAATATTTTAAGATAACAGTAAAAAACAAGTCTGCATTATCAGAGGTAAGCTGTTAGAAACTCTAAGGGTATTTTCACCTTGTAATGTCTCCAGTAATAGATTAGTGTCGAAGAAGCAAGGAACTTAGAGAGGTATTACATGTTTAATTTGCTGCTGTGGGCATGTAACTAATGAATTAAAGTACACAGGGATGTCTCTACTTTGAGCATAATCTTGGTTTCAAGCAAAGTCTCTCCTCTGCAAAGACATTTTGTTAGCTTAGGATAGTAGAGACATAGATGTATTTCCTCACATAAATAATTGTTTCTTAACCATGAAACTCTGTGAAACTGCATTTCCATATTCACAAAGTTTCCACTCTAAGCCTTTGTTAGGGAAAGACTCTAAGTTGCAGAAGTTTGTTTTGAGACATAAACTTTGGTCTCTTTTTCAGGTGAAATGAAGTTCTGTACTAAAAGCATGACCTGTTTAATGCAAAAATTCTCATAAGTAATGACTGTCTACTACAAGTAAGCTGGAAAACATGTTTGCCATTATCACTTCAGTAGTCAACTGAAGAAATTGTTTGGTTTTAGATAAATGAGAATAATCCTTACTAGCAGGATCAGAAATACATCCAGCACACTCACTCCATCCCACAAGTTTTAGTGGGATGGGTACAAAGATGATGAATCCAGCCTGAGCCTCCTTCTGGCCTTGGCATCCCAGGAAAAACTTGAATGTGCAGTTTTTCTATAGCCCTTTTTGTTGCGGTAGGTAATGAGTTCCACAGCTTGTCGTTCTAAATATGAAACTTGAAATGCATAGGTGATAATTTATTTGCATTCTTATAAGAGCAAATCCAACAGTGTTTACTGTGTTGTTTATTGTGTGATACTTTTTAGAATGCTCAGTTCTGACCTTTCTTTATGGTATACACCTTCTCATAACTTCAGTAGGAGCGTATGTGGGTACAAGCATATGCTTTTCAAAAAGACGTACAATAATGAAAATCATTAAATATATCTTTTACATTATGATTGCAGGAGGACATACATGTTTTGATGCTTTGTATGTGTTTTACATTAGGTCACTGGTTGTTGAATCGCTAATATTGATTCTGGTCCTTATTGGAAGATTGGAATAGTTTTAACAAGTGAAAAAGAAAAAAGTAATAGGCCAACCCTCTCAGGAGATGTTGCAAAATAAGTCATCAGTTATGCTAAATTTCTTGAAGCTTTCAGAACTAACACACGTTTTCTCAAATTATATACTTTAATCTGAAGAATGGGAAACAGACCTCTGAATCATAATTACTCAAATTCAGTGATTTTATTTTCAAAATTATTACAAGACACTTTTGGGTTTGGGTCAGTAAGGAGTTTTAACTCCCTAAAATATTACACGTCAGTAAGGTTACAATTTTTAATTTTTATTTTTTTTATTTATTTATTTATTTATTTATTTCGCCCTCTCCTTTGCTTCTGGATGGCTGGTTCTGTGCTGTTTATTCACACATTCTATTTCGGTTTTGCTCTCCTCTGGAATGTTTATCAGATTTACTATCTGTGTATGAACTGAATTTGTTTGCATGAATTTTATACCTTAGGTCAAGAGCCGAAAAATTTACTAATTGGTGAGGGGGAAAAAACGAAGGTAAAAAAATCACCAAACAATATCCTTGTTACATAAAAGTGCACACATCATTGAACAAATCCAACACTGCATTCCATCACATTCTGCATTTCATTCAGATCTTGGAGAAAATTGTGAGAACAGTCTTACCTTTAGTTGCTGCCATTAATGGGACTACTTATTTCTGAGCTGTGCAAACCCCAGTAAATCAGAAATTAAACAGGTAGAAAGTTCATGCTACCTCAGGACTGCCACAACTGTCGTGTCTCATGTGATGTTAAGCTGAATCTTTGTTTTACTAAAATAAATATGTTGTATTTTGAATTTTTTTTTATATTGCTGCTTAAAACATATTGCCTTAAAGTTAAAAAAAAAGACAAATGATGATGGATTGGTTTGAGAGGGAAACATTCAAGAGCAGAAATGGAAGTTAAAGATGGTGTATGACTTTGTGGATAGCTCACTTTTGTTCACTATTATGCGCTTTGTTTTGTTTTTAAATGGAAAACAGAGTGACACCAGGAAATCAGTATCTATATCTAAAACAGTATCTGTATATATAGCTATAGCTATACTTATATCTATATCTAAGCATGTGATAAATTTTCAAAATCTTGAAGCACCATAGGTTAGCCACTGAAGTGTCACAGAAAATTTGTCACCGGCTTCTACAGAGTGAGGCTATTATCCCATGTTCTTTGCCCCTCAGCACTAGTACAAATAACAAACACACATCCTCTGTTTTTTTTTGTCTTAATTGACAAGCTTGTTTTAGAATAGGTTGTTCCAGAACAACTCAAAACTGTTTAAATCGACTTTTCATATCCACTTAAAGAACAATCATTTTTCAATAATTCACTTACAAGACTGTCCCTTAGAAGTGGATGGGGAAGGGGAAGTAATTTCCACATCCATGATTTGCACAACCAGCTATGGTTTGTACTTTCAGCTTCTACAGTGTACTTCCAGTTTCTCAATTCAAGTAGAGCAATTAAAAGTAATAAGTGCAGTCTTCTTAAATAAAAAGAGTTTCAATTTTTTTACTGTTGAAAGTTGTAGAAAACCAAAACAGCTATTCATAACTTCTCTTGGATGAAATTAAGTAGAAACAATTTGTTTTCTTTTTGCCAAAATTTATTGCAACTTGGTCAGCCAGAAGCTCTAGCAATTGCAGATGAGGTAAGTGGTGATGGAAAGAATGAAAAGTAAAGTGTCATTTGCTTTCCATGTGAAAATGCAGCCCACTTTAGTAGCTGCAACTAGATTTATGAGAGAATACTGTCTGTGTTAACCATACCCCATCTGCACACAATTCCTATTGACTGTATTAATAGGCACTATTCCCATATTACACTTTCTCACAGCTGTGGTACCAGGCAGCTAGAATGAGAGCTGCACAATTTTGTCATGCTTATAGTGCATGTTCCCACCCCTTCTCTACAGGCAGCAGTTGTCTGACTTTAAAAGAGAAAGGATAACAACAAAATATCTTGGGAGCTGGGGACACTGACAACAGCTGTGACAACATCTCAGTACACAATGTAACAATTTTCAAATCAAGAACTACTTAAAGTTTTAACCAAAGTAAGGAAAAGCCCTAAATTAAATTAAAATGTATATTTTGGCAGTTGCTGGCATTTTATATTTTTGTTTGGAGATTCTGCCCCTGCTGTTACTAATACTATACTAATACTAATAAAATAATTTAATAACTAATTCTGAATTTGGGATCTTTATGTATCAACACAGGAAATAGCTTAATGTAGGCTTGATTCAGAAGTAAGTCTTCACTTTACGGATCATATTTAAGAGTGAATCTGTGATTTTGCCTTGTAGAAATAGCCAATTCATAAATTAATTTTCTGGTTCCATTGAGATCAATAGACGCTCTTCCATTCATTTCAGCAGTAGCAGCAATTTTTATCAACTCTATTTTTCAGTTTTTATCAACTATATTTTTCATTTGAAGTAAAGTAGTATTTTATCACTACTTACGTGGTTCAGTTACAATAGTCATTGTACTGACCTTTCAACTCATTCTTGATTTACCACGGTAAAGTTTTATTCACTTTTAATAATTGCTGTTTTCTCATTTATAGTGATCAAATTACACCTAACATTTCCATTTTGCAAGGTAATTCACAACCCCTGCACCTACAATGTACTCTCCATGAAATCTGTTTAAAACACACAATTGACTTTTGATTAATGCTTGCAGTATTTCAAAGGAGCACAGCAGGAGAGACAGACAGTGCAATGTTGAGGCAGTGTAAGCACTAGCTGACCTCAAAGCTTTGAATCACGAACAGATTTTCTGAATTTCGAATCACTTCATAGTTGTGCTGTGAAAAACAGGTCGGTTTCCTTTCCAGCTGGTACATATTGTGTCCATGCACTACATTGCTGTCTTCTGAGAGATCAGCATGCCCCGTGACTCTGTACTTTCTCTGTGCAAGAAGGCAGAAATTTTGCAAGTTATCAAAAATGCAGCACAGTGGCTACAGTTTTGACTTTCTGCTGATACAAAAAGATTTATTAAGATTATCCCAGAACAATAGTTGTACTTTCTAACAACACTGGCTTAGGCATACAGAATACTATTTCCATACCATGGTATAATTTCTAAATGTTCTGTTATGCCATTGTGACAAGTAACTCAGAGGCAACCACATAAAAGGCGTAGACCTGTGAAAGGTATGAATGTCTTTAATATGACCTCTAAACATGGTAAAATTCACTCTAAGGAGGTGGCAATAAGAAACTTTAAAAATTAAGTTGAAGCGTTCAGCAGAATTGTGAGAAAATTCATGTGGTATTAAAGGAACACAGTCATGAGGTAATATTGACTCCCAGAACATACTGCTAATCCAGAACATTTTGGTGTGAATCATTTTTAGATATGTGAAAGTTCTTATTCTTGCAGGGTGATGGGTACCAGTACAGATGTGTAGTTTTCAGATTTACTGTGGAGTGGTTTAGGTTTAAAACAAGAATAAGACATGTACTAAACACAAACAAAATTAAATACAATTTAGGTTGAACTAAACAAAAGTGAAACAGCCGATGTATCTCTTACTTTGTGGTTACTGTGCACTAGATCTTTATCTATTCTGGTGAATCTTTCTTCATCTCATCTCCTTCTGCACTAAGCAAAACAAGATGCATGCTACCATCATGCCTGACACCAAATGCACTGGAAGAGAAAACATACATATCAGAAATTCTAGAAGACAAACTCACCAACATCTTTTTTTTTTTTTACTTCATTAGCTGGTCTTCCTAGTGGTAGTCATCTTCCAGTCTGCCACCTACATGTAGGGTAAACTTTTAATCCTAGGCCATAATAATTTCTAGAGGAAAATACTATACACCTATAAAAAAAAGCTTGGGAAGCAAAGATCCTCCTTTCACAGGAAACTTTGGTAAACTCTCTTGGCTCACAAAGCTGAATGTGACATTTTACCTTGGCCTCAGCAGTCTGCTTTGAGAGTGGGAATTTACAGCTCCACATCAGCCTGGGGGCTTCTCAACCACTTCACCTCTCGGGTGGTGGGGAGTCTACTTCATCATCTTGGTAAGAAAGTAAGATAAATTCAAAGAGGTGCTTCTGAAGACTTGAAAGACTCGGGAATATCACAGAGGGCAGTATCTTCTGTCCCAATTTAGCTCACCTGAAGAGGTTATAATCCCTGTAATATTCACATAGGCTATCTGGAAGCTTTTGCTTGGTGTTTCTTAGTTATGGAACTTCTATTTACATCTACAGAAAATTGTCTCATATATTTAATTTATATTTGTTTCGGTTTGCTTTTCTTTAATGGATAAACAAAGTCAGTTCTTTCCTAGGACATATATATTTCAGTCTTTTAAATGACCATAGGGAAATAAGCCAGCCTTGCTGCAGACCCTGAAGGTTAATAAGCTCCACCTTTACTAGATCAAGTGCCTAAGGACACCTCTGTCAGGAAGTCTCTTACTTACTGTTTCTGTTAGAGGCATATAGGCACATGAATTCAAGTAGCTCCTTATTACATGCTTTAATATAATAGCAATGAAGGCTTAGTATCTATGAACCGCTTCTGAAATATTTCAGCATCCTCACCAACTAGAATAGTACTGAGAAAGTGTTTGTGTCTCTCACTTGTGGCATAAAAAGATCACTAATTAATAACCCCATAAATTCACCCTTTACAGTGGAGGATCAAGGCTTTCTTCTATAATTTTCTTCAAGTGATCTTTCTGTGATTTTGTCCATTAGTTCAAAGCTGTCTCTGCCTTATCACCTGACTTTGTCCTAGGAATTTGTATCAGACCTGTATCAAGATTGGACAAAAAACTGTCCACTAACAAAACTTTTCATCAGGTCAGCTAAAACAGAGATTTGGATATGAAGGTTCTATGCTGAAGAAACTATATTTCAAAATGTTTCATATTGTCTTTCAATCTTTCTGTTCCCCAAATATTCAAATATATATTACAAAAAAGATCCTCTGAATGTTACCATTTTTTTACCCAGCCTTGCCTTGATCTGTAGGAGATAAGCAGCTCTTCCTCATGAAGTGGTTATAAATGTTGGCTTTGAAAATAAACGCTGAAATTCCTTCTCTTGGAACAAATCTACAAATCTTGAAAAATGATAATAACTTGGTAATTCTGTAGGTCCCAGGCAATTTTTGCCGTCTTATAATCCCTAGCTTTGGAGACTTTTTCTTGGCTTCCATTGTAAGATGGTGAATGATAAAAAACAAACATGATGGACAGCAGACTACATTTTATCATTAATCCTCACATAAGCTTTTATCAAACGTCTTAATCTCAAACTATTACAAACATTGAGAGATTCTTTAACCAGCACTACAATAGTACCAATTCATATTGAAAGGAATGAAGTTCTGATTTTTTTTTTCCATAAAAAAGTCGTATTGCTTATACACTTCATCATTTCAACATTTTAAATGGAAAAATGTGCATGGAATAAAAAAAGAAACAAACCTGATTTACATTACCAAATTTATCCAAGGAGCTTTCCAGCATAGGTGCCTGTGTTTTAAATGCCACCATATTTACTTACAGATCTTTTTATACTTCAGGTGACTTTATCAAATGATGATTACTGTGTACTCATCCTGCTATCTTGCAGATAGGAGGAACAGAAAGATTCTTCATAACTCTGAATTTTATGTGTTGACAATGTTTAGTGAGTTATAAATGTTAAAATATATCAGAGAAGGTGAGGGATTTACTCTGTCTAAACAAAGTGAGGAGTGCAGTAACCCTTCCAATGTTTTTTCTGAATGGATAGATAGGCAGTAGCTGATGGGATCAATGGAGGTCTAAGAGACAGCTGTTCAGCTGTTGTCTGAAAAGACCTCTCCATTCAGTTTCATCTACTAATATACTTAAAATGTGGCAAAAATGGTTGCTGACAATTCCAAAATGATTTGGCCCAACTGATGAACAAGCTTCATCCAAACTTCTTTTATTCCCTTCACTTAACTGTCTTCAAGTTGAACAATGCTATGGTGCATTTTGGCTCTGAAGACTCAAGCAGGCTGAAACTTCTGGTCCTTTTCCTCCTTTTAAAAAGAACAACCTACCCGAGATGCATGTGGTGATTTTTTTATGGTTTATTTTTTAAGATATTCTCTGCTTCTTTCATGCTGACTGAACACATTTGAAAATGCTTATGAAGACTGTGTTTGATGTAGATGCTTTGAAAGTAAATGTGCACTTAGGGGAAAATAGGCTTTGAAAATATCTTTGCAGTTGGTTTGAAGGGAATAGAAAAGTTTGGGACTAACATGAGAAATATGTTTCATAGGCAGCATTTCACTTAGTTTTGTCAGAGGTATTCAGCATTGGTGTAAATAGTTATAATTTCTCTTAAACCAGCAGATATCCACAGATTCATACCACATAAACTGGCCAGGAATTTCAAAGCAAGACAGAACCACTGAGGCACAAAGGATATTGGTGCTCTTTTACTGTTTTCTGACCCTCAAATGTAAGGTCAGAGGGTCAGAGGTGATAGCACCCAAATGAGAAACTAAATCTTAAGAAATTAAATATTTTATCTCTGAGAAAAGAAATTGTCTCTAATTAAATTGAGTATCAATACTAGTATAAGGAACTTGGTTCTATGTCTACAGAATATCTGCAAAAGCTGAACAGATTTCTATGTCATCATTTGACATATCTTACCTGTAACTTATTGTCCTGATGCTTGGATTTCCTTAAAGAAGGAGTACAATGCTTCTTTTCCTGAAGAAGTGTGTCTAACAAAATAGCACAAAACCTGGAGACATACAGTGTCCTCTAAATCATGATATCCCTTTTGCTTTATGAGAGCTCTGTTACTCATAGACTCATTCCAAATATATAACACATACAGGGATCGTGAAGAACAAGGAATTGTAGAGACATCAGGTCCGATACATGCAGTGTGCCCTAGTGCAGAGGACTGTGGAAACACAGTTGGTAGTTATGATGTTGCTTGTTTGGGTCCAAAGGCTGTCCTTTCTTGTGCTTCACTGATGAATGATAAGAAAATTCACCTCACAAGTGTGAGACGGGTATCTGTGCCTTCTGACTTCTAATGAGTCTCTGCTTGACTTCTTCCAACTTATAACCATCTCCCTATCTGTCAGGCTGCTGGACTCAGGGAGGAAAGAGATTGTTAGTCCTTTGTCATTCACCTGTTGTGTTTGGCAAGCAAAATTCAAAGCTTAATCAGGTTAGAAAGAATAATGCTGAGGATGGGTTTCTGACTTAATAATTGGGCATTCCCTTGAATGTTCTAATTGGTGCTCCAGAAATGACCAGTGGATAGATAGATAGCAAAAAGTTGTCTACATTTAAATTATCATTGAAATGAAGAGCAGATCCTATGATTCACCCTCCATACCCAGTCCCTAACAAAGAGGCTGGAGAGTTATTTTTATTAAGTTCTTCGTGCTTTTTTATTTTTGTTTGGGTTTATTTTTTTGGTGGCCAATTACTTGTAGCTTATTCTATGCAAGTTGAGACAGCTTGAATTGAGACATCAAACACCTGTTCCTCTGTTCTTTTTACCAAAATGATAAGTTGTCTCAGGAGCGACCTCCCAAGAAAAGAAGGGAACTAAATCTATTCACAGCTGGGAGCTTTATAAATCTATTCACAGCTGGGACCAATAATATACCTGTGTAAAAGTGAACAGGCACTACAAGCAAGAAGAAAAAGATTTTCTTCTGCAATTATGGAGAATTTTAAAGAACTTAAAAAACTCTTAAGGTACTTATTGTCAAAAAAAAGCCTTCAGTCTCATTTCAGTTCATTTTCAGTTAGTTTCATGGCAGTATGATTTGTTACATTGCTTTCCACAACCTTTTTTATGAATGAACATGAGATAACACAAGAATCAAACATGTACAAGAAGGGACCGCAGGGACAGTGAATATCGACAGTACTGTTGCTGTTTAATTAGGGAGCTTTTTTGGTGGCTTTAAGAATTTTTCTCAGAGCTTGCTTGATGTGAAGTGAGGAATATACCGAGCATAATGAATGGCATGAAGAAGCACCTGTCTTCTTCATCCTCTATGGTACTGCAAATTGTCGGTAACTGAACATCACATCCACTCCCTGCTGAGACAGAAACCTTCCTGGAGTTCACTGTATTGAGGAGGTTTCAGCAAAGAAGACAGAAAAGAGTTAAAAGCTGATGTCAGGCTAAAGACCTTTGTGCAAACCCTGTTATTTGTTCAAGGTCAAAGGGAATAGCTGTCTTTATAAGCAGAAAAATTCCATTCAGCATCCCCCGATACTGCTCTGTTCTCTATATCTGCTTTGAGGTTATAGGCATCATCACAGAGAACTTAACACTCACCATTCCATACGCTAGCAGTAGTCACCATGTCTCTGTGTGAATAAACAGAAGAGATATCGTAAAACCATACGGACTATGACAACCTGAACGTTTACTGTCATCTTTTGGTATACTTGCACAAACCCATGCATGTGTATATGTACATATATATATACATAGATACACACATATGTTTGTACATGCAAATACATACAAATACACACAAACACACTAAACCAAACCAGACGGTGGACTGCAGAAAAAATAATTGTGCACTTTCATACTCTGCAGAAGGTATAAAGTATCTCAGGTACCGTATGAAGCGTGAAGATTATCCACAGAGTAGCTAATGTACTAAAAATCCAAACCCTTATCTCATAGAAACCCATTTATGCATCCAAGTTGTAGAGCTATAAATTTAAAGAACATGATTTGGGCTATCACTTTATACAGTCATTTGAGTGCTGTGAAATATCTGGTAATTATGACTGAAATATACTATAATCCAGCTGTCTTCTCATGTAAGTGGTAACATGCGCTCGTGTATTGTGCATTCTGTAGGTATTCAAGTGAAAGGGTTGCAGAGATGGCTACGTAGACTTTGGCAGGACTGCTTGGTAGCAGAGTGGATACAGGAATTTGAGAATCAAGTTCAAAATCAGGTGGGGATTTCAGTCTGGTTGTTCATATCTCCTGTGTTTTGAGCTCCCTATTTGAAATAGATACACTTATAGTTTACATAGCTGAATAATCATTGATGAAGAGATTTGAACCCTGACTTCCCATGGTTCTGCAGTGTGCCTTAACTGTCGTCAGTACAACCTACCTCTCTAATTATTTTTCTAATTGTAGCTAGAAATTCCCATCCTTAGTTGACAAACTCCCCCTGATTATATTTGCACTGAAACTAGAACTGTGGAAAGTTAAAATTCCAACAAATTGACATTTCTGTTGAAAATGTTTCATAAAAGAATTCCTGAGAATTTCCAGCTACAAAATAGAGTTCAGGAGCTGACACACGCTCACAGCCTGTCATAGAGGTTATGCTGGAGGTTTCTTTATTTAAAGAATATAACATTTAATTTTTGATTATACATGTGATTTAAGTTTAGAAGTCAAAATGAAATATCACAGTGATAAATAGCAATCTGGAAATAAATGGCAATAGGAGTGAATGACAGGAAGAGGTTAAACGGTAAGGTGACACTAATTCTCTACCACATCCTCTGTGTGATATAAAAAGAAAATTCATCATCAAGATAAAATCATAACAAAAAGGATCAGGCAGGTAATGCTAAAGGTGAACCAAAATGCAGTGACAAAGTTCAGATACCTTCCCACTTCAGCAAAGATTTGATGTAAAATCCAACAAAGATATCTTTAATTGTTAGTATTTAAAGAGGGATCTTAGTCACTGACAAAATCTTGATCGTTTACAGAGGACAAAATTCTTCGTGGACTGCGCTTATTTTTTCTGTTAATCCAAATTGGGTTTCAAGGCAGTCACTGCATAAATTCTCAGTCCCAACGGCTGACAGAATGCTGGGAAAATGCACTTGGTTCTAATTCTGTTTTCATTTAACCTTGCAAAGAAGTACCTTTTGCGATACTGATCCAGCGTTTAGCAATCATTCTCCTTGTGCTGAGAGTTCCTGCAGGCTGTCACACTGGAGGAAACAGCAGAAGAAACACAAACCACTTGAAGCTCAGATACAATTATTCAGGCTGGTTATTAATTGCCAGTAATATGACCTGGCTCACTTTGTGGCTCACTGAAACTGTTCTCCCTGTGGTTTATGCAGATTTGTACAGGGCTAAGTGCTTGCCTTTGCTTCTGCCTTTACCTTTGCAACCGTTAGGAAGATTCTTTGTATTTCCATGTTTCTTCCTTGCATAGAAGCATAAACAATGTAATGATACAGGTAGGGTGGTGTTTTGTAAGGATTAGTTTTATAAGTAGGTGGTAAAAACAATAGGTGGTAAAAATAGCTGATGCTGTAAGGTGATGTCAAATTCACTGCAGAGCCAAACAAATATATGCCTGGACAGGTGGGTGATATACCTTCAACAGAAAGAGAAGATGGAGTTACCTGGTTGTCGGAGGATCTCACCTTCTTCCAGTGAAACTTTTCAGCTGAGCTTTGCCATCAGATCGGGAAAAATCTCAGAATTTCTTCTCTCCTAAGAAAGAGTTTTTATTCTAATTTGGCACAAAATAAAATGCTTTTCCCAATTTTTTCCTTTCAATTGAATATTTTACTACAGAAAATCTAAATTTAAGTCAAGAATTTCCAACCCAAGACTTTTATAATTCTACTCAATGTGGTTCTTCATTTTTTTGGATTCTATTTTTCTATATGCTACATTATGATACGGCATGATACAGTGCCAAGTTAATTGAGACAAAATCATTTAGCATGCAACTACACAGATTTGAATTCCAAGATGGCAAGAGATTGCTTGTTTTTATTTCAGCTTTTTCTCTCTGGCAATTATCACTGAAACATATAACACTTAAACATTTGGGTGAAGTTAGCATTCAAAATTTAAAAACAATTGTCAGTAGAAAAAAATTCTGCGATCTCTGGCCAGCCAAAAAGATTATTCACCTCATATCAACCACTAGTCTTACAATTCATTCTGTTATTTCCTAAAATCATTTGTCTTTCTCATATACAGCCATTTCCTAGGATAGGGCATTGTTCGAAAATGGTTGTGCAGACTATATAGTGTCTTTGATAAGTCCAAAGGAATCTAAATGTTTCAGAGGGACTCAGTCTCTGGCTAAACAGCATACGCCTGTGCTACTACTAAAAGGTCCTTGACTCAACACCTTGATGTTTGTAAAACACTGCACAAGCCTCCACATTGCCAGGTGATGGCCCGTGCATTAACAGTCTTGTCTCTGTTGAGCTGGTCAAATTCTGTTTCTTTTCTTTTCTTTTTTTTTTTTTTTCCTTCAGCCACCTTGAAAACCAAGAGACAGTAATCAGGGCAATGCTAAAGGTTGCCTTATCTTTATGCCAGATGGGTAAATTGTAATGGTATTTCTTCTTTCTCTTTTCACCTTTTCAGCAAAGGTGTCGTCCAGAGTCAAAGTCAGAGGACTGGTAGAAAGTTTCATCAGTGGGAACTTCTTTGAAAACAAGTTTTTCTCAGCAGACTTGGCAAAAAGTGAAATTTGAAAAGGCAAAATATCTGCATCCCAAACTTAGCTGAAAATTAAGTATCATATCCAACACTTGGTAAAATAGAAAAAAAAAACTTTAAAAAGAGTAGGCCAAATTGACTTATAATATAACAGGGTTTTTAATGTAATCTTTTTAGACTGACAGTACAATTTCTCAACAAAAAGAAGCATCCTTAACTGAAAAATAAAGATCTCCCAGTAATAATGTTTAAGATGGACATCTTAAAACTTAATTCGTGTATGCATTTCTTGAACAGGACATTTAAAACCACCTCTGTCTCACAGCTTTTAGACAGACTGGTATTTTCTGGTTAAAAAAGCAGAAAGTCTTTCCAAACAACACTAATACATCTACCTTCCCTTACCTCACCCAGCTACCCTGTTATCAGATAAATTGCCTCTGACTGTCTCTTCCGTGTTTAATTTTGATTTGAACTTGGTGCGTATGAAAGGTGCACTTGAATGTAAATAAACTCAAGTAACGATCCTTCCTGACTGTACCTGTCTTTAGTAAATAATTTAGCATTCGCTAATGTGTATGAGCACTTTCTTTTTTTTTCTATAGTATATATTCTATGTGATTGTATAAACAAAGCTAATCACATATATACAAAAGCCTTTTTTAGGGGGCAGTCCAATGATCACAGTGCTGAAAATCTGATACACTTGGGTTAAAGTACTTTGAGTATATATATTACTTGAATTTCAGGTTTCTCTCTGAAGGGGTAAAGCTTCAGGACTGTGAGGGTGACATTCTTGAAAAAGTCTGTAATTTCCCTTGGCACCAGGCTTCATTTGCTCTAAATATTCCATTCACTGATGTCTTCCTTTTTCCATCAGGATTCTGATGTCTTGTGACATTGATGACAGTGGCAGAATAAATTTTGGGGGTTCTCTCCTTGATTTATTGCTTCAATATCATATTTTCTTTTTAACATTCGCAGTTCTCCCGTAGGGACAAGTCCTTGTATCCTGACTTGTGTATTCTTATTTATAGGCAAGCCAACTGCTTAAGATGAAATAAGAATGGGATCCTACCCTCACCCTATCCTATAATAATTTGGACTTTAAGTTTATTTTTACATATGTTGTTTTGATATCTCTGTATTGCTTACTTCAAACTAAGTTGAAAAGCAAAAGCTGTATCTGAAATCCACCTTTTCTTAAAAGGCGCATGCACTTTTTTAAAAGTAAAAGGGCTGAGATAGAATAATTTGTTGTACACCCTCATAAACCAATTCTCTACAGGTCACAGACATATCTGAAGACACTATATACCACTAAAAAGGACTGGGCAAGAACTGTGAGATGAATGAAGGGGAAGTAAAGGAAATACTGGACATCAAGGATGAAGTAAGGACATAGAAAGACTGATTTGGACAAATTGCAGTTCAGGGTAGGACGGCAAAAACATCTAACCATCACTTCTTGTCTTTTCTCTTTCCCCAAGCAGCCTACAGGTATAGGTCCTTCAGGCTTTCAGAACTGGCCCCGTTGACAAAAAATGGCAACTATCATCAATCATGCTGATTCTAAGTCAAATACAGTGAAGTAGGAGCCTTCCCAAAATCTTATGGCCACTGCATAAAAAGCTACAATAAACATGCGTGTGGACATATGCAATTTATCATTTTCGATAGCCATGGTACCTCTCATATGGGTAGCTAAATAAAACAAGAAACCTCAGTATGTAAACTGAATATATCCGAGTGGATATGTTTATTTTTAAATGACAATTATGACTATTCTCATTGGTATCGTTAAAATAGTTTTGGTAATGCTTTATCTAGTTTGTGATTATAATCATTACAGTTAAAAATAATATCCTAGAGGTCACTGAGTGTTTAGCAATTAAGTCTTTGACCTTAATTCCATTCAGACGGAAAGTGAAAAATTTATCATGGTAGCAAACTAACTCCAGTTGTATAACATAATTTCCCTGAACACTCAGAGAATGTCAATGACAGTTTCAAGAGAAGTAGTATCCAAAGAAGTAGAGTATTAAAAGAATACTTAGTATTATCAGTTATATCACATTTTAATGCATTTGTCTGAGGTTTCAACATTTGTAATGGAAGGGTTTTGATGGTATAGCCTACTTTATTTTTCACTTTACCTGATAGTTAAGAAGAATCATACACAATTATATGATGCCAGTTGTCTTTTGATTTTGGGAAAGAGCAGTCTAAATATGATAAAGGATTTTGAATAGTAATCTAGAGCATTTAGCCACATGAAAATTAAACTCTACAGAATACATTAAGTGAATGGTCTTGTGAAATCACAAAGCAGAGAGGTTGTTCCTCTGGTTTTTGGTAGTGCTTTCTGGCAGGAGGCTGAAACCAGTGCTTCAGAGCAACTAGAGAAAATGCAGGATCTGGACATGGAGCAAAGCCAACAAAGATCTGAAAAACAGCAGTGCTGTTTAATTAAATATTTTAGGTCATAACTTCTAGGAGACAGCTGTGTGCTGCTTTGTAACCAGCTGATTACCGTTTTATTAGAGCGAACCACACTGCACTGAAATAAGAGATTACATGAAGCATGAAAAAATAGGCTCAGAAAGGGAAAGATGAAAAACACGGAAAAAGTAACATAGCACCACCTGTGTAACAGCCAGAAATAGAGGCCTTTCATCTACCCAGTATAGGTGGCCAAAAGAAGGTATGTTTGTTTTGGATTTTTTGGCCTTTAAAAAAAATAATTCATGGAAACAAATATTTCCACAAATATTTAGTGTTTTCAATGAAAATATTCCTAGGCAGAAATACTCTGCTTTATTCAGTGGGAAATTTTTTCTGATTTGATTTTCTAGATGGTAAAAGACCAGAGAAACTGAAAATATAGGGAAAAATATACACCCCTGCTTATAAAACAAGCAGGAAGAGAAGTTTTGAATGTCATTCAGCACAAAATTATCTTTCTCATACTCTTGACATGCAGTACATTTCATTGCAAACTCCTTCTAAAAAGGGAAAGAAGTGTCTTTCCGTCTCTCTTTTCCTTTGAACACTGGTGTTGTGATCCTATTTACATCAGATATCAGGCCTTTTTTTTGTTGTTGCCTTTGTGTCCAGCCATTTTGTCAAAGCAGATAGAAGAGACAAAGTGCATACTTACAGTCCTATAAATAAAACTCTGAACCTCCTTTAAGGGTAAAATATGTGTTTACTTGTAGCCTGGAAAGTATCAGCACTAGGAGTAGAAACAAGAACATACGGAGTCATACATATTTACATGTATTTTTATTATCTCCTTGTTTGCATAGTGCTCACTCTGCTGACGTATATGTTTCCCTGATGTCTTTGGGTCATTAAAATGACAAGTCTGAAAAATATCTGAGCTTCTGTCTTTATCTGACACCTGCATTTCTCTCAGGTGGACAATCCACCTTCCTTGCAGCCAGAACCACGAGGCCAAGACGT
The DNA here is from genome assembly GCA_008711295.1 of Anarhynchus alexandrinus. Taxonomy (NCBI): domain Eukaryota; kingdom Metazoa; phylum Chordata; class Aves; order Charadriiformes; family Charadriidae; genus Anarhynchus; species Anarhynchus alexandrinus. The sequence goes on from VUYV01000014.1 coordinate 4,221,154, forward strand.
TCCAGACAATGAGAGCAAACCATGAACGTGGGCACGTAAAGTGGTTTTGAGCCTCATGGCTTTAAAGCAAGAGGCTGGCATGGTAAAATGAACACGCGATGCAGAGAGGTCATTGAGAGCTTTGGGTATTTTTTTATTTTCTCCTTAAAGAAACAGGATTATGGCACAGAACATGATCTGGAATTTTCGTCTAGACTCTGTATCAGGAAGGAGCCTGGTAGTTCTCTGGAAAAGTCATACATGGACTGGATAGCATAGGACAGCTGACTGAGAGCAGACACCAAGTTGTTTCTTTGCAGCTGCCCCAGCACGTGCTCTCACATGCCTTGTGCCCTCCCAAATGAACCAATACAGATGTGCTCTGGAGTGGCGTGTCTTCTTGAACTAAGAGAAACATTATTGTTTCACACCATGGGTACTCCTGCTGGAAGACAGAGCAGTCATGACTTGTCACCCCCTCAAAAAATTAAATTCTTTTAAAACTTGTTTTAAATTTAAAATATTAAAAATAAAGTTTTACAATTAAAATTTTAAAGTTTCAAAATTAAAAATTGCTGAAAAACATCCTTTCAAGAAAATTTCTGGTGGAAGGACTGTCAATTACACTTATGTTCATCTCCAGCTTTGACATCTTTATAGCCCAGCACCTGGGTTCCTTGGACCTGTTAACCTCCTTATGGCTAGATTTCCTACAGACATCTTCTTTCAGTGTTCTCCTGAAAAGAATCTAACAATAAATTCTATGATTGCTGTTTCTTATAAAGACATAAAAGTTAAAGAGATGTTCAGAAAGCTATACTGTACTGTATACATCTACCTTCTAAAAGAAAAGATGGTATTTTGTTACCCATATCACTGTAGAAACACACAGATGAATTTAAGTTCTCCAGGCCTTTTAAACAAAGTTTAGGCACAATTAAATGTCTGAATTACTATGAATCTAATCCCATATAACAAAATATTAAACAATCTAAATGTCATCTTATGCTTTTGTGCAACAAAATATTTTCACTCCATGGCTGAAAATATTTTTCAGGTATCACAGCCTAAGGCATTATGTAAACAAACTTTTTATGTATATATAGATTTATATTTCTATATACATATATAATACACAGGTAAAAACACTGAGTGGAAAGTTTTAAAATGCTGATGTGGCTGAGACGACCACATCCGTGAAGGAGCTATGTTATCATAGTTTATATTTACTTAATGCTGCATCCTGCAATAACTTTAATTAAGAAAAGGTAAAAAAATAGAGAAGCAATTCATATCTTCATTAGGTATGGCCTACTTGTTAGAGAAAGATGAATTTTAGAATTCATATATTATGAAGAAAATAAGTAAAATATTACTGATATGACTTCTACTCAGCTTACACTGAAAAGCACTTCACCCCTCAAGTAGGAACTTAGCCACCAATATTAGGTTAATCTCACCACCTCGACTTCCTCGCCTTTGTTCTAAGGGTTGTTTCTACATTTTACTTTGACAGTCATTGGGTGAATCACAGAATATACAACAGTTAGCACAACGGCAGTGGGAATGGACTTCCCTTCATAAGAGGACATATTATAAAAGAGATACTTAGCAGAGAATATTGATATTAAGAATCAGATACGAATGGTGGCACAGAAAGACACATGTTATCTTTTTATTAGCTGTCTTGGGTACCAGGGTGATCTACAGCTACACCAAGCTCATTGTCAGCCACTTTACCCTGCTGAGGTACGAGTTCAAAGTAGTTAGTTTGGTTATCTGTGCATGGTGCTGTGGGGTTTAACTGGTTGGTTTGAGTACAGCACATAGAGCAGGGGGAGGTGGAGGAAATGAGGACTTAGATGCAGACAGGTTGCCACTGTGAAAGACTTTCGAGGAAAGGATGAGAAACTTGAATAGAAGACGGAAGGAAAGTAGAGATAAGCAAAGGAATTTGCGAAAGGAAGTAATGAAGGAGGGAATTGAAATTGGAAATGAAAAGGCGCTGTGTTCAGAGTATCAGGAGGGGAGATGAGTTTAGCAGCAGTGCTCCCGAGAGAGCAGAGGTGCAGCGAGACAGGAAGGCTGCTGCCTTTGGGATGGACAGTCTTACACTTCCAGCAGTGGAGAGAAAAAGAAATATTAAGAAAGATGCTGAGCTGTAGTGACAGAGCCCAAGACAGAAAACTGTTACAAAGGTTCACAGTCACACAAATGAATTCAACATAAGAGGTACAAGAGAGAACAAATACAGCATGGGAATCGCTCTTCAGTGGCATCTTATCTTTGGCCTCATAAACATGGAACAGCTGAGGCAAACATCAGGCCATCTCCCAACAGTCTTCCAACATCATAACCCTGCCAGTAAAGTTTATCATCAGTTCTGCCTCCAGGAAGGAATCTGATCAATAAAACATATTTTTTAACTGACTGCTTAACACACTATGAACAATGCCATTTAGCACTTACATAGCAGCTTACGTTCATGCTGCTGCACAGACATTGACTAATTAATCAATAAAAACAAAAGAAGGAAAACCTCGCTTTCTCCCTGTCTAACTGCTGTCACCTGAATTAACAGATTAACAGCAGGGTTTTTAACAACAATTCAATTTAATAAACTGAAGATCTCTTCACTAATGTAGCTTGATTTGTACTCTTGCCTCTTACATGTTTTATGTGTGTGTCCACCTGTAATACTGCTCTTTGTGTGCACAGTATTCTGAATATTAATTTAACAGTAGTGTCACTTAGAAAGTTATCACCCTTGTCTTAGAGCTCTCAGGGACATGTACAGTTATGTCTTAGTGTCTAAATGTCACAGACACAATGAAAACCGTGAGGCAAAGAAATCATTCATAAGAACAAACTGATGGAGAACAGGGTTTTCTGAAAGGGAAGAGTTTTTATCAATGAAATAACTTTCAAAAAATTAAAAGAACTCTCCCTACACACAGGAAAAGGTCTTCAATATTGTGAAAAAGAAGAGGGGAAAGAAAAGAAGTACCTAACAGGAGGGAGGAAAGAGAAATAGGAAAAACAGCAAGGCTGACTCAACCTAAGCTGTCACAGTCTCGCATGAATCTGCAGATGACAGTGTCAGAGTTCAATTAACTGTCACTAACATAGTCTTAAGCATGGCCAAGGCCTGTGCTGTAAAACTCTTTGGAGACCAGCTAGATGATTTAGAAATAATAATTTAAATAGAATATCCAAGTTCTTTTAATTTAGGGTTTGATCCCTCAGGCCTCTGTCCCTGGAGTAAATCTTTGTGAGAATCTTACTGAATCACTGTCACCAGCCCTTACCTTGGTGCCAAGAATTGATCTTACAAGTATTTCAAAAGAAGGCAATGGTTGTTCATGTAGTGTGATGCTAACCTGTGCAGATAAGGAAGGTGGATAGGCCAGTAAGTAATTAAATAGTCCTTTTTTTTCTTGGTTATTATTTTTCATGTTGAACAAATTTTATTGAATGACGTAACTAATTTTTACCTCATATGAATTCCCTGGTGATTTTTGCGTGGAACAGAAGAGAAGATGGAAATTCTCAATGAATTTATCAAATCCTGGTTTCAGTTGCTAATGGGATTTGTGAAATGTTTCAAATATGCACCCAAATATGTATGTTTCTTCTCTTGCCATTGTGACATCTATCTTGGTGCTTTGCAGTACAGTGATTATTTTTGTTCAACTCTTTTAAACTGTTCCCCAAACTGAGAGCACAGAAAATTTTAGGCCAATCTGACCAAGATAGTAGCTCACGATTCTGTGGGAATAATTAGTAGTTCTACATCTCTAATTCTTTAGTGTAGGCTGGCTGCTTTAGGACAGACCAAGCGCTCCAGTAAATCTCATCCTATATATTTTGAAGGAGCACAGATGTCTGTCAAGACAGACATTTTAAGTGCTGAAACAAGAAAAGAAATNAGCACTGCTAAAGAAAACAAGACAGGCATTTTAAGTGCTGAAACAAGAAAAGAAATACTGGTGAATACGAGTTCCAGGAAAGGAAATCTCAGACTAAGGCAATACAGGACAGTAGGATTAATGTGCGGCTGGAAGGTGGACTTTAAATGGAGAAGAGTAAAAGTTAATAATTTTCAGTATGAAATTGTCTTCCATCAATATGTCAATAAATAGTTACAATTCAAAACTGAAATTGCGGGCATCTGAGGGTCACCTATTACAAATATTACAATACAGTGTAGGAAATATGCACAAAGTGTCTGTGAAAACGAAGATTGAGACATTAAGTGTCACAGGGGGTTTTGCCACTCATTACTTTTGATGCCGTTATTGAGTGTATTGCCATTGTTCCTACAAGAATCAGGGGCAGCACACCACTGTGTTAACTGCCATACAGTTTTACTGTAGAAAACATCCGAAATGTTAGCTACTTGTAATGATTGCAAAAAGTGCTTCGTTTATGTGTTGTTCCAGTACACATCTTCCCCTGTGGACTGTATATGAACTTATTAAAATGCTAAAATATTTTAAACATTCATGACATCAGGTCATGTAAAGAATCATAGAATCATAGAATAGTTTGGGTTGGAAAGAAGTATGTTTGAATTTTATTGAAGGTCTAAGTTTTTACCCAGCATTACCCATTCATTACCAGTGAAAATATTTGTTGCTTCAAATACTCCTAAATGTAATCATTATCCGTTAAATCTGTGTAGTGCAGTAAGTTCCCCAAACTAGTGGTTTTAGCATAGTTAATACCCTCGCATGCAAAAGACCAATAGAAACTGGGGACAAAAATCTGAGTATAAAATAAAGATAATCTTTACAGTCCCCCATGATTCCAAACAGTTTTAAAAGTATCTCATGGGTGTCAAGACACTTTAAGATCTTTACAAAGTAACAGTTCTGTAAAGCCATTTGTTTTGAATTAATCTCGTGACAATGGAAAATGGGGAGGGTGAAGAAGGAATGGTGAGGGAGTTGGTAATTCTATCGGCCAGCAAATTAGTTATGAAAAGTCAGGTTAAGGGAAGGACTGAAGATCCATTTAATGTATAATTAAATATCTCTTTTAACAAATAAAGTAGATATAATACCAACAAAAGGAAGCAGAAATTGTTTAGTACAAAATATGCTGAATGAAATGGAGATTCCTTTGATGTGAAGGAATGAAACAGATTTCTGAAATCGCATTATCTCATTCTGAAAAGAAAATACCTCCTCCCCAGCACACTGAAATGTAAGAAATTTCAAGAGAGGATAACAACAAAGACTAGAATGAAACCAAAGTAAAGTCTATCTGTGGATATAACTGTGAAGGATTATAATATAAAGAGACAATCCAGAGCTGCAGACTGTAATACATCTGAGGAGAATTGAAGCTTCTGGTTTTTGCTTTCCTGGTGATTAAAGCTCATGAAAGTATTACAAATAAAAAATGAAAGAATAAAAATAAACAAATATGAGGCAGGCAGTGATGTTGTTGCAAAGGGGTAAAGGATGATAGGGAACTGCAGGTTATCTAAATATTTGTTTTATTTGGATTGAAATTATACCTGTAGCCACTATGAAATTGTATGCACACACGTACATGAATATATATGTATGTGTGTATTTATAAAAGTTAAATGCAGACTTTTGCAACAGCACACAATAGGTAGTAAACCTTTTGCCAGGTTGCGAAGCTGCTAGATATTCCTTGAAAGGTTTCTAGGATGACTGCCACCTTCTGACCCTACAGTGGTTATGAAATGAACTTTAGGGTGTGCTGTGAGGTGTATTTGCTTTGCCAGGCATTTGAAAAGAATAACGGTCTCTTACAAATCTGTCTCTTACAGATGCCTTTTGGAAAAATATTCTCCAATGGACCCAAGACTTTAATTTTAATTTTTTTTTTAATATGAAATAGTCAGAGTTTAGTGACTTCTTAAGCATGCTGCAAAAGATAGAATAATTAACCACTGTAAAAATTTATATGGCAGGGTGGCAGATATTTATTCCTCAAAAAATCTAAAGCCAGAATAGAATACTGAAGAACAGCAAAATTTTGCCAAACAAGTATCGAAATTAAGATGATTGGTCAATCATTTTTCAAAACCCAGCTATATAATTATAAAAGCACCTTCCAGTCTTGAAACTCTATGTCAACTTGACGCCTTTTTCAGACAGAGCAAATTAACATTTCCAGGGCAAGGAAGGAATAACAAGAAACTTTGAGCTGAACAATTCTAAGAGGTCTTTTTAAAAAGTTTTTTAAGTTTTACCATCAATGCTATTTAAATGCCTTAATAGGGATTCTTTGTCCAAATATCATTGCCTAAGAGCTTCCCAGAAAATGTGGGTTTGATCTTGTCACAAGTTCAAAAAATGTGCTCTGTGCGTTGCGGTCCATCTTTACTGCTTAACGCTGAAGTAAGCCACTTTCTTTCCATATATTCAGAATGTAATAGAAACACAGGATCATTCAGTCTAAATTAGAGTAAAGCTCTTTCAAAGCCTCTGAGCAATGTAACTGCATCACCTGGCTGGAAAGATGTTGCAATGTTTGTTTACTCTTTGTACCAGGAATTTTTTACTAAACATACACGTGTAATAGTCAAATTTGCTGTAAATGTTTACTTCATTCACAAAATATAATGAACTTCTTTGATTCACATCTTAAAGGCTGTTTTGCAGTTCCTAGATTTTTTTTAAATTATCCTGCTTTGAGTCATCTAGTAATTTCATATAATTTCTGAAACACATTTAGGCAAGCAGGGCACATGCCTCTCATAGAATTTAACCAAACTGCTGACAAGAGGCAAGTTCCCATCCTTGCTGCTACTTCGTTTTCTCCTTTCAGATATCAGAGAACCAGCTCAGCTTTGTTAGGTCACAGCGTTGCCATGAGATAGGAGCTCACTTTTTTATTCCAGGCTTTCCAGAAACCACATGCTAGTATTTGGCACAGTGCTAAATTTAATAAATCACAATGCTCTCTTTGCAATATGGGTGGAAGGAGATTTTCCTTATCCATAATGTGCTGTATAGACACACCCTTTCAGCACAGGGTTCCTTGAGACTTTGTAAAGGTGATTATTTCTGGGCAGCTCCTAAGTTCTTCTCTCAACCACTCCTGAGCCTAAGACATCCTTTATGCGTTCTTAGTTCCTGGAAAAATTATCATGTATCTTATTTCAAATGCACTTTTACATCTTTAGGACTGCAGGATTCGGAGTCTAATTATACATATTGCGTTAATGAAAAGAGAACTTATTCGTGAGGCATGAGTGCAGAGGGTGGAGTGATGCAGCCATTAAGATACTTATTTAAAAAAAAAAATGAAAAGAAAAAACCTGTTTCTGTTTTGGAGCTTCTGGAATATAGTTGAAATGAGCATATTACACTCTTTGTCTCTTGCTGTCTATATATATTACAGAAGTGATTAAGGATATCAGGTAGAGATGAGGTTCCAAGACATTTACAGGTTTCCGCTAAGAGACGTTCAATTTTACACTGAAACCTTAATCAGAAGCTTTTTTTAATTTTCTTTTTTTTCTCTCTTTAGTTTTTTAAGTGAAAGAACTGTGTTCTTCCATTCAATCAATTATACAAGGCTGATGATATTTCAGTACTTCATGGATGTTACCCTGATTATAACAATACTTCATGGGTTTTAATCCAGATTTTGGGACTTCCATATAAATTCATTTAACTCCCTCAATTGCTCATAAAGCAATAAAGAAGAAGAAGTTATTACCCTTAATTCTTAAATTAAAAGTGGACCTATGCAATGCTTTGAAAGCAAAGAACTTCAGTAAAGCTAAAGATAGGAACATAAATTTTGTGGACTGAGCTTATCTGTTATCTATTCTGAATTTAACAGATTTTTCATGTTAACTGCAACACTTTACAGGTTGGCAAATTTCTTGACAAAGTATTGAGCCTAAACTTACAACACCTAAGTTCATTATAAAAAAGATACAGGAAAAAGGTATATCAAATGAAAAAAAAAAAAAAAAAAAAAAAAGAACAGAAACCTCATAATGAGTTTGCAGTTTTTGGTCATCATAGATTCATGGAGAGACAAGACTCTTTAGGAGCTGTGACAGTAGCAGGACTGTAATAACCACAGAATAAAATACAGTGGTGGTTATTTGGCGTTAATAGGATTCTACTTTTGTGAAACATGCTGGGAGATTTAGAACAGGCTACAAAGAGAGACAGAATGACACAAATTGGATTTAGCTACTAGTTTCATATGAATTTATGGGAACAATAAAGCAGGTGGAGTCACACTTGACAGTTTTAGGGGATTGAAACAAGGGAGTTCCAAGGCAAAAGCTATATAAAACATACACTTAGAAGCACAAAGTTCACAAAACAACAACAGAAAAATATGCACTTCCAAAGGAAACTGCAGCATTTAGTATTGCATTTTTCTTAAAGGCATTTACAGATTTTTTTTTTCTTAAACCACAGGTCAGTAGTATTAACAGTTCATGTGAACAAATTGACCACTAAACGCTGTCACTTCTTTGAACACTGCTTTTCCAACTGCTTTATTTATCATTCACTGCTATTATTTGATATTTTATAATACTGTTAAAATATTACATCATGTTAATTGGTATGTGTTTACTCTGTTACTGTAATAATCATGGTAAAATAATTGGGAAATTTGTCATGCATAGTAAATGAAGAAGAAAAAAACTAAAGAAAGAAAACAGTAACTTAATCTTTTTATCATATATTTCTTTATAAAGCAGAGTAAGGAATTTCACTATTATTTGTCACAAGGAATCCAAGAGAGTGCCTAACTGACCACCTAAAGGAATGGGCACTAGGCAGTAAAAAGCAGTGTAGACAAGAAGCAAAAATGTGTACAGAAGGCCAAAATTTTACCCAAGATTACAGTATTTCTAACCTTTAAAAGTAAATCATGAGTTACTAGATTTCTGCAGAAGATTAATATTAAATTCAGCATTTTCTGGAATAAATATTGAATAGTAAAAATAGAAGAGGTTAGAAATTGCAAAAGGCTATGTACAAAACAGCTTTTGCTGTAGACTTATGGTTTCCTCCCTTTGTTTTGTTGCATTCTTTGGAACTTGCAGCTATTACTGAGTGAACTGAACAGTAGCATAACACCATCCATACCAAATGCACAATCCACGTTTTTACTAACATACCTGCATGTAAGTCTTTCTGACCAGCATCTGGCTAAGATGATGCAAGAGAGCTTATTTAAAAGAAGTGGAGAAGGGTAGAAAAGAAAAAAGATGGAAAAGCAGTTGGTTGGAACATTGAGAGATAAGCTTAAATTACAGTCTACTGATTAATCTATACAGGAATTACATCAGCACAGGGATCTTACACATTATATACATGAACAAAGAAAAGCGAATATTTAATGGAACAGCCTAAAACTCCAGTTCTAACATTTAACTCAGCATAGCTCATAGAATTCTTTTTTTTAACTGGGGCTAGGGGAAATGAGTATATATGTGTCTGTGCATGTGAAAAGAGATATAAAAAACTATCTTTTGTTCTTGAGTAGGTGGCTATGACCATTTTATAATTATGAAATCCATTCACACCAGACAGTTCAAAGCATTTCTATAACTATCTTCCTCCTGTCTTATATTCAGATTGTTTATGGGAATGATATGATACATTTCCAAGCCCTGACAGTAATATCAAATGGCCAATCAAAAGTTCATTATACATCTAAAATGATGTCCTTTGAGTATTTTAAGGTGGATAAGGTCTACTTCTTCCAAATTGTCTCATTACAACTGTCACAAAACCTTCCCTAACCCTAATGCTTGAACAGCATTCAAACACTTATATTAATGATGAGAAGCATGAAATCTGGTAGCTTTGGACACTTTTTGACTTGATTGAAGATTATTTGTTAAATAATTCATTCCTGGCTGTCCTCATTTGTTTCTTACTTTTAAGTTTCACATCAAATTTAATTGGGATTTGTAGCTATTTCTTTTTTAACAACAAGTTTCTCAGTAGAAGGATTTTTCCAGGCTCTTACAGCTTTACCATAGGTACACATCTGGGTGATTAGCTGAAGAAACGCATGATTGAGCCAAGATATTTGCATGGGTATGTAGGAAGCCGTGAGGCAAATTAAATGGCTCCATTTGCTAAAACCATTTTAAAAATACATATCAGGGAGAGGAATACACTCTGTGCAAGGATTCAAAGGTAGTCAAGTGCTGTCATGTGGAAGGCAAAGAATAGGGGTGTTAAGCAGTGCAGGCTATGTTTGTAGATTAGGTGACAACTAGCCCTTAAAACCTGCAGCTGTTGGTAATGCCCGAGAGGAAGGAAAGCCTGGAGGGTATACGAGTACCATGCGTGCTGTGTTTAAAAGACTTACTATTTATTATTTTTAATTTCATGAGCACGGGATTTTCTTGTCTTTTACTCTCTGTCTTGACAGTCAGATGTGATACATTGGCTTTGTACCGGCAGATATTCAGCAAAGTAGTATAGCCATTGCGATGCTGAGCACTGCAACATTTCCGATTTAGCAGCTCAGCTCCTGGAATCGGGCAAAGCAAGCCGATCTATGTTTCCAAGGCCCTAGTACGCTGACTAGGTAAACAGGTATTAGACTGGGATTCATAAAAGGCAGAAAATATGCACCAGAGAGAAGCATGCCTGAAGCTCTGCTTCATAAAATTTTGTCTTATAGCTGTTGAAAAGCTGAACATAGAAGAAGGCATTTTGACGAAGGGTAGACAAACTATTGCAAAATACCTCTTTATCCCCAAGCAAAATTCTCAGTTTCTTTTTCTTATTTTCCATCCTGGGAAAATTAAGTGGGGAATCCAGTTTTGATAATTTCTCCTGTTATTTATCCTTTGTACCTGGAAATCAGAATTATATTCACTATATTGATAAAAACTACATCACATAATTATGTGTGCTTGTCAATGCAGTGATTCTTTAGGGTAGAAAATATTTGAAAGACTAAATAAAAAGGAATTTTATGAGCCTTTGACTAAATCTATGATTTTCATTGACAATCAAGCAAGACTGAATCTGCTATTTAGCATATATTTAATCCCTCCATGTGGAAATTGACTTCCATTGTTAAATTCTGATTTTTTTTTCTCCACACTAAATTGGCACAATTTGGATATGTCATTATGAACTTGTATACATAAACATATGTATCTGCATACATGTGCAAACTTATATTCCATGCACTTTCATTCCTGGTAAGTCCTGTAGCTTGACAGGTGAGTGAGTCCAAATCTTCAGGGTGAAGAAATCTTCTTTTTCCTTTGTAAGTGAAGGTTTGTCAAGCAGGGCTCAAAATGTTGGCTCCTTAGGAGGAACAGCTCTGGAAGTCAGAAAAAACCAGGGTTCATCATGAGACCTCATTGTCAAATGGGCTTTAGTGCACATAAATGAAAGAATACCAAGCATAAGTACAAACATGAAGTTGACATTCGATGCTCTTGTAAGGGGAATTTTGTACACTTTTTAGGTGCAAAAATCAAAGCTGACTGAAATAACTGTCATATACAAGAAATTCACCTAACACAAGGGAAGAGGGCAATGCAGGTATTTTTAAATTCACCTCCAATCAGCCAATACACTAAGCAGAAAAAGAGAGGTGTGGGGAATTTCTGAGAACAAAAGGATCCTTTTCCCAGAGCTCTATTCATAATTCAAGAAGGACGTTAATAAACTGAAGAGGACTCAAAGAAGAGCTGTGATTAAAGGACTGTACAGTGTGCTTCTATTCTAAAAGAAGGAAGGATCTCAGGCTGTTTATCTTACCAAAGAGAAGGTTAAAGGACATGCTCCCTATGCAGAAGAAATTTGATAATAGAGGGCTCTTCAATCTACTGTGCAAAGGCAGAGACAAAATAAGATGCAGAATGAAGTTTGACAAATGAAGACATGAATGGTAATGCAGTTTTTAGTGAACGTAGTTAATCACATGAACAACTTCAGAAGAATTTTGGTGGGCTCCATGTCAGTGACAATTGAAACAGGATATTTATGTCAAGGATCTACTTTACTTCAAGTAGGAAGTATTTTCACCTGAATTGGGGCAATCCCAAGCACAAATACAGGCTGGGTGGAGAATGGCTTGAGAGCAGCCCTGAGGAGAAGGACTTGTGGGTGTTGGTTGATGAGAAGCTCAACATGAGCCAGCAATGTGTGCTTGCAACCCAGGTGGCCAACATATCCTGGGCTGCATCAAAAGAAGCATGGCCAGAAGGTCGAGGGAGGTGATTCTCCCCATCTACTCCATTCACGTGAGACTCCACCTGGAGTACTGCATTGGCTTTGGAGTCATCAGCACAAGAAGGACTTGGACCTGTTGGAGTGGGTCCAGAGGAGGGCCATGAAGATGATCCGAAGGCTGGAGCACCTCTCCTATGAAGACCGGCTAAGAAAGTTCGGGTTGTTCAGCCCAGAGAAGAGAAGGCTCCAGGGAGACCTTATAACAGCCTTCCAGTATCTGAAGGGGGCCTATAAGAAAGCTGGAGAGGGACTTTTTACAAGGGCATGTAGGGATAGGATGAGGGGTAATGGCTTCAAACTGGAAGAGGGTAGATTTAGATTAGATATTAAGAAGAAATTTTTCACTTTGAGGGTGGTGAGACACTGGAACAGGTTGCCCAGCAAAGTTGTGGCTCTCCCATCCCTGGAGGTGTATAAGACCAGGCTGGATGTGTCTTTGAGCAACCTCGTCTAGTGGAAGGTGTGCCTGCCCATGGCAGCGGGGTTGGAACTCTATGATCTTTAAGGTCCCGTCCAACCTAAACCATTCTATGATTCTACGATATTGGGGAAATGTGTTACCTGACATGCAAATTTTCAAACAGGAATTGCTGTGGTCTCTACTGGATTTTTAATCTATGGCTGTAGAGTGTGTAACACCTTCTTTGTTCTGTGATTGCTTTTAGTGAATCAAGGTTTTCATTGTAGATTTTGTTAATTTTTCTATATTGCGGATCCCATAGATTTGGAATTCTGAAAACTACACATAGATTGATTCCTGATATATAAGCCACACATAAAAGAAATAAAATACAGGTAGCTGAATTTGAACAAGGTACAGCTTTACCATTGTAGATTCAACAGATCATGAAATAAACTGTCAGAACCTTTTTCCTGGATGATATTTTAACTTGTAAAGTCATAGGAAGTCATACGTGCTAAAATTAACATGTAGTTTCTTTCAGTAACAGAATAAAAACACCCTGTGAACTAAGCTTGTCTGGAGTGAAATAATTATTTTTCAGTTGTGTTCAAGTCTTTGGGGAACTTACAAAATAATTTTTGAAGTTTGTTGGAAAATAATCTTTTCTATTCAGTGACCATCACATAAGAACAAATGAATCTCAGGAGCCCCTACTAGCCTTCATGCCTCACAAGGTAGGCCATGTCCAGGCTACAGTTCCTAACATTGTTATCAGTAGTTTTACCGAAATGTAGTGCTGCAGCATGTACCTATAGCATAACTGCAGCTGAGATGAGAATGAAATATGTAGAAGTAAATCCTGTAGCTCTTCCTTCTTCCTTTTCAGACCCAAGAACATATCCTCATGAGTTCTATGCTTGACTAAGAAATATATAATCAGAAGAATTTGTCTGTGTCTTTTTTTTCTTTTTTTTAAATGTAGCTTTGAATATGCAACTCAGGAGTATAACATAAATTTGCAAGTTAATTTTTAAATTAAATTTCACTAAGATTTCAGGTGTGACTCTTGAATTTCCAATCATCTGTTTCCCATGTTATTCATGCTAACATGTTAATGTGATCATCTAAACTTTCAACTGCAATATAGAAATTGTACCTTCTAACCTTCATTTAAAGAATGAGAACATAATATGTGCATGTATGTGTGCGTATGTGTTTGCACATGCATGTGTGTGTGTATCCACGCAAACATACAGTAAGATGCAGGGAATTTGGCATTTGGTCTGTGCTCTGCAATACCTGCCGTGTGGTAGATGCACTGTGTCATAATATTTGTAGGACTATGGTACAGCTGAGAGTCTATAATGTCAGTTCTGTTACAGGCTTGGTGTCAAAGTGGGTCTTGCTTTCTCCATGCTTCTTCCCATTCTGCCAGCCTCAGTTAATGGACCCTGAGGAAACTCATCCCTGCTGAAAGCCGAGTAGTGCTTTAATCTGTCACTAATAAGAAGTATTTAAAATGTCTTGAAGGAAGGAAGAGAAGTTGCCAGTAGGTCCTGTCCCTTTTCCAGATGCTGTTGAGTCTTACACATTCTGTCATCCAGTCCTTCCCAGTAAACCATTACTACTGGATAATAGCCAGACAGCTGATGTACTGTTATCACTGTCTGCGATGGTAACTCCCCGTAGCCCTGTGTCACTTCGTCTGACCTTTGAAATGTATTCATACTGAGAACTTAATTTGGGATCTTTTTGCATTTATTCCTTCCTAATGTAATGTAGTGTAATGTACTTAATGTAATGCTTAAAATCAGGATTCCTCAGAACTGCTATAAAAATAATGAGTATTAATTACTTGTGAAAGTAAATAGTGGTTTTGGGTTTTTTTTCATTAGATGCTTCAGCTGCTGGAATGAAGGATGGATGCTGCTTGATAGAATTTATCCTTGTCACAAATTGTTAACAAGGTGATTGTGGATGGGCTTGATCTTTTCTGTATTAGAACAACACAAAGGAACCTCCAACCTGGAAGATGCAGTTGCCAGAACATCTAGCTTCAGTTGGGGAATTTTCATCTCACAAATCAACACAGCAGTTTCTCAGCTGGTCTTTTATCAATATTGGGACAGCAAGAATGACCATAATAAATGAAGTTGGTAATGTCTATGTACTGCTGGCACTCTAAGCTGTTTTAATTGCCCTTTCACGGCGCTGCTAGTTGGATGTTTTTATCCCAAACTTAGTTGGGACTGATCAGAATTATAGTATCTAGCAGTTTTTTATGTCCTTGTTCAGTTGTGCTTAATGTTTCATAGCCTCAGAGGGGAATACAATCTCGTTACTTCCAGGTCATACCTGAGCCAACTGCTGAAGATGTGATTGGATCTTTGGTATGTTTAGCTCCTGGGGTCCTTGGAAGATCCTTTTTCTGTAACACGATCAGCAGATTATCTCTCCATATAGCCCATATTGTTTTCTGTACAAATGCTTATAATACTCTTTTTTGTTATGTAGGTTTATGTGCAAATAAAAAGATCCATCTCAGCAAGAAATTCAAGTGAATCCCAAAGCTCTGCAGAAAAAGCGAGGACAGACGAAGTCAAGTCATTTTTAATTTTTAGCTAACATTTGCCAAAATATTTTTCACTGTTTGACCAGTTCCACTCAACAGGAGCCAATATCCTCATGTTGCCAGTAGCACGCACAACTGCACTAATCAGATCTTTCCTTGCACTGCAATTCCTTTTTTGCTTAGCCTAGCTGGGTTCTCCATCAATACAGCTGATTGCTATGGTTACAGACTACCTGCTGTATGTTAGGCCTGAAGAGGCTGGAAAAAAAAATAAATTACTCCAGATAGGTAAATATTAGCCTTTCCTTATTGGAATATTACATACATTTATTTAAACCATAGTTTATGATTATTTTTCACACCAAAAAAAAAAAAATTTTTGGTACTACTGCATGGGCATTTAACAAACAAACAGCAGTACTTTGACAACACGGAGTATCTTTGTTTCTCTTTGTTCTCTATGATGACCTGAGGACAATTGTGTAGAGCCAGGTAAACATGGAAGAATATGACATTTTCGTGATTTTCCTTTAGGTTTTTGTTGTTATTTCCTCATGTTTTGAACGTGGTAATGCAGTTGATTGAAATGGTGGAGCTGATATCAATGTGCGTAGTATGGATATTGTTGTGGCAGGAGCTGGCAGCAAGAATGAAAGAAAGCATTCCTACTCTTTGCAAAATAAAGAACATCATAGTAGTCCATTGAGTATCGTTGCCAAATATATTTATTGCTTTGAACAAACCCACTTGTTGCTTCTATCTCCTTATATTGCTACATGCAAAATTTTCAGCAAGGGAATTTAGATAATTTCCAGGGATGGGTAAAGAAGGCTGGTTAAAATGAAATACTCCAGTCCTGTCAGCTTTCTCTGATCACTCATTATCAAGGCACCACATCAAACCTGTCCTCTTGTCCAGCCAAGCAACTTATTTTATAGGTACAGAATGTGAGCTATGAAGATAGTTTTTAAAACATTTGAGGCCTCTTTTATCAGTTCAAGACCTGGCTACAGGGAAGAACAATAAAGCGTCAAAAATATTCACATTCATCGTTAAGTACAATGTACTAGTTCATTTGCAAACTGTCATGATTGATGTACAGTTCAAATCACTTTCAAATTATATCTCATTTTAGTCAAAATACTAATAGCTACAGAACTGCTTCTGCTTGCAAACTTTATCACTGATTTTCTAGATTGGTCAACTGAGGCAAAAATTGTGAAGACTTAACTCAAATCCTGGAATAAGGAGGGATTCTGAGAAATACTTGAATTCTGTAAATCAGATTTTGTACCAATGCTTTTGACACTGGTGGGGTTAGTGAGATTACATACTTTTGTCATGCAACAGGGATATATAATGTTGTTATATTTAAGGGAACAATTAATTCATTTGGAGAATTTCAGTTCAATTTTTAAGCTTGATTTTGGGTGGATATGGATTTCTTTCTTTTCAAGAATAGTGCAATGTAAGGTGAAAATAAAGAGTAAGGCAAATGGTGGTCAGAACTTCAGCTCAGGTGAATCATACTGGTACTCTTAAATTCCTATAGCGTCTTTCTACAGTTGGGCAGTGATTTACATCTGTAGCCCTATACATTTCCCAAAGCAGATTTTTCTGCTTTTCTCCCAGGTTTACTAAATGTCATGTATTTGTATATTATGTCCATATGTTCAGCATAAGATTTAAATAAAAGTCTTAAGAATGGAAGAACTGAATATTTTTATGTCTGTCAGTTTACCTAATTAATTTAGCTCTTAGCGTAAGAATAGAATATATTTTACAGCACAACCAGTTGAGAGAAGACAGAATATATATTAATCTCAGATTTTTTTATAATGTTTGCAATTATCTGTTTATTTTATTAATATTAAAGTGTCAAGTCATTTAATTTTGCATAAATGTGCACTTGTTAATAACTTAGTAGAACTGGGCATAAGAAGTAAACAAACTACAAATTAAGGGTCTTAACTACAGCCATAAATCCTTGCAATGTAGTAACAGATAAATATGCTGAATGCAAGAAAAGCTGAGAAAGACTTAGATGCTTAAGAACCTTTTTGCACATGAATAGCTTTAAGTACTTTATAGACAACTTGCATGTCCAACTGTTCTATGACTCTTACTGAACCCTGAAAATATTTGTGGTTATTATATTACACATCAATTTACAGCCATATTCTTAATGCGATATTATGACAGCATTATTATATTAAGCATAATGTAATCATTGTGAGTTTATAGTACTATGTGTAATATAAAAAACTGTTGTACAAGTCAACTGTACTTTAAAAGTCAAGCCATCAAAATTTTGATTGCCCAGTCAATTTCAAGACATCCTATAACAATGAACACTGAAATTACATGAGACCGAAATGGAAATACACTGACTTTTTTACTTGATATCAGCATGCCTGAAAGCTTTGGCTGCATGACACAGTCCTCTACATTCTGGGCTACTGAAATCTTGAGAAGCAACAGGATCACTGTGGTCTATGGAGAGAAACTACTGAGCAGGCTTCAGCGGTGGTGAAATACTGTTTCACTTCATTTGCAGACTACCACAAAATTGCAGAACCTTAGTTATTCTGATTTCATTTCTATTTTTGACAGGTTCTACTAGTTATAAAATCTTCTCTCCATGTCTCTGCAGCCAGTCTGCATCTATCGTGATGTCACTTTGGGGATTCTCTTTGAGACAATGATTTTTCTTGGGTGGCTGTCCTGATTTGTCAGCTTTATCTCTGACTAGGGTATTTAGACATCAGTAATAGCAGTCTAATGGCACACGTGCATCTCAAGATGGTGATGGTCTGTTTAAACAGAAACTAAAACAAGTCAATAAACAACATTTAAGACTGGTATTCAACAACGTGGGTGTGGTTATCTTTTCTTTTTTAAGCTTTTCTAAGATAAGAAGACTTATATGGGTTTTTTAAAACCTGTACTATTATAGACAAGTGTTACCTAATTGAAACCAATTAAAAGTATAGTTTTCACAAGGCATCAGACTTGTAGCTTGTAGAGTAAATATTAGAGTGCTATGATATAGAAAAAATTAGTTCAAAACTAACATCATATGTGTATCTCTTAAATGAGCCCAATGGTTTTGAAGGGTTCAGACTGCATCTTGTCATGCACTTTAAATTTACTATGAGAAGAGGTTAAACTACTCACTTCTAGGTAAAAGTAACCCTTTGGTACAAATACAAACAGACATAAACATTTGACAGGGAAACCCTGTCTCCTTTCCATAAGAAAATAGCTAAAAATGACAAAAAGTTTCCATCAATTTTTAATTTGAGATTTTACTGTTTACAGGTGTTTGTCCTTTCATTTAACTCAGTTTGATCAAACAAATGAACTAGTCTTCTGAATTGCACTAGGTTGCAAAACAATTTTTAGTTACATGGACTCTCGCTAAAAAGTTAGTGAAAATCAAAGATTTATAGTTACATGGGTTTTGCTTAGGTCAGTTAGGAATTCTTACCCTTCTTGTAAGAGAGTAAACAAAGACCAGACAATATGTTTTTCTTTTTACAAGTGTATCTTCAGGGGTCAACAAAAATAAAAGGAAGAATAATGTAAGGACACTCCCAGAACATCAACGACTATAAATCAGGGATATATAACTGTGATACTGTATTCAGTATAGCACTGCAGGCCACACTTATTTATGGTCTATGCCTTTTAGAGTCAAATTAGATGATTTTCTTTTGCTAGATTTTTACAGCTTTTATTAGATCAGTTGGAATTGCATATTTCATTGAAACACTATGCAGTTACAAATAAAATCACAGTTTTAAGAATCCTGGGAATCTCATAGGAAGGATATTGTCATCTCTAAAGAAAAGCTGTAGTTTTATTTTAACTGTAAAATTCAGAAGATTATTCATCTTTGCACTCTCAATATATCCCCTTCAATAGTACTGCATAGTATCACCACGCAGCAATACTTTCATCAGCAGATGCAATGGTCTTTGTGAGGCATTTCTAAAATGCCAACCAGCCTCTGTAGCAAAAGTTCTTTTAAAATATTCTCAAAAGAGTGCAGGCAAAAAAAACCCAACAAAACACAGAAGTTGGAGCCAACAGCTAAATAATAGTTTTTAAATAGCATTGGGAGCAAGCCAGTATAACAACTGCTCTTGCACAGAATTCATAATCTGTTTTATCCTGTGCTGAATGTCATAAACTACCTTTCTAAATATGCTCAAGTGTGCTGCAAGCTTATTCAAGAACATAACATGTCTAAACAGCAGTATTATGTCACCTTGTATTTTAAATGTAGAGAAATGTTGAACGGCATTCCTTCTCTCTAAAACACGTACAAAAGTCTGGATGCACACAGATTTTGATAGAAAAGATGCACAGTGCACAGACTTTTTTCTGTCATGTCACAAGGGATGCCAGATACATCAAACAGTGATAATAAAGGATTATAAGCCTTTCAGTCCTGTGGCAAACTGGCCTGCAGTGTGTTCTGTACGTCATAGTGCTTAGAAGCAGTGGGAAACAGAGTGCTACATCTACTGTTGTAGATTTTGTAATCTTCTCCTATAGGTAGACTATATCTATGCCTCCTTTCAGAGGTGGATAAATGTCTATGACATCATGGGATAGGTTGAACAGAAACTCTGGAGTCCCCAGTCCAAAGCAGGGCTAGCTTCAGAGTTAGATTTAATTGCTCAGGGATGTGTCCAATGAACTTATGAAAGTCTTCCAGGTTGCACAGGCCAACCTGTTTCAGTGCTTAACCACCTGCATTGCATTACTTTTTTTATTATATCTCATTGGAATTTCCCTTGCTGCAGTTTTTGTTCATTATCTCTCTTCTTCTTGCTCCCTTTGTCCTCTTTTGTCCAAAAAGACTTGCTGCATCGTTACAGCCAACAGTTTGGGAACAAAGAGCAGCAATTAATTTCTTCCCATTACTCTTCTCTTCTACAAGCTTATCTGTGGCTTCTCTCTATGCGTTGTATAGGCCCAAACCCACGCTCAGGGAATGTATGAGTAAAATCCTTTACATACGGTAGTATGAACTCATATCTTTATCTAGGGTGGACAGGAGGGGTACATCACGTCAAGCCTAGTTGTTTCTATCTACCCCTTCTGTCCTGATGGTACTACCATATTATTGCACCGTATCTCATGAGAGGGCCCGCTTTTTAGCCACTTTAATGAAAATAGGTTTTGCACCCATGAAGAGCTCACCTGCGTGTAAAACAGAGATGACAGGTTTAGCCTAGTTACAGTGATGCTAGGGGTAGCAGAAGGGACCCATGAAACTAGGTTATGGAACAAATTAAACCTGGAATTGCTTTTAGCCTAAGCTCAGTTGAGAGGCAAATACAAAAGGCAAGAGTTGGCACCATATTTCTGTGTTTCTTATGAAAAAAAGGTCACTAGAAGCTCTATTATGTTTATAAAAAGCATAGGTGGCAATCCAACTTTTTAGCTGTCTGCAGAGATGCAGGATGTGAATACCTGCATACATACTGCTCAGGAGATATTTTTCTCTAACAGTCTGTTTTCTGCACAAGATCCTGTAGGAAAATAGATGCTTTTACTTACACTTATGTGTCTAAAACTTTAAGGAATCTGTATCCAGGGTCATTTCCAAAGAGAATGATTCCTTTGAGCAGAAATTTCATGCTGTGTAGGCAAGAGCAACCATTTGCTATGTGAAGTCTTCAAACATAAAAAATGCCTGAGCAATACCATTTTTTGTAACAACTACTGGATTTTTTTAAAATATGTCAGTCCAAGCACAAAAAAAATTAGACTTTATATTTTTCAAATGATTCATGAAAAAGACTGCATATAGTATTAAGATAGTAGACAGAATCTGCATTTGAAAGAGGTTTTAAAATGCTTTTAATAGGGAGGAGGAAAGAAGGAGGGTGATGAAACTATGCACAATTATTAGTTGAAAAAATATCCTATATTTTCTCCCATATTTATTCTGATGCCAACTGAGTCTGAATAAAAGTAGCATTACTGGCACTAACATATGGCAAGTTCTGAGAGTGTTTACATGATTGCCACACCAATTATTACTAAATTTTTAGGTAAAGAACAAAAGGCATGAATTTTTTATCCAATTATGTATTTTTCCTTTCTCAATGGCTACATGAATAGTTCTTTCAAAAGGATTTTTTTTTTTTTTTCCTAGCAATGAACAATAAGGCCATGTCTTCACCAAGATGTTACATTGATCTGGTTTGTTCTGTCTAATTGCATTGATTTAATGTTATTGAACTGAAAGCTTTTACTACCACTGTAATGCAGTCTTAAGGTGGATTCTTTCATAATTGCTACATCCACATGCCTCTCTTTTTTTTTTTTCAAATTCAGCCATTATTATGTCCTTTCTTGTAATATATTGTGTGCAGCCTATCAACCAATAAACTGTTAGCCCAGGGATGCTGCAACTAAGAGTAAAAAATCACTAACTCCCATAGTCCTTTCCAAGTATTCGTTGGCAACATAGTATGTACCATGTAGTATACTCAAAATATAAAGGAGATTGTACCCTACATGGAGTGTTATAAGGCCAGGACAAGAGTGTTGGACACGTACCTGCACATATGAAGAAACATAATCTGCCAGTCGTATCCTCTTCCCATACTCTGCACACTTAACTATGACACAGCTTCCTAAAAGACTGTGCCATTTCCATAAGAAGGTCCTACAAAGGGAAAATATCTGACAACTAACAGACTTCTATTGTATGGGGTTAGCAGAACTGCCACCTTGGATTTCCAGAGGGTAGACTTTGGCCTTTTTAGGAGACTGGTTGACAGAGTCCCTTGGGATGCAGTCCTGAAGGACAAGGGAGTCCAGGAAGGCTGAACACTCTTCAAGATGGAAATCTTAAAGGCGCATTAGCAGGCTGTCCCCATGTGCTGAAAGAGGAGCTGGTGGGGAATAAGACCAGCCTGGCTGAACAGAGAGCTTTGGCTGGAACTGAGAAAAAAAAAAGAGAGTTTATGACCTTTTGGAAGAAGGGGCAGGCAACTCAGGAGGACTACAAGGATGTAGGGTTATGCAGGGAGAAAATTGGAAGGACCAAAGCCCAACTAGAACTTAATCTGGCTACTACCATAAAAGACAATAAAAAATATTTCTATAAATACATTAGCAACAAAAGGAGTGCTAAGGACAATCTCCATCCTCTATTGGATGTGGGGGGAAACACAGTAACAAAGGTTGAGGAAAAGGCTGAGGTACCTAATGCTTTCTTTGTCTCAGTCTTTAATAGTCAGACCAGTTGTTCTCGAGGTACCCAGCCCTTAAACTGGAAGAAAGGGACAGGGAGCATAATGAAGCCTCCATAATCCATGGGGAAATGGTTAGCGACCTGCTACACCACTTAGACACACACAAGTCTGTGGGGTCAGATGTCATCCACCCAAGGGTACTGAGGGAGCTGGCAGAAGTGGACAAGCCACTTTCCATCATTTATCAGCAGTCCTGGCTAACCAGGGATGCCCCAGTTGACTGGAGGTTAGCAAGCGTGACACCTATCTAGAAGAAGGGCCAGAAGGAAGATCCAGGGAACTACAGGCCTGTCAGTCTGACCTCAGAACCTGGGAAGATTATGGAGCAGATCATCTTGAGTGCCATCACGTGGCACGTACAGGATGACCAGGTGATCAGGCCCAGTCAGCATGGGTTCACGAAAGGCAGGTCCTGCTTGACTAACCTGATCCCCTTCTGTGACAAGGTGACCCGCTTAGACGATGAGGGAAAGGCTGTGGATGTTGTTTACCTCGACTTTAGAAAAGCCTTTGACACCATTTCCCACAGCATTCTCCCATTCTCCTGGAGAAACTCGCTGCTCATGGCTTGGATGGACATACGCTTTGCAGGGTAAAAAACTGGCCCGATGGCCATGCCCAAAGAGTGGTGGTGAATGGAGTTAAATCCAGTTGGCGGCCAGTCACAAGTGGTGTTCCCCAGGGCTCAGTATCGGGTCCTGTTGTCTTTGACATCTATCAGTGATCTGAACAAGGGGATTGAGTGCACCCTCAGTAAGTTTGCCAGTAATGCCAAACTGGGTGGCAGTGTTGATCTGCTTGAGGGTAGNATGACCAGGTGATCAGGCCCAGTCAGCATGGGTTCACGAAAGGCAGGTCCTGCTTGACTAACCTGATCCCCTTCTGTGACAAGGTGACCCGCTTAGACGATGAGGGAAAGGCTGTGGATGTTGTTTACCTCGACTTTAGAAAAGCCTTTGACACCATTTCCCACAGCATTCTCCCATTCTCCTGAAGAAACTCGCTGCTCATGGCTTGGATGGGCATACGCTTTGCAGGGTAAAAAACTGGCCGGATGGCCATGCCCAAAGAGTGGTGGTGAATGGACTAGGGATGTGATTGTTCCCCTGTACTCTGCACTGGTGAGGCCCCACCTCGAGTGCTGTGTTCAGTTTTGGGGCCCTCACTACAAGAAAGACATTGAGGTGCTGGAGTGTGTCCAGAGAAAGGCAATGAAGCTGGTGAGGGGTCTGGAGCACAAGTCTGATGAGGAACAGCTGAGGGAACTGGGGCTGTTTAGCCTGGAGAAAAGGAGGCTGAGGGGAGACCTTATCGCTCTCTACAGCTACCTGAAATGAGGTTGTAGCAAGGTGGGGGACGGTCTCATCTCCCAAGTAACGAGTGATAGGACAAAAGGAAATGGCCTCAGGATACACTAGGGGGGGTTTAGGATGGACATTAACAAAAATTTCTTCCCCGAAAGGGTTATCAAGCATTGGAACAGGGTGCCCAGAGAAGTGGTTGAATCACCATCCCTGGAGTTTAAAAAACTGGTGACGTGGTGCTTAGGGTCATGGCAGTGTTAGGTTAATGGTTTTTCTTCCGTATTACATATATGAAATTTGATGAAGGTGGTTAAGTTATGGAAGTATGTCAAATGGAAAAGGAAGGAATCATCTTCCTAAAATGTGACCTTCTTGCCCTGGGTACCATACTCACTTTTTTGGCATAAGTGTGGTCTGGGCCAACCTTTAAAAGTGGCAGAAATTCAGAACATCGAAGGCCATTGTCTTTGTGGGGTTTGATCCTACTTTTAATGATCAAATACTGACAAGAAGCATATTGCAACACCACCTAGACATTTGGTGTGACCTTTTTTTGGTTGTTTTGTTACCATGTTTGCTGTTAGATCAATCGCTAGAAATCGTGATGCTATCATTTGCCATACATTGAAGAAGGTGGTGCTGTCTCGTCTGTAACTGTAGAAATCAAATTTTTGTATGGGGGCTGTTGATTGGATATGCATCTATTTCTTGATTTCACAAAAGTCCAAAGACTTTATCAACACAGGAATGTGTTTTCCCACCATACTTCAAGAAGTGGTTGATTACTGTGATCATTATGATGGTTGATTATTTAAAAAGATATGCAGAGGCTATATCTTTCAGGACTTGAGGAATAAGTTTTTAATAACACTAGGGCTATGTTCCTGTTGCTTAAACAGAGACACATAGTGTCATCTTACCCTCAGTTCTCCACTTGGAAAGATATCCATATGGGGCTGAAAGTTATGATACAGAACCTTACCAGTAGTGTCAATAGGCAAGAGTGTCAGTGGTGTGTACTTTGGAAGAGTGATATGGAAGTGGTGATGCCATATGACAATCCATATCATTATGTGCTTCATGCAATGTCTGCTTCATTTCACCCAACATCTGTGAAACTTAAAGCGAGATCCTGGAGGATATGTCTACTAAGTGGACATGAAGGACTTGGAAGATTAGAGTTGTCTAGAAGGTTGCACTGCAAAATGTCTTGCATGATCATTGTGGTGAAGTGCATTGTGTTTCTCTTTAAGTTAGAGAGAAGAGTAGGTATGGATAACAAATAGGTTGCAACCAAGAAAATGTTAAGTGAGGGGAGCAGGTACTTCATGACAACAGTAGTTGATGGTTTGTCTTTCAGTACTGAGGAAATACAAACTATGAGAAACACTGTTTCTCTGCAAAAACAATAGAAAAGGTCAAACTTGAGAGTAGGGTAACTATGTTGAGATAAGCTTTTAAGTATTCATAGATGCCTATGAGAAATGTGTTTCCCTTCTGTAGAATCAAATATTTTGGGACTATTTCAGACCTGATTTGACTGATAATTGCCATTCCCAGTATTTTGTAGGACTTTGGCATGTTTGCCTACAGTGAGTACGAAATGCTGTAAACTAAAGATACTACTCTCTCTCTTTTTTTAGCTAAGATTTTTCACTGTGGTGGAAGTCACTAATTATATAAATTTAAACGCATGATGAGTGTAGCACAAAGCATATTAAAGCAAATGATGTGCTTTCAGTCTACCTTAAAGATTTCTGTAGATGCATTCTCAAGTGTATTCATTCTCCTGGTAACCACGAGTAAGCTTAAGTCTCTACAAAACTCTAGCAATAGAAATATTATATTATAAGGTTATAAAGATTTTATAAACTTCAGGAAACTATTCTTTCCTGTGTGTATGGAGATTTCTGTAGGATACACATTAACAGAGGTAATTGCATCAGAAGTAACACTATTCTACCACATAAATGTTCTCATTTTACTAAGGTAGTCATCAGTGACATTCCTCCAGAGCTGACTGCTGTCTGTTTGCTTGGGTGCTACATGTTGCTATAATGTGATTAGGTGTCTTTCTGGACAGGGACTGTCTCTGCTTTCTTGCTTTTAAAGGATGAGCATATCTCGGTCTTCCTCGAATCCTCTAGACACTACATATAAATAATAACATTAGTATTCCTAGAAAAGTTTGTCTTTTGCATCCATTTTGGCTACTTCTCATCTGCAGAAGGAAGAGGACCTGGGAATTATCATAGAATTATCATAGAATTGTTTAGGTTGGAAGGGACCTTAAAGATCATCTAGTTCCCCTTGCCATGAGCAGGGACACCTTCCACTAGACCAGGTTGCCCAAAGCCCCATCCAACCTGGCCTTGAACACTTCCAGGGATGTTAATAGGGATATTATAGAGGTCAGTGTCATATTTTATTTTTAAAGCTTGTATTTTTATATCAAATACATTTATGCTTTTAACAATATGACAGCAAACCCTCCCCCTACATTCTAACAACCTCCTAATTTCTTCTTCTGTCTTCCGCCAAAGCTCCCCAGCATCTTACTCATGAGCAGTACCTAATACCACCAGATCTCCCAAATATAAAGGGCGTTTTCAGTGTTTTTCTGTAGATGGAACAGCTCCCAGAAATCACTCTCTTACAACTGGTGATACAAATATTAGCCCTACCTCTGACACATCATTGCTGCCTCCTCACTGGCTCAGAGGTGCCCCCGATACAGCAACAAGATGGTACAGCCCTTTTCCCCAAAAGCCCCCCTCTGCTCCCCAGGCCTCCTTCAGATACAATATTATTTTGCAGGGATAGGCCAGATTTACTGTGCTGGCTCATGCTGCCTGTTAGGGAAGGCATGTGCACCATGGAGGTCCCAAGATATACGCTCATGTGCAGTAAATCAGGATTTGTATGATTATTCTGTGAACAGCATTTGTGATCGCTCTGTGAACACTATCTGTGAAAGGCGCACGCTATGCCACTGATTGTGAAGGAGGCTTTGATGGCATGTGAAAGCATTTGCTGCAGTGTAGACATGGCAAGGACCCCGTCTCAGCACAAGATCAGATAATTTACTGTTCTCACAAAGGGTTACAAACAGGCTGTAGAATTTCTTCCCTTTCCCTGTAGGTAATAATAAACAAGTGACACGAAGCTCAATGCAGCATTAGTGTCTTTAAGTGGCAGATAAGCAAATGAGCATTAGCTAGTTAAATAAACACACTAAACAGCCATATTTTGCTTCAACAAAGTATATTGAACAACATTGCCCTTTAGAGGTTATATAAAGTGGAACTAAGCTACTAAAAATGTAGATTTATTCCTCAACATATTGCTGTTCAAACTGGGAATATTCAGATGTCTCTAAGGCCTTTCTGGATAATTTTATCAGTTTATGGCTGCAATACTTCAGGGCCAAATAATAATGTTATTTGCTTGAAATTAAATCAGAATAAAGCAATTTTTTCCTATTTGACAGTTCTGGAGGTCCCAAAGTCCTCTTCTGCTTGTCACCTTAATTCACCTGATTTCAGCCTGTTTAGAGTAATATATGGTGTCAGAGTACAGAAAAACATGAACCAAAATTAAGTAATTGATAGTGTCGTTTATGATACATTTTTTATTCTATTTTTGTATTGTATGCGCACTATAAATCTAGGACCACCTTGAGATACTTTTGCAGAGCAAGGTGAGAAAAGCTTTGAACTTAATGAAAGTTTTACAAGTAACAACGGGAAAAACAAGATCTGAATTTGATATTCTACAGCTGGAATTTATTCATTCATTTATTCATTTACTCATACGGTCATTCATTGATAGTATTCTCACTGACTTCCTTGGAAGCAGCAGTGCGTGCTGTAAAGAACTATAATAAGGATGGAGGAACATCTAACACAGTTTCAGTTTGACATTCTCCGTACCATGTATTACTGTTTTGTGAAATTAATGTCTGATTTGTATACCAATATGTCTTGATACAATATGTCTTGATGACCAAAAGGAAAAAGGAGGCCTATAGGCAGTGGAAACAGGGGCGGGTAGCCTGGGAGGAATACAGAGGAAGCATTCGAGCAGCCAGGGATCGGGTTAGACAAGCTAAAGCCCAGATAGAACTAAGGTACTCAATGACTTTTTTGCCTCAGTCTTCACTGGCAAGGACTGCAGCCACACTGCCCGTGATGTAGAATGCAAAGGCAAGGATTGGGAAAATGGCGAACTGCCCACTGTAGGTGAAGATCAAGTGCAAGACCACCTGAGGAACCTGAAGGTGCACAAGTCCATGGGACCTGATGAGATACATCCGCGGGTCCTGAGGGAACTGGCAGATGAAGTCGCTAAGCCACTAGCCATCATATTTGAGAAGTCATGGCGGTCTGGCGAGGTTCCTGACAACTGGAAAAGGGGAAACATAACCCCCATTTTCAAAAAGGGAAATAAGGAAGACCCGGGGAACTACAGGCCAGTCAGTTTCACCTCTGTGCCTGGCAAGATCATGGAGCAGATCCTCCTGGAAACTGCTGAGGCACACAGAAATCAAGGAGGTGATTGGTGACAGCCAGCATGGCTTCACCAAGGGCAGATCATGCCTGACTAATTTGGTGGCCTTCTACGAAGGGGTCACAGCGGCAGTGGACAAGGGAAGATCAAATGATGTCATCTACTTGGACTTGTGCAAAGCATTAGACACTGTCCCACACGATATCCTGGTCTCTAAATTGAAGGGACATGGATTTGACAAATGGACCACTCGATGGATAAAGAACTGGCTGGACGGTCGCACTCAAAGAGTTGCGGTCAACGGCTCGATGTCCAAGTGGAGACCAGTGACAAGTGGCGTTCCTCAGGGGTCGGTGCTGGGACCTGTACTGTTCAACATCTTTGTAGGAGATATGGACAGTGGGGTCGAGAGCACCCTCAGCAAGTTTGCCGATGATACCAAGCTGTTTGGCGAGGTAGACACGCTGGAAGGGAGGGATGCCATCCAGAGGGACCTGGACAGGCTGGAGAGGTGGGCCCAAGCCAACCTCATGCAGTTCAACAAGGCCAAGTGCAAGGTCTTACATCTGGGTCGGGGCAATCCCAAGCACAAATACAGGCTGGGCGGGGAATGGCTGGAGAGCAGCCCTGAGGAGAAGGACCTGGGTGTGCTGATCGACGAGAAGCTCAACATGAGCCAGCAATGTGCGATCGCAGCCCAGAAGGCCAACCGCATCCTGGGCTGCATCAAAAGAAGTGTGGCCAGCAGGGCGAGGGAGGTGATTCTGCCCCTCTACTCCACTCTCGTGAGACCCCACCTGGAGTACTGCATCCAGCTCTGGAGTCCCCAACATAAGAAGGACATGGACCTGTTGGAGCGTGTCCAGAGGAGAGCCACGAGGATGATCCGAGGGCTGGAGCACCTCTCCTATGAGGAGAGGCTGAGAGAGTTGGGGCTGTTCAGCCTAGAGAAGAGAAGGCTCTGAGGAGATCTTATTGCGGCCTTCCAGTACCTCAAGGGGGCCTACAGGAGAGCTGGGGAAGGACTTTTTACTAGGGCATGTAGCGATAGGATGAGGGGGAATGGCTTTAAACTAGAAGAGGGCAGGTTTAGACTGAACATTAGGAAGAAGTTTTTCACTTTGAGGGTGGTAAGGCACTGGAACAGGTTGCCCAGAGAGGTTGTTGAGGTTCCATCCCTGGAGGTGTTCGAGGCCTGGCTGGACGTGGCCTTGGGCAACCTGGTCTAGTGGGAGGTGTCCCTGCCTATGGCAGGGGGGTTGGAACTCGATAATCTTCAAGGTCCCTTCCAACCTAAGCCATTCTATGATTCTATGATTGATATCTGATGTAATCTTCAAATAAGACCACCAGGAAAGCTGGTTCCACTCATGTTCTGAATGGTAAGGTGGCATTAATTATAGAGAAGAAAAATAAGGTTATGTTTCCAAACAATGTTAAATATTTTCTTTTTGATAGGCTTAAAGCAGCCGGAGAAAAGAATTGTGTTGCTGCCAGACAAGAAGAGAGAAAAAATGTTCCACTAGTGCCCATTTGCCACTGTCCCCTCCAGACACACTTTTGAAGAGGAGAGGACACACTGGGTTAGATGCAACTAGATGATTTTAGCATGAAAATCTAAGATTTTGTTTTCTTCACATTTCTGAAGCCTGCTTTCTGCATCGGTGGTTAAATGTAATGTTAATAGTTATGAAAGAGAACAGTAAAGCCCCCTATAATCTTAGAACATTGTAGAACATCATTAGTTTTAGCACTCAAAAAAGTTCAGAAGAAACTTTCCAGGTTTAGAGTTTATTTAGCCATTGTTAGCTAATATAAAAATGCATACATAATTATCTGCAACAGCTGTGTTCTAGGCATTGTGAGAGATAAGTGAAATTATTCCCACTGTGTCTCATTCTCTGTTTTGTACAATCTTTTTTTCCCCCCTAAACTGCAAAGATTGAATAAAAAGGTTAAGTAAGTATAATGGAAAATGAGTAGAATATTAGTTCCCCAGATCTACAGATGTAACTTGCAGGTAGTCTAAAAGCAGTTCTTAATTTGAGAAGATCTATGGATGTTAAAAATACTACATACAGTTGAAAAAAAAAAAGAAAGAAAAAAATCAGGGGCATTCAGGCTACTTAGAGGATTTATTACTGCATGTGAGATAAAAAAGGTCTGTAAGCATTCATTAAAAGGGGAAGAAAAAAGAAGAAAAAGAAAGTTTCCTCTTCGTAAAAAAATATATGTTTAGTATCTGACCCTTTTCTCCTTTGACATAGACATATACATACAAACAGAACTATTTCTGGTTGCATTTTCCTTCTATATATGAATTTCCCCAGAAAGTCTGTTTCTATCTTTCATTGTTTCTGCCCGATACTGAGAAACAACAGCCAGATTATTAACTGCTTGTGTGTCCAAAGTCGTCTTTCTTTAGTAAACTCTGTCAGGAAAACATTAAAAGGCACTAAAATTCAGCAATTGCTAATGATCCTAAGAGATTTTTTTTCAGGTGGTATTTATATTCCACATTGTAAAGCAACAGCATCAAACCCAAGTCTTTGTTAAGCCTCCCAACTATTGCAACCTAGGCACAACCTAACCTTTGATCTAGTTCTCAGCATGAATTTCACCATTCTTTTACTTTTAAAAAAAATGTGTATCTCATATCCACAGCCATAGTACCTGAATGCCTCCTGATAGCCCATTATGGTGCAGTCATGAAGCTGTCAGGGTAGTACAATAGTCTGTTCTGGGATCCACACTTCAAAAATGATGTTGACAAATTGGAATGCATTCAGGAAATGACCTACAAGAATGCTCAAGGTCTGAAAAGCCTGCTATAAAACAAAGAAACTCTGCATCTGTTTAATTTATCTAAGACATTAAGAGCTGTCTTGATCCTATTCTACACTGGAAAGATATTTTAGATAGCAGATTAATTTTTAATCTAGCAGAAAAATACATGAAAAGATCCAGAAGTTGAAAGTTGATATATGTCACATTGAGCCTAGAAAAGAGGTGAAAACATATAGCAATGAAACAATTTAACCATGTGAACAATTTACCTTGGGATGTTGTATATAATACATCAGCTGAAGTTTTCAATTTTGACTTCTTTTCTTTTTAATGATGACCTGCAGTTAAAGCAGAAATAATGGGATCAGTGTAGAACTTATTGCTTGTACTTCTGTGGGCCACATTATGCTGGAGGTCACGAGATGATCTTCATTGTCCTTCCACTTTCAAAATTTATGAATATTTCCCATGTGGGACAGGTATTACCTCCCTTTTCTTCCTCTTCTGAAGAAGTGGATTTTTTTTTTAAAGAGCAATTTTTGATAGGTTGTACTGACATGTTCTGTGTCATGCATTTTCATTAGCAATAACCATAGCAAAGGAATACACATGGCAGGAGCACGGAAAGATGGAGTGAACATAATGGTAACAATGCAATAAATGAAGGCTTGAGGTGTTGCTCGGACCTTGAGAAAGTTCTTTACTGACTGACTCAGTTACTCATCAGTATCTTATACAAACAAGTGTCACCCACCTTGTGAATCCCCAACTGTGACATTTCCTTGCAATGCTCAAGTTTTATACTCAGCAAGGAATTTTTTTTTTTCACTTACAGGGAAAAAAATACATTTTCAAAGTTTCTATTATTCCCCCTGAAGTTCATGTATGCAAATGTGCATATCAGCACAACTTGATTTGTTCACATAGTTGTAACAGCTTACAATAAAATACTTACCTTGTGACTCAAAATTTGGGGCTTAACCTAATCAAGAAAATTATGCTGCCTAAATGCTTGTCTTTAATGTTCTTTCCTAACTTGAAGCCTGGGGACTACATTGCGGGAAAAAAAAAACACAATGCACAGGAGTTTCTTCCCAAAGCAACCTGCAAATTTGGCAGAATTCCTTTTACATCCCCGTGGGACCCTATGCACTTCATTAATTTCCTGAACTCCCTTAACCACATAGTGCAAATATATCAAGTCCTGGACTTGCTTTCTGCGTAGCTGCACCCTGTGCTGTAGTTATTTCTCGCCTTCACTTCTCTGTGCTGACCGAGGTGACTCTGCCTTTCTACCCTACTCTGGTGAGATCCCACGTGGAGTACTGCATCCAGCTGTGGAACCCCCAGCATAAGAAAGACATGGACCTGTTGGAGCTGGTCCAGAGGAGGGCCATGAAGACGATCCAGAGGGATGGAGCTCCTCTCCTATGAAAACAAGCTGCGGCAGTTGGGGTTGTTCAGCTTGGGGAAGAGAAGGCTCTGGGGACACCTTATAGCAGCTTTCCAGTACCTAAAAGGAGCCTACAGGAGAGCTGGGGAAGGACTTTTTACTAGGGCATGTAGTGATAGGACGAGGGACAATGGCTTTAAACTGGAAGACGGTAGATTTAGATTAGATATTAGGAAGAAATTTTTCACTTGGAGGGTGGTAAGGCACTGGAACAGGTTGCCCAGCAAAGTTGTGGAAGCTCCATCCCTGGAGGTGTTTAAGACCAGGCTGGATGGGTCTTTGAGCAACCTGGTCCAGTGGGAGGTGTCCCTGCCTTAGCAGCAGGGTTGGAACTAGATGATCTTCAAGGACCTTCCAACCCAAACCATTCTATGATTCTATGATTCTTTGGCAGCCGTCTAGAACCAACACTGACCTGATCATCCCAGACTTCGAGATTTGGTTTATAACCAATTTAGTACTAACTGATTCCCCCAAACTTCTTAAGGTTTGTTACTGATTTGTCTTAAGGGGTACAAAGTGGTTGTAATATTTAAACAAGTGTTTCACAGTCCTAATTTTATAATGTGAAGTCAATCTGAATGACAGTTCCCTTGCTAGAATAGTACTTTTTGTGCTGTCCTAGTGATCTCTCTGGGCTTTAAAATAGTGCAAGTAGTAAGTTAAACTTGTTAAGTGACTGGGGGCAATTAGCTGAAAGTAGAAAACAGGATGTTCTGAATGTATGCTGAAATGTAAGATTTTCCATGCTGATATCCAGTATGGAGAAGTGTAATAAGGCTGACTACTGTTACAAGGAGCTCTAATAAACTAGGGACAAGCTCTCATAACCCATAAATCTGAGTCTGTAAGGACTATCCTCTGACAGCAAATATTGATCGCAGCTGTGGACCCTTTTCTAGGGAGAAAGGCAACTGTTTACTGTATTCCTAAAGTCTGATCTTGTCTTTTCAAGGGAGAGGGTGTTGTGAGGAGCTGGGTATACTTGGCAGACCAGTACAGTTTGCTTGAATACCCATTTGACGAGTCTTATGCATGGTGAGTGAAAGCTGCCTTGCATTAGTAATTTTATTTTGTGCAACTTATCAAAGGATTTAGGTGACAAAATATGCAATATGTAAGAGGAATCCAATCTGCCTTGCCCCATACCAAAAGTGGTATTTAAAGTCCACTCAAGTTCCATACAGTGATTGAATCTGCCTATTTTTGCAGGACTCCTAACCCCATGTAGACACCCATAATTCAGTAACACCAGTGCATAATATCTTTAGGGAAGAGTCTACCAAGATGCTTAGGTCTTAGGGCACACAGCCTATAAGGAGAGGCTGAGGGACTTACGTTTGCTAATGGAAATTGTGGAAGTGTCTAATTACACTGTACAGGTACTTGAATGGAAATAAGAAAGGTGATGGATCTAGTCTCTTCTCAGCAATGACAGTGGTAAAACAAGGGACAGTGATCACAGTGATGTCTAATCCTTATCCATTGAGCTTTTCAAGGTTTGATGAGTCAAAGTCACCAGTCTTGGTGTGTTGACCAATTGACCAGTGTTGCCAATAGAGCTTCTCAGAGATGAGGCAGGACCAGATGACCCCCAGAGATCCTTTTCATTTGTCTTAGGATAAATCTTCAGCAGATTTCTCTGATTCTACGAACCTCCATTTTAAATTGTGTGAGTAGGCAGCTGGAAACCTGGAGTTACACCACTTCATCAAAGACAGTACTGAACTTTTGCCTTACACTATGACTTTATAACATTCACTCAAGAAGTGGGAACTCTGTTCCTTCTGAAAGAAATTGAAGTCTCTTTCTTATATGTGAAAAAATATCCTCACCACTGGACCATGATGAATGTGTTTGTCATCCCTTGTCTTGAGAGAGAGTAACTGGACAGGCAGGACTATGACTATAGCTTACTATCCGTAAATATATAAATTCAGATATAATGGAATATACGATACACTTTGGTTTCTGGATTAGTGGTTCTGGCACTAGAAATATCAGAAATGTGGTTCTAGATTCCATCTTCTGGCACACATACAATTTCTATACATTAGAATATCTCCAAATTTGTAGTTAAAATAAACAAAAAATCAGTATGACTACAGGAGCCAGGTCTCTAGATCTCCCTGTCTCTCTACCTATCAAGGTCTAGGGAAAAATCAGGCTTTTCCAGTCTGGTTACTTTCTAGCTACACAGTGAATCTGTTTTCAGAGGAAGTATGAAGACTGAAGCCACGTGACTTTATGGATAAGGATTTTTTTTTCTGTAGGATGCATAAACCTTATATCACTGCTTCTTACTTCCTAAGGGAATGAAACTACTCGCATGAAAGGCATGGTGGTTGGAGAAGTGACACCTACTATTTCCTAAGAGTTCCTTTGCGGATGCATGTGATTTCCTTAAGTAGTGACTAAAAACATGTAAATTGGGTGGACTAGATTATTGCTTGCAGTCTTTCAATATACCTTCCTCTTGCCAGTGATCACACACAGAATTTGGGTCATTATGTTAGCCAGACCATATCACCTCTCCCTCCCTCTTCTACTTGCCGTCCCCAAATATTCATGACCTCCAGGACAAAATGTTAGTGAAAACACATCTCTGTAGACAATAGTTTATGAGGGAAAGTCTGTTCTGTGTTCTAAAAATTGTTTCTTCATTTTAAGTGAAACTGTCATTGTGAAATATGACTACATTATTCTTGGAGCAAACTGACTCCCCACAGTCTTGGCCTCCTCAGGTGAGCACCCTAACAAGTAGCATGCAGAGAAACAAACAACTCTGGTGCTCTTATGGCCCAAGATACCTTGAAATATATTCTGCATAGTGGGACAAAGTGTGGTATGACAGGAACAACAGACTCATATGCATGCTAGACCTATATCCAGGCTATGCTATAGGCTGGTGGCTTTAGTAACATTCTTCTCACAGGTGAGATATGTGGACCTGAATCTCAAAAAGCAGAGGGAGATATAGAATAAGTTGGTCCTCACTGGACAGTTATAAAATATGGGAAGCAACAGCAGTTTCTCTGAGTCTGTTCCTTCTCTGCTGTCTTTTAAAAGATAGAGCCACTGCAATTGCTTTTGTTAAGTAGCTTGAATCTTCAGATTCGTGATAGGTGGCTCAACTCCTGGACTGAATCCTTAGAGGACTTTGTAAGAGAAATGTCTAATTTCTGGGTCCTTACTAAGCTTATGATCAGATTGCTAAGCAAAAATGACCAGATTTTTCAAACAATTCAAGAGAAAATTTTAGGTACAGAGAATGACCCTGTGCACTCACAAAATTTTCATGTGTAAAGTGAGCACTAACGAGTTTAGATGACTAAACTATTATAAGGTTATAGTTGAGCACTGGGGTCAGTGTAGTGCTATTAGATTTAGCAGCCTAAATCTCACTTTAAGAATATAAATACTTTTGCCTATCTGGACCTTATACTTGAGGATTTTAGAAGAGCTCAGCACCCTGCTGCTCCCAGCTAGAGCCTCTGCTGGATATTAGCCGTTCCTGTGCTATGCTGCACATAGATAATCTACTTGACAAGAAGTCACACTGACTGACCCTCCTTGAGGATACATTAGTCCTTCACTACTTTTATTCCCCCTACCTCCTTGTTTAGCATCTCCAGTCCATTTTTTTTCTCATATTCTCAAATTTCCTATGTGCTGTTGGTTTGAGCTATCCATTTTTTTCTTTGCTTTTCCTGCTTTTCCTTCTTGTCCTCAGTGTTCAGTATTAGCCATTATACTTGCACTGAAGCATATTAACAGCACAATGTTGGTTTCCCCTTTTATTCCTGAAGCACTTATATCCCCATTATGTGCCTCAGACACTACTGATCTGTGAACTACTTAAAACCTAGCTGTTTGTATACTGTTTGCCTTTATTAAAGTAAGACTCCACTTAACTCCTGAACTGAAACCCCTGACAAACCTCTTAAGACTTCATTTTTAATAAACTGTTTTAATAATTAGTATGCTACATAGTTTTGTATCATTTTTTTGTACTGTATAGTCACAAATACTAATATATTTAAGGGTTAAATTATTGTTCATATCACAACTGTTCAGCAGTGAATCGTTTTGAACCATGTCTCATTAGATAAGAAAATTGACTTTTAATAATAAAAGCTTCCTTCTCACACAGTATTTCATTTCTAGTAAAGCTAGTTTAGATCTGAATCTAAGATGTGCCAGTAACTTCTATACAGAATGAAAAATGAACATATAAAACATTTTAGAGGTTGACTGAAAACAGTGAAATCTCTATAGTAACACTGCCTTTACGTTTTTATGAGAGAAAATTTGTCTCATAAACTCTGATAATAATAAACTAGCATTTTTTGAAGTTTTTTTTAAATATTAGGAAAAGGAAGTTACAGTAGAGAAGATCATATATGAATTGTATTCCTATAGCCATGTACACACCCTATGGCTAATGTAAGTTTGACAGGTAACTACATCATTTTAACCAGTACAAAGATGAAAATCAAAGCTGTCTTGCCCTTGTATGATTTTTTCCCAACAAACTAGACATGTCAGATTTTCTTTCATTTAAAGTTCAATCATTACATCGCTGTTTAACATTAAAGCCTGGATGGTTAATTTAAAATGTGTTTGGTAGCTTTAATAAAACAGAGTTTACACTCTGAGTTTAGTTGATTTTGTTGTTTTAACATAAAGGACTCAGTTGTACCATGCATCATGAAAAATGTGCCTTTTTTATAATGTGTTTCTCCCTGTTTTTATGAAATCCTGAATCTTTGTGCAGAGCTGCAATTTATTAAATGTCATGGATGGGTCATCTGACCAGTAGTTTGAGCAAGAAATTCATATCCCATGATTCTGAAGGCTGAAAGGTTAATACATAACAGATGCTGCTTTGGAGGAAACCATTACAGGCAATGCTTTTCAATCAATGAGATGCTATTATGAGCAATAGAGCCAATTTCTTTTAATCAATGAACCTTTATTACGACATTTACTAAGAGAAGTTCTATGCAGTTCTTATAAACCATTCTGCAGTCTTCTAAAAATAATTCCTTTTGTTTTTGAAGCATTTTTATGGTTTCTCTAGTTTTGCTCATTTTAAGGTAGCACGCTGGATTTACACTCTGCTTTCCTGATTAAAAAAGAGCAAAAGAAACATGGTACTAAACACGCATTGAAACCTGAGATGCAATAAAGGCTGTGAGTCCTGTTAGGGTGAGTTGCAGTGAGCACTGCCACACGGCTATGAAAACCTGTGACAAGCAGCTCAGCCCACATTTGAATGGAAGATTTCACCCAGAAGGGCAGTCAGGCTGCATCCTCAGTGCAGACCTAGCTGGAGGCTCGCCTGCAGGGTGCGCTGTACTTGCCTGTGTGCCACCACCATGTTTTGTGCCTTAGTTTCTTATTGCATGTTGAATGAAGTGATTAACTGTTGGCTAAGAGTATGTTTCAAATTGAAGAGAAACACCAAGAAAACATGTCCTTCTTAAGAGACACCAGGAGAGGTGATAATCTGTCCTATTGTCCATCCCTCTCTCCCTCTGGAATACTCAGTCCCTACTGGCCCTAAGGAATCTTACCATGGGAGCTGGCATTGGGTTAGCGTCGTTTTTTCCTGTCTTTTGATCTGCAGCTATTCTCTGTCCTCTGGGCAGAGAATAAAGCTCAGCAGTTTGATCCTGGATGGCTAGCACCCCAGGCAGATGCCTAATATGTAGAAATTAATGGAATCCCTTTTAAAGGCCTCACTTTTTTAATCAGGTGAGAAATATTTTTTAAGAAAAAATGGGGCTAAACAAGATCAGGAAAATTTTCAACTTGAATAATAACCAGAGAAGGAAGCCAAAGGCTGAAGGGATGGAAGAGTGGAGAATCTGGAGACTGTACTCCATGATTTTCCCAGGGACCAAAGGGAGGCTGACCAACCTGTGGTTCCCTGGATTGCCCTTTTGGACTTTTTTGAAGAGAGATGCAACATTTGTCTTCCTCGATCTCCAAGTCCTTTCAAAAGTGATAGCAAGCAGCCTTGCATGGACATTTGCAAGTTTACTCACACCCTCAGGTGCAGCCTGTTAAGTCCTGTGGACTTGTGTGGGTCAAGTTCTCCAAGCAATCTCTGACTCCACCCTCATCCATTGCTGGTAGACTCCATTCCTCCCCATTGCTTCTCTAAACACAAAGGCCTGGGAGACCTGATTAGTAAAGGATAAGATAAAAAAGACACTGAATACATTAGCCTTATCTGTATCTGCTACCATTGGATTCCCTGTCCTAGCAATGGACTGACAATTTCTTTTTTTTCAGGTTTTTACTGCCAGTGCAGCAGTAGAGATTCTTTTTGTTACCTGTGATGTTCTTGCAAATCTTAACTACATTTCAGCTTTGGCCTTCATGACACCGTCCCTATGTGCCCAGGAACTATATCTTTATTCCTCCTTTACAACCTGTCCCTGCTTCCTCCTCCTGTGTATTGCCTCTTTCCATTGGAGCTCTGGCATGAATTTCCTGCTTAGCCAAGCTGGTCTCTTGATAGGTCTTACTTGTTCTCCTGAGTATTTTCCTATGCTTGCAGGATGCCATCTTCAAAGATTTGTCAGCTTTCCAGAGCTACTTTGCCCTTCAGAGCTGCCTTTCACAGAATCCCACTGACCAGTTTCTGAATAAGTTCAGGGTTGCCTACCTGAAGTCCAGGGTTTGGACTGCACCATACTCCATCCTCACCACCCTCAGGACATTGAACTCCACTACTTTAAAGTCACCAGAACCAAGGCTGTTACTGATTATCGTATTCCAAATCAATTCTTCCTTTTCAGTGCTAATAAATATGTGAGTCCTTGGAGCCAGGGATGGATGCAAACCAGCATCATCTAATCCATTCTTTTCATCTTCACAGAATGATGTTTCCCAGGGATCAAGGGGAGGCTGACCAGCCTGTAGTTCCCTGGGTCCTCCTTCTTGTCCTTCTTGAGGGCAAGAGTGACATTTACTTTCCTCCAGTCTTCAGGCACTTCTTCCAGTCACCATGATCAATCAAAAATTATCAATAGTGGCTGTGCAATGACATCTGCCAGCTCCATCAGCACATGTGGGTGCATTCCATCGGGGCTCAGATAATGTTTCTGTATTTCTCCCAGGTTACCCATCCTTGCTTCCACCCTCTGTATGGTTTCTTTTTGTGCCTAAGTTTGGCTAGGAGCTCTTTGTTCATCCACATAAGCCTTCTGGCATTCTTGCTTGACTTCGTATTCGTTAGGATAGACTGCTCTTGAGCTTGAAGAAGGTGAATATTAACCAGCTTTCTTTGGCCTCTCTTCACTCCAGGGCCTTATCCCAAGGGACATTTCCAAGCAGACCTTTTAAGAGACAGAAGCCTGAGAACATTTTGTTCTCAGTGCATGACCAGGTGCTGTGACTCAGTTTCTTCTCTGTCAAAGTTATTAAAATCCTTTAGCTTCTCTGTTTCTGAAATCTTATTGATGGATTTTGCGGCAAAGCAAACCATTTAAAACACTACAAAAAGACCATAGATGTGCTTTTTCAGCAATCTGAAGATCCACATAGAGTATATATGCTATATTCTATATTATAGTATACCCTTATTATACCCATGTATATGGATATACACGAGAAGTGAAATATGCAAGACTCCCCTGAAAATAAAATTTGTGTCTATGGTTTATTCTTAGTAGTGCTATCTCTGAAAATATTGAGTCACTTTCTTTTGAGTATGTGGATTTTGTAAGAAAGATTTGTCCTAAATATAGTCCTAAAAAATTTAGGTTTGCTCCATAATTCTCCTCTGTACTTATTTCCATTCCATATATTCTGCAGACAACACGGAAAATTTCAAATGGGGAAGAAGTAAATTAAAAAGTGTTAAAGCAGTTATATAAAATTTAAAAATGAAAATGTAGTCAGATCCCTTTTTTTTTCCTCAGGGTGTCTCCTCCCATTTTTGTACCGGTATCAGTTTCATATAGTATAACATCAACTATATGTATCTCTAAAAAAAAAAAGAATTTTTAGCTGCATTGAGAATATGCAAAAAGTCAACTTTCATAACAAGCCTTCTAAAGCAATGCAGCAGTGTTCCTTTTTACTGTGTGACTGTCTAACTGAAGTCACCACAGAAACAAAGAGAAGCAACAAGAAGAATTGTCTCCTTGCATGTGTCATGTTCAACAGAAAAGTACAGCTTTCATTCAAAGATGTTTACAAAAACCACTGGACATCTTGCCAAATGCAGTCTTTATAAGAAAAGAAAAACACGTTAGCAAGGCACCCCGGGTGGGCATTTGAAAAATAAAATAGAGCAAGGCAAGAGCAGCAAAATGACACCATTAAGTAGCTCTCTAAACTGACAAGGATTTTACCCTAAGGCTGTCAGCAAGGCTTCTTGATGTCCCTTATTGAACAAAGCGTGCTGTACCAAGTCATGGCTAATAGTTTTCACACCAGTATGAAATGGGACTAAGAACTATTTGATCACCATACTTGTCTGAAGGATACACTCTGGGTCAAGCCCAGGGGAGCAGTCACAGGAAATTTCAAAGACTTGGCTGTAATCCCTCAAAACAAAGTCGGTAAAGAATGAGAATCCCCTCACTTTCACTTAAAAAAGTGAAATGCTACAGAACTGCATGCACAGTCTTGTCTCTCAAATGTATAACGTCTTGCAAAACAATCGTCACAGTCTGTGCTGACTTCTACTGTGATCATGGGAAGAAGAAAATAAATAGAATTTTCAGTCTTCCTTTGTCAAGCCTTAATTAATGTATTTGTTTTAGAAGACTATTTTAGGATAGAAGATTGACTTGAATAGCGGCATGAAATTCCACATATCTGTTAACACTCACTGGTTTAGTTTTGGTACCTCTTCCAGAAATTGGAAACTACATAAAATATTCTACAAGATCTGGAGTTCTTTGCTCATTTCAGTGAGAGATATTGCAAATGTAGAGACTTGATACCATCATACCAGGTGGCACCTGGTTCCACACTTTGAAAGAGGGTGTCAATAATGAGTTATCAATGCAGCGTAACTCAGTGACAGGTACGTCAGGCTAAATATGTGCATATAGAAGAGGGTAATTTGCATGTGAAGGGATTATGGACTTACTATTTACAGAATAGCCAGGATCTTGTGGATTGTTTAAATGAATTAATACAGACTCACTATCTAGGAAAAAAACCCAAAAACTAACAAACAAAACCCCTAAAACACTTACCTATAGGCTTTTTTGTACTTTTTTCAATCGTTTCCAAAACACAAACTGAGAGCAACTCAGGCTGCTGGCTTGCAATAGCACCCTGATGTCTTTCTAACTTAACCTGGTGGAAGAAGTGACCCATTTATCAATTTCTGACAAAGTTTAAAAGTAACAATGGGAGTCTTTACTAGCAGGTACATGGAGTGAATTTTAGTGTAATTCTTTCTGTAATCGCTTTCACAATTCATAGTGAAAGGGATTAACCCCACATAGTGAAAGGGTTCATAACCCCACAATCTGTCAAAACATTTCCTGTGAAGTGCTTTAAATAATTTGTGATAAAGTGCAGTTTTAAGTAAACTAAGTTGGAAATTTCTCCATTATCTTTTAGTTCTGCATACAGGACAGCAAACAAGTTGCAAAACTGAGATTTGTCAAAATTCCATAGATTTTTCCCCTGGATCAGTTCACTAGAAGAATTTTATTTTTTAAAATATGATCCATACTTTCATAATTATTTTCCACCAAAAATCTTGTGGGATACAACAATTCTGATTATAGTCTTTAAAGGACTTTCTTTGCTGTTGGTATAATAAGTGAGTCATAGATTATCAGCTTTATCTTTTGAACTCCCATCACCCCCCATATTACCTTTGGAAAGGATGATTTTTATCCATTTTTTCTAAAAAAAAAAATATCCTCTTTTCTCTCCCCATTGTTCTCCTTTTTAATGAAAGAACTTTCCAGGGGAAAGTTTTTCTCATTAAGGAATTAAACTCAATATATTGCGTATATACTTAATATTTCATTATTATAAAAATATGAATATAATAAATGTGAATATTGTTGATATTAATCCTATATTTAGAATGNATCCTCTTTTCTCTCCCCACTATTCTCCTTTTTAATGAAAGATCTTTCCAGGGGAAAGTTTTTCTCATTAAGGAATTAAACTCAATATATTGCGTATATACTTAATATTTCATTATTATAAAAATATGAATATAATAAATGTGAATATTGTTGATATTAATCCTATATTTAGAATGTGAATACTTTA
This sequence comes from Anarhynchus alexandrinus, assembly GCA_008711295.1. Lineage (NCBI taxonomy): Eukaryota > Metazoa > Chordata > Aves > Charadriiformes > Charadriidae > Anarhynchus > Anarhynchus alexandrinus. Next base: position 4,263,946 of record VUYV01000014.1, read on the forward strand.
ATCATATATTTTATTAAATTTAAAAAAATATATATTTGTCCTTTCCTGTTCACATGTTGGCCTGGGCACAGATAAATGGATCTATTGCTCCAGTTTCTCCTATATTATTTTCTGGAATAAACATTTTTCACATGCACAGAATAGCTAGGCACCATGTACTTTTTTATAAAGAAGGATCACTTATTTAGCGTGAAGGAAGTATCCTTGCCCTGGGCTTAAAGTACAGGAGCTGGATGATTTTAAATTATAAATTAAAGAACAATCACAACATCTGCATCTGATACAGAAGTGCTATTTCTTATGCCAAGGAAAAGCCATGCTGTCATGTTCACTGTTGTTTTCAATATTTCATTCTTAAGATGGTGGGACCTAGAGGTGAACGCTGAATTCTCGAGTGATAGCTTATGAAAATCCTAATTGCTTTTGCCAAAACACGACTTACTGGTTTCAAAGGATACTACTGCTATAAAGGCATTTAGCTGATCCAACCCCTCTGTCACTTCTGCTGGTAACAGTGAAGGCAGCAAAGCTGCACTTTTTACCTTTTCATATGACAAGACAATTAGTCTGCAGTTGTTCATGAATAAATGAAGTCATCACTGTACAAAAACATTTTGTGGCCACAGTTAAATGCTTTGTGAGGAATCACACTCCCAGTATGTTTGATTTGGCTTCCAGAGGTTTTCTCATTTACCCTTCACGAATCCCTGAGATTTGTGAAGGGCTCTGGGCATTTGGCAAGTGCCTATGTGACAACTCATCTGTGCACATTCAGACCACAGCAGTAGTTGTATCTCTGTTCTCTTTGAATCAGTGTCACAGCAGAAGAGACTCGCAGCTGGACATCTGTCCAAAGCCACACACTGTTTGGGACTTGCTCATTTTCAACCAGCATCAGTAATCCCCCACAGGTTACGTGATGCCTTATGGACACCAACATGTTTGCCCCCCTGCCTCCCCCAAACTGTAAGTCTCTGGGCCTCCAGTTTCACTTGCTTTCATCTTACTGTTGCTAAAGGTGCCAACTTCCAGAAACAGAAAATATTCAGAATTCTATAAGATAAAGAAAGCTACAGAAAATGAAATTTTAGTTGTAAAATATACCTCTTTACAGCTCTTCTAGCGCTTACACCTCTGCTAAGATTGTCTTCTATGCTTATTTGGGCATCCAAAAATTGAAACAAGTAGAGACAAGCCAAGGTAACAACTGTCCAGTGTATTTTACCTCTGTTAGAATAGTGGCGTACATGATGAATGAAGTCGGCAGGTCGAGGCCTCCTGTGGCTAGTCATTATCTCCCAGAGTAACAATAAAGAATGGTTAGACATGTTACCACCCAGATCCATTACTTCTAGCTGACAGAGGTTTTATGGCCTAAGTACATCCTTACAGTGCAGCATGGCAGGCTAAAGTGTAAAGACTCTAAGTTTCTGACCATCTAAATGTTTTTCCTTTGGTATCATTTATTATTTTCTCTTTAAAATTATGATTTAATTTAGCTTCACTTTTACATTCAACATATGGGACTGGAGCGAGCAGTACGTGCCCGGAGTCTAACTGGCTGAGAGCGCTGGATCACAGTAATTGCATGGCAGGGGAGAGGCAGGGATGTTTGAAGCCTGGTGAGATGGTTCTTTATTCTTCTTGGAAAAATCTCAGGGTGGGTGTCCTGGACAATTCATGGCCTGTAAGCCACAATCTCTCATATTTTATTCATCAGAACGTGTTTTCCCTCCATTCAGTGTCTGTTGACCAGCAGTGGCAGGCAGACTGCCAACTTGGATTATGAGAAATGCCCATGTCTATATCTCTCTGGTATCTGAGCTGTGTGCCTGTCAGTCACCTACCAAGGAGGGATGGGGCTTAAAACCTCAGGGTCAACAGGGACTAGCTTAATATAAGTTTACACACAGCAAAGGGAAGGAGTAAATTTGGACACGTCCATGGAATTAAACCTCTCCCAGAAATCCAGTGTCATTAGTGTCTAAAGACTCTATTTTTCCTAGCACTTATCATCTTTTCTGTCAAACGTAGCCTTCAAAAGATGTCTCCAAGCCATTAGGAGTGCTTTACTGCACAACTGCACAGTGCTCAATTTACTGCACAGACTGTAAGAACAACAAAACTCTTCTTAATACATTTGCTTACCTGGGAAACATCAGTTTCATTTAGCCAGCGTCTCCACTTTTTTTTGGTTCATTTCTATGTCAAATTCAAAGTGTTGTCTCTGATCTGTTAAGCTCTACACGATTTGTTTCTTGGCCTCAACCAAGGCAGCCAACATCAAGATTGTCACATCACGTTAACAACCTTTCCAAACTGCTGGACACCACTCTGAGTCGGATTGAATCACTTACAAAGGGAAATTCAGTTACAACAGAGGCTAACAGCTGGGATTGCAAGTCTAGACAAGTGTCGAAAAATGCAGAAGTGTTCCTGGAAATCCGGATACCAGAATTAATGTTTGGGTTTTTTTTTTTTCTAGAATACATCAGATAACCTTGAAGTAAACCTATCCTCCAGAGCAGAGTGTCTACTGAAAATATCCTCAGTGAAAGAACCTGGGGATGGCAAATGGAGAAAACTGAACAAATAGACCTCTCTCAGATGTATCATCCCCCCTTTTTTTTCCAAACAGCATGGACAGAATATAATATTATTTAATCATTTTACTGTCTTTAGTGGTATCCACAAAATGAGCGTATTTTTTAGTAACTACAAAATCAAGAAAGTAAAAATTCTATAGATTCTTGGTATTGCAGTGTTGGGGAAGCCATGTGAAACACAAAATAATGAATCTAATGTATAATTTTCCTAATTTTTGTTTTGCTTAAGTTTCACCATCACTGACATTTACTAAGACTGATGATCAGCTCCCGGTGGAGCATGCATAAGAACCATCCACCAAGCACTTTGCTGTACGGTGCACACAGTTACAGACACCTGACCATTGACCATGACCACCAGGTGCCCATTAGCCATTAAGCAGTGAGCTGCAGTGTCATCTGAGCACCTCCAGAGGAACAAGCAGAAGCTGGCGAAACATAGCTGCACATTAGCTCTATTCATATACAGATTAGAAGAAATGAAAGACAATGTACAATGAGAAAAAAAAATGCCTCAAAAAAACCCCAAACCAACACAAAAGCATTAAGTGAAGAATTGTTGTATAGAAGGTGATAATGGAAGGCTGTGCATGTATGAAAGAGGATCAGAAGTTTGTTTTCTTTTTTCACGTAGAACTAAGTTTGGTGGGGTTTTTTTTTGCCACTCCACAAATGGTCTTTGTGAAAAAACCACCAACAAACTATATAGGGAATTTATTTACTGTCTGAAGCCTTTTAAAATTATACTCTCTTGAGGACATGTTACAGGTAATAAAGCAGGAGAAAGTGGCCTTTTCTGCAGCAGTAACTTGGAGACAGAGTTTTATGAAAAAAAAGGGAGAGGTAACTCAAACAATATGGACATTTTTGGTCAGAACCACAGTGAAACAGAAAAAAACATTAGCAGCCATATTTTTTGAAACACTTCCAAGCCAAAAGCTTTACCCTATTTTTTTTTTATGTGCCTGTGATCCCATCACTGGTCTTTAAGGCCTTACTGATACAGAGTAGCACCTGGGTACTCAAACATCCCCATGTATTTCAGGGATACTTGCTTCCACACTATGGACACAAAACAAGATATCAGGAACAACCATCTACTCAGATATTGTTAGTAGGTGTCTAATTAGATTTTTCTAATTAGTTCCTATTAAGTTTAATTGACAGTTAAAAATACTACAATTAGACACCAGAAATAGAACTACGGCCACTGAAATTATCCTTATCACAATATTATTTAAATTTACTGCTAAACTGTGTATTAGATGAATAGAATAGAATAGAACAGAATAGAACAGAACAGAATATTTCAATTGGAAGGAACCTACAACGATCATCTAGTCCAACTGTCTCCCATAATATCCTCACAGGTAAGTTTAGGAAGTGTGGGTTGGATAAGTGGATGGTGAAGTGGACTGAGAACTGGCTGAATGGCAGAGCTCAGAGGGTTGTGAGCATCAGTGCACAGTCTATTTGGGGGCCTGTAGCTAGTGGTGTTCCCCAGGGGTCAGTACTGGGTCCAGTCCTGTTCAACATATTCATCAATGACCTGGAAGAGGGGACAGAGCATACCCTCAGCAAGTTTGATGATGACACAAAACTGGGAGGAGTGGCTGACACACCGGAAGGCTGTGCTGCCATTCAACGAGACCTGGACAGGCTGGAGAGTTGAGCAGAGAGGAACCTAATGAAGTCCAACAGGGGCAAGTATAGGATCCTGCACCTGGGGAGGAATAACCCCATACACTGGTACAGGTTACGGGTTGACCTGCTGGAAAGCAGCTCTGCAGAGAGGGACCTGGGAGTCCTGGTGGACAACAAGTTGACCAGGAGCCAGCAATGCGCCCTTGTGGCCAAGGACAATGGTCTCCTGGCGTGCATTAAAAAGAACGTGGCCAGTAGGTCGAGGGAGGTTACTCTGCCCTGGTGAGTCCACATCTGGAGTATTGTGTCCACTTCTGGGCTCCCCAGTTCAAGACAGACAGGGAACTGCTGGAGACAGTCCAGCGGAGGGCTACAAAGATGATCAAGGGACTGGAGCAGCTCTCTCATGAGGAAAGGCTGAGAGACCTGGGTCTGTTTAGCCTGGAGAAGAGAAGACTGAGAGGGGATCTCATATATCAATATCTGAAGGGCGGGTGTCAAGAGGATGGGGCCAGACTCTTTTCAGTGGTGCCCAGTGACAGGACAAGGGGCAATGGGCACAAACTGGAACACGGGAAATTCTGTCTGATCATAAGGAAAAACTTCTTTACCTTGAGGGTGACAGAGCAGAGGCTGTCCAGAGAGGTTGTGCTGATTCTCCTTCTCTGGAGATATTCAAAACTCACCTGGACGCATTCCTGTGCAACCTGCTCTAGGTGAAAGTTCTCTGGCAAGGGCATTGGATTAGATGATCTCTGAAGGTCCGTTCCAACCCTGACCATTCTGTGATTCTGTGAACTGCCCGACCACATCAGGGCTAACCAAAAGTTCAAGCAAATTCTTAAGGCCATGCTCCAAATGCCTGAAACACTGAGAGACATGGGGCATTGACCACCTCTCTAGGTGCACACTTCTGATCAGTGGATAGGAAAAATATTTTGTTACACCTCAGAAACTTTCTCTTTTGGAATATAGTGCCCATGGAGGATTTTGGCCCAAGGTGCAGTACGCATGTGCCCTATGTGTGTGCTGTGCGTTGAGATGTTCTTTAGCCATGTGGCGTAATAGAGCTACATAAAACTATCAGTCAAGCTTAAGAGAGGAATGACAGACCTGGAAGGAAAATGGACATGAGGTGATCTGTGATACTTTTCAAGCTGGAAAGTGATTGGGTACTTAGCATAGGTATATTTCTTGAGGTAAATTTACTGCACTTACTAGCTTTATAAATTGTCCAAAATTCATTGCAAAGCAAGCAACCCAAACCCAAACGCATTAGCACTGGCTTTGACTTGGGGCAGTTAGAGCCATCAGACTTTAGCTGTTGACATTAAAAGGCTCAGGATCAAGTTCACAACATCTAATAATATCTTGATAAGAGCAAATAGGAAAAATTACTCAGCCAGGAAGAGGATATCAGGTATTCTGGGAGGGATGTTACCAACTGCAACTCAGCGAGGACTGTGGCAAAGGCTTGTTTCTCTCTTCCAGAACATCAGCTTAAAACAATACTGTTCTGCTACTGATGTCAGTGGACTTGGGCTCGTGTAGTGGATAGAGGCATCATACACAAGCCAGAGCTTGGTATCACCTGAGGACTGCCTTAATCGGGCTGGGTTTTTTTTTAGAAATTCTAAGATTCTTTTTTTCATTGTTGTAAAGTCAACCTTTTGTAACAGTAGTTTTATGGCAGTTTGAATAACATTATCCATAATTATCATTGCTATTGCTGTTATGATTATTATTACTGTATGGCAGCTTTCCTAATGCAAATGAATATTTTCTGCTAGAAAAGCTGACAGCCTCTCTTGCTGACTTACCAGCAAGACTGTGGTGATAAACTCCAGCAAAGCTGAAGTGGATTTCTGGTTTTATTAGTTTTGTGTAAATGACCTAGTTGGAATGAGAATGTCTATGAGTGTTGAAGGTATGCACTTACTTAAGAATAGATGTAATGACTATCCCCATGTGGTATGTTTAGTGTTGAAAAAGTGGTGGTATGAGACAAATGTGGGTTTAAGTTCATGCCTATGAACAAAAGCACTCCCTACCACTTTCTGCTGTTGTAAGCTGCTGTAGACTGGGTTGTATCTTTATTCAGTTTGTCTAGCACTTTATGCGCTAGATACTGATCCATACCTGATGCAAATGTGGGACCACTTTAATAAAAAAAAAAAAAATAATACTGTATAGGCTTGGTATGCATTATTTGTGCAATCTGTTGCAGTCAAGCTATAAAGGAACTTTCCTGAGAAAGGCCTCCCTAGGGACAGCACATTTCAGGGTAAAATTTCAGCTTTTTTTACTTTGTCCTGTTCAAAAAGTCATAATTGCATAAAAGAAAAATTTGAAATGGGAAATGGTCATGGGGGCTTATCTACCTATTGTGAATTTTTAAAAATCTTTTCTAGCAATTATGATGGGAAGATTTAAACATCTAAAAAAAGTATGTGCAGCTAAAAACAAGGAGATAAGACGCAAGTTATTTTATAATATTTGCTGGCTGTTCCTGTCATAGTTATTTTTCAGCAAAACCAAAGTATGGTAATAATAGTAAGAGTAATGTGTATGTGTTAAAGAAATAGTTGCTGTGCATGTATTACATACCTAGCTCTACGTATAGCAACTGAACAGACCGAGATCATAATAGGATGAACATGAGAAACATGAAGATTTATTGAAGGGAGAAGAGGGAGCATATGTTACGAGGGCAGGGAAAAGGCTAAGGGCATTGTCATACACATATCTTGAATACCACAGGCCAAGCATGACAGGGCTGACTACGTCACTGTAGCGATGTCCGTTTTCCACCCACATCACAGCTACATCCGTCTGTGCTATGATGTCTGCAAGAGAGATGATACTGATGACATTCAATAGTTTAAGAATAGCACAAGACTCAAGGGGCTGTTCCTCCCTGACTCATCCTTAATTAGGAAGCATAATTTTAAAATAGTTTCCTAGGCAAAACTTTTCCTGAATATAGGTAGCTAAAAAGCCCTAGTTTTTTACACCGTAGGCTACTGATTTTGAGGGGGAGAGATATCAAAATTACATTCTTTCCAAGCCAGGGAACTAGTTGAACTCTCAGAATTTTCCACGAGTTAATAACATTTAATGCAGATCAAACTGCTTTGGTCATATAGTTTTAAGTGTTTGTTAATTATGACTTTTCTTTTTTGCCCTTTGATATTTAATTTCTTAGTTTAAATTTATAAAGAAACTTTTTCAAGCTGTCTTCACAGGAAAAGGTTGTTATTGAGAACTTTGAAGTTATATAACTAAATATATTAAAAAAGGGGGGGAAAATCAAAAGTGCTTCTCTGAGACAAGCAGTTTCCACTTGGTTTAATAATTATTTCCTGAGGAAAAAAAAAAGTGTCAGGATGATTTTGAATTTTTTTGTCAGGGATTCTTTATTTTTAAATTCATGATCTAGAATGATGGAAATGGGTAAATATTAAGCCACTACCAAAATAAACCCAAAGATTTAAAAAAAGCCTATCCAAAATGTCTAATTGAAGAAATGATTTAAATCTGCTGGAAAAGTAGTTTTAGATTTTCCCCAGCTTTTTCTATTCTTTTATTTTCATTGCACATAATTTTCATTGGAAGTCTTTTATTTAACAAAATCATGTAAGCAGATATATTTTATTATATTTTTTTTTACAGTTAAAATAATTTTCAAAGCTGAATATATAATTAAACAAGTAAAATGCTTGAATTCCCTTTTGATGAAATTTCAAATGCTAGACGTTATTTTCTCATGCTTCAAATTTGAACAAGTTTATTTATAATCATTTGAAGGATTTTTAGTAACTCTTTGTTAGGTGTTTGAGAAACAAGAGTGTCACAGAAGTAGACTGTAGCAGTTAAGCAATTTGAAGTTATAAATTAAGTTTTTCCTGTTGAAACATGAAGTGATCTCAGATAGTTTTTTATGGACATTTATTCTGCATGCATTTTTGATACAGTGCTAGGGGTGAATAAGTTTATAGGAGATCTGTTAGTTTTGGTATGAGTAAAAAATTAAAGCAAAGAAGGAAGAAAACAGGAAAGAGATGACTGTAATCTAAATAATATCTGAGTGTTGTGCAGGTTATCACTGGAAACTTTGGCTATAAAAGTTTGGCTATAAAAGCATGACTGCTTTTGAAAAGAGTATCTGACAGTCATATATCCAAGTTGTCGGATGAAACTCTGCTCAGGGAACAACTGCTATGTGAAATGCAAAAAGAGGGATTAAGGTCATTTAAGTACTGCACTTAGGTTGTTAGAGATTGCATTTTTCTAATTTAAGATACAGTATATGTTTCATTCTGAGTCATGGAGGGAGAAAAGTAGGGATATCTAGTTAATGCAAATTGCTAGGAATAAAAACTGGGGGGAAAAAAAATCCCCACTGCCTTTATCCTAATTTGCATCTGCACTTAAGAAGGAAAAGAGTGAATATAATTGCTTTAGAGGGGTGCAAGTGAAAGAAGCTAAATTAATACTGGTTATGAAGCAAGATTAAAGAAGTTCAGCCTTTTTTCTCATTTAAGAAGAGGACACTTCACAGTGACATAACTGAAGTTTCCAAAATTATGAAGAGTGAAGATTAGCAGAAGCAAAGAACAAAACACTGAGAGAAAAATGAACTTACAAAATTGGCAAAAGAAAGAGAATATATACAGAACTATTTCAGATAAATAGTGCTGTTCCTACAGAACATATTACCAGAAGAGAAGAAGACATGCAAACTCAGGAGAAGAGAGACACTCTTCTAAGCAAAAAGTGGATGCAATTTAATACAAAGAAAACCAGAAACTGAAATTTAGGTTTGGGAAATGAGTCTGGACAAACTGATAACCAAGAGATGCTTTCAGCTAAAATTCAAACAAACTTTTTCCAAAGTCTGAAAAAATAGAGAAGTTGGGGGGTTTTCTCCCTTTATTTATTTTCCCCAGACTTACATAGGTTTGTTGCAGTCAGTCCTGAGCAAGAAGGTCAGAAGGATCCATTGGTATCTAAAGTAGCATATAGATAATAGCTGGAAGCAGATGCTTACTATTTTTGGAAGGATGGGAACATAATGGGGAGTAGTAGGAGAGAAAATCAATTATTTATAATATTTTGAGTGTGATTTGAATTAGGAGGTATTGTTATCTCAAGAAATGCAGTGGGTTTTTGCATTCTGACAGCTTTTGTGCACATGGATAAGCAACTGATATTACAGGTCTAAAAATTTTAAATTTCTATTTACTCTATGACTTTAACAGTCACTGCATAGCAAGAGCTACGAATGTGTTCCTGCACAACCTTTCTACACTGGCAGAGAGCAGTTTCCTAGTAGAAGTTTGCTGCTATTTTAAAGAGAGCGTGTAATTCTGTGGTGATCCCACATCTCAGTAGTACCTGTAATTCTCACATCTCAAAAAATGAAATAGTAGATTGAAAAAGATAAAGTGATAGGTGAACGGGATGACCAAAGATAGGGAATCCCATATTTTTACAGCAGCGAATATTAAAATGAGTCTGGAAAGTCTCAGTCTCAGTCTGGGAAGAGATGACTAGAAATATGAGATGACTACAGGAAAGAAGTAAGGGCCATGAAGAGTCTATTTAGGAAATGATTTAGTCACTGTTTTCCCAACAGAGATCAAGGGGATGGAAATTATTTGTATAAAATTGTCAGGTAGCCATTAAAAGATGTTTTTCTTTCAGCGTCACTCAATTACACCGTGGAACATTTTGTCACGCTATATTCTTGATACCATAGCTTAGATAGTTTCCAAAGGTAATTATGCAAATTCTTGAAACAAAAATCCATTAAAGACTTCTAAACAGGAATGTTAGGAATTCTTTCAGGCAGAAATATGACGAAAACAAGGGAAGCATACTGGGAGGAAAACATTGCTCTATATTTGACTATGTTTTATATGCTAATCCCAGGCATCCACTCCTAGCCATCACAAAACACAAGATACTTGGCTAGATGGACCCTTGCTTGATGCAGTACAACTGTTCCTCAGCACAGTTACAAAGATGCAAATAGCATCCATATAGCGCTACATAAGACAAATATTTTCCTTTAAGCTGAGTACAGAAAAAAATTCACATACAGATGTAACAAAGCTAATAGCTGTTTGTACATGATGACATTTTAATAAATACAACTTTCAATTTATTCCAAAACAAATGACATTTTAGATTTCCATTTGTTAGTTTGATAAATCAAAGCTATTTAAAAAATGCAATTAATTTCAAACACTTTCTGACACGGCATAAAAACAAAGTATGCTGATGCTGTTTACATGATAATTTACACCACGGATACTTTTGAGACTCATTTAAGTATCTCTTTCCTTACCATTTTTATGGGAGTTTTGAGTCTTTATTATTTTTTCTTTTCTGGATTGACTTTTATATTTCGCTGAAGTTACTTTTTCTGATAGCTTCCTTTGATCACTTTTGGTACTAGAGCTAAGAACCATATTGCTACCTACACATTTCGTATTATGGATAATCCTGCCACAAATCTTCTCTTGATCCTTGCAGTTATCTGCTGCTAGCTCTGTGGAAGCAACTTACATTTCCAGAATTGCAAGGATATATACAGCAACGCAGCAGGTAAGACAGGCGTGTTACCTTCTCTGCTTGAACAGTTCCACAGTATCCTCAGTTGCCAGGCTGATGCAATTGAATCTATCTGTTGTTTTATTAATTACATTCAGTTGTTTTAGCAGAAGATCGAGAAGTCAATTACTCATTCTGTATTCACAGAATCAAGTAAAGGTAACCCATAGAAAACATTTCCTTGGCCATTTTTTTTTTTTTTTTTTCCCCACAAGGGAGATCATCACATATACCAAACCTTTCCTGACAGATGTTTGTCTTATTAAAGCCTTTCTGTAATACAGATTCTGGGCCCTCCCAAGATCCTGCCTATGGTGTTGAATGGTTCTGGTTGCTAGATGTTTTTCTTCATAATTTCCAATGTAGATCTTCTTTGCTGTGATTTAAAATCCTTACATCTTACTTTTGTTTAAAAAGTACAAAGGTAAATCTTTATTTCCCTTTGCCGTCTGTGGAGTTTTTCACACTTCTGAAGACTTGTCATATTTCTCTTGTGTGCCTGTTCTCAACTGAGAAAAAAACTAGTTCTTACTATCTTTCAGAAAAGTTAATGTTTTCTAGACCTCTGATAATTGTGTTTGGTCTCTTCTGGAGCGTCTTCTATTAGTTTTCACAATTTTTGAAAAGAGGTCCCTAAAATGTTCTGATATGGAATACCTGAGAGAAGTTCCTATGTTCCTGTTAGACTGAGACTTTACTTGAATTGAGGCTTTTGCCTCAACATTGTCACAGAATACCGTGGTGGCATGAACAGGAAAAGGGAGAAGGAAAGGTTCAAGATGATAAAATATTTCAAAAACTTTGTTTTAAAATGTGGTATTTTAAAGTCTTAGGTAATATAAAGCTGCATGTGTCATTTAGTTGAAGACTTCATATATATATTAACTTCATAATTCCCCCCCTTTTTCCTCCCTTACAGAAAAGCATATTTATATTAGAACGTTTAAATGCATAATAGAAATAATATAAAAAATAGTGAATTATGTTAAAACACTAGTGTGATTTAAATGAAAATTTATTTAAAACAATGGGAACTCACCTGTGATTTAAAGACATGGCTATATTGTCATTCTTTATTTCTCCCTAACGTTTATTCATCTCCAACTTAAAGTAAAAAACACCAGCTGACCAAGCAACCAGCCAACCCCAGGAATTGGATAATACCCAAACAACACCTGTTTATAGATGTTATTTTTCCTTGTAATTATCCTGTTTTACTTTAGGGTAAAATAGGTTGTTTCAACTATGGTCGTACGATCACTTGTAGCTTGCTGAAATACCAAGTTAAAGATTACATCTACATAAAGCATAAACTGGGCAGAATGTGTATGTATATGTGACAGCTATTGAGCAGTTGTTTATAAGCTTATAAGATATCATCAAAAAGGAAACAAATAACTTTGTTAATGCTGGAAAGATTTAGATATGTGATTCTGAAAATAGGCTGTCATATGTCAGGATCAAAAATAAGGTACATAGAATAAGCATGGATAATGTATGAAGGATGAGACATTGTGAAGAAGAGAGAAGTGCTGAAATCAAGGAAATATCATACGGTGAAAGTGAATGAGTGGAGTGTAGGGACTTTGATTGGGAGATACAATTGATGATGCAAAGCAAGAGGGATTCATCAATAGAGCAGAGCACAGAACAACGAAGTTAAAAGAAAATCTTTGATACTGTCAAGAAGTATCCTAAATCATTCAGCCTTCATTGCAAAGTCATCAAGGCATCAGATGACAGGGACCTAATGAGGCTGGAAAACATCAATAACCGCTTTGAAAGAAGACTTCTGGAATTATACGAAACAGTGAGGGAGATTCCAGGCTTGAGTAGGAGTGAAATACCCTCTGTATAGAACAATATCCATACCTACCTACAGTCAAGCTAGCCATTAACCTGGAGTAAAACAGCTGTAAATTGTATATATAATACAATTTTGCATAATCCAATTATACAAAACCAAACTCTACTTGAATTATGAGGATAGCATTGTTCAAGCTCCTTGGAGAAGGCACCAGTAAATCTCCTGTTCGTAATGCACAGTGAATATATGTGGAACTGTCTAAAGAATTAAATTGCAGATTATAAGGATATGGAGATTTAAACAGAGTTGATGTGCTTCAGGATGCACGTGTCTTCAGGATGCATATGTTGCATAGTCAAGACTATAGGTAATTTAGGGACAGATTTTTTACAGGCATTCAGGCTTTTACTAAAACTGATTTGACAGTCAGAGGCCTAGTCCCTTAAATTCTCTTCTTGCCCTCATGTCTCTTGTCTCCTTTCCCTTTAAAGGGATATGTTTCCCTGTGTTGGAGAAACATGCTACACTCTTTCACTTGCTGTGAGTTTTCTTTTTCCAGCTTTCCTCATCAAGTCAAAGTCATAGTAAAATTGCAAGGACAAGAGGCAGTGTACAAAGAAGTGACATTAGCAGCAACTTGATTTTAAGATTATTATAATATTATTTTAAGATTCGCTTGCCTTTGCCTTCCTTCTCCTCCCTTTTCCTTTTCTTTTTTCTATTCCCTTTCCCACACTGCCCATCACCAGTGTGTTCCTTTGCATTTCCTGCCTTTTGATTTTGCAGTTTTTAAACCAATTCTACTGCCACTGAAGCTAGTATAAATAAAAGGATTGGTCCCTATATTCTGTAATCCCCTTATGATTATATGCTATTTTTTCACATATGATGTATTACATATTTTATTTCTACTCATTTCTTATCTTTAATAAAAAGAGGAAAACAATCTTTTTTTCTTTTATGATTATATACTAAAGAGATCTCAAAAAATACAAGTTTTCCTAAAGAAATTTGCAGACGCTGCAAAAACTCCCCAAAGGAGAAAGCAGAAGGCTGTGGACAGTGGTGCAAATAATCAGCTCATACCCTTCTAACAGAAAAGGAAGAGCTAAATGAGTGTGAAACTGCACAATAATCAATCTCCTATGGGAATAAGATTCTGCTGCATTTCGTTAGAGATCATTTTAAGGGCAAGATGGAAAAGACAAGACTCAGCAACTGTATACAAGTCAAGAGCACACTCTGATTCTGCATGTCTTGCAAAGGGCATAATCCTGCCTGCAGTACCTTACATTCTTATTCATCTACCCAACAACAAATGCAAAAAAAAAATAATCAACATGCAATACATGGAATTAGAAACAGCACGACAGGCAGCTGTGAAATTTGAAATTGCCGTACAAGACTCTACTCAACCCTTGGCTTGGGACAGCTGTTACTACAGTGCAGTGACACACAGAAAAAGCAAAACTAAAGGCTGAGGAGTGTCCTCATGGCAGTCTACAACTTCCTCAAGGAAGGCAGTGGGGGGGAGGTGCTGATCTCTCTCTGGTGACCAGCAACAGGACATGAGGAAATAGAATGAAGCTACACCAGGGGAAGTTCAGATTGGACATTAGGAAATGATTCTTCACTGAGAGGGTGTTTCGTCACTGGAACAGGCTCCTCAGGGAAATGTTCAGCAACCCCATAAAGTAATTGTGTTGGTTAGAAACACAGCAAAGGTGAATTTTAGACCCAGCCACCTTCAGACTGTGCTTGAGAACTGCTTAGGCTGGATATGAAACAGCTGAGACCCCCATCCAAATGCAAAAGTCTTTCAACTCCTGCTAGATGTGTTCTACTAAAAATATTTTAGCCTTTCAAAAAAGTAATTTGTGGACTTGGAATGAGCAATTAGTTGGTGTGATTTGTAATTTAAATGAGCACAGTGCCCCTAAGCCAGATTAAGCCCTGTAAAAGCAAGATCTGCCATCAGGCTGACTTTGGTTCACAGTTCTGCCTTCAAAATTTCTGCACTCTTGAGGTTTTGCTTGATTGTTGTTCCCTCCTGCCTCTTGAGCAGGTGACCATCAAATAAACGTTCACACAACATTTTCAGGGGACCATGCTTGCTTCTCATGCTCAACTGTATCTTCATTGGAAATGGAGCCATCTCCTGAAACTGCAGGAGTACAGCTGACATCAGTGAAGAACAAATATGGCCTAAGACAATCATTGATTGGATTGGTGTGGGGATGACTCGGGGAACAGTCCCTGGCAAAAAGAAAACCCAAGCAAACGTAGAGGCATAAAAGTGTAGGAAGAGGTAGGCAAAAACAAAACCCAAGCAAACGTAGAGGCATAAAAGTGTAGGAAGAGGTAAGATTCATTTCCAGGGCAAGAGCTATGGGGGATACTTTTGTCATTTCTGCATGTTAGGGCAGATGGGCTCAGAGCAGCTCTGGGTGCAGCCCAGTGTGGTCAGAGGGCCGGTGTCAGGGCAGGGGCAGCAGAGCCTTTGGGCTCACCACTCTGCACCCCACCAACCCCTGCACCCATAACCCTTAACCGCAGTCAAGTCTCTTACATTTGTAACCACAAGAAAGATGTATGGGAAATAGACTTTAAGACCCCGTAAGGCAGCTAACCTTAAAATGCCATTGCAAGAATGAAGATAGGGTTTTTCAACTACAATAATAGCATGTAGGTAGCGATTGCTGATTGCAGTGCCTGTGCTAAGTACTAGGGTTGTGTTTGTGATGCGGATGGAGTCCCCCTGGCCGAGGTTTTCTATTTCAGGTAAGTTACCTTCTGAAGAATTCTATGCTGCACATCAGAAGCTCTTTCCTCCCTTTTTCAATAGTTACTTATATTTATATAACTGGAATATATACGTGTGTATATATAATTAGGCTTTAATGATTTTGTCTAATAAAATAAAAAAAAAAAATCAAACAGAGAAAAAAATCCCGAGTTGCCTTAAAATAGAGTATTTAGAGGATGAAATAAAAGAATGACATTTCCTCCCCAAATTTATTCCAATTTTTTTCTTTTTTTTTTTTTTTCCCCTGACAGCCATGTCCTACTTCAGGAGTGAAGATAATTCTCTTCTTAACTCAGTTTCTGTAAAGATCAATAGTGAGCTGATAAGGCAGACGTCTGAAAGACATGTAGAATAATTATGGGCACTGGCATATCATGATTTGGACTTTAATTACCTGTTAGAAGTAGCTTAGATCAGATAATAATAATAATAATGTATATTCTATTGGATAAAGTATTTCTGTCTTGGCTTTACCTATCATGTCCAGAATTTGCTGTTTTAAATTTTTGGTTGTTTAATAGGTTAATAGGTTCTGTTGATTTTTGCATATAGTATGAGACCATTTGAGAGGAAGACACCATGAAGTGCGATAGGGTTGTTTTTAGAAAATGTTTCTTACAACTTTTACTATTGAGTCAAAATGGGAATTCAGTTTTGGCTATCTATCTGTATCATTTTTAGCAAGACTCTGCCTGCTGCTAGAAAAACTAATCAAATTAGGAACATAATGGAACCAGCACAATCTATATGGCTTTTTCAAATCAAAATCAGTAATCATTCCCAGCATGACTGTGTTTTTCTACAAATGCTAGAAACATAAATGAAGAAGATGAAGGGATTTGAATATCTAGCCTTAAATGAAGATGTCAATGTACTAGACCCATCAGAAAACTGTGAAGAAAGACAACAAGCAGAACACTGTAATATCATGATACAAAATATACAGGAAAGACAGGTAATTTTTCTGTCAGCAGAATTTTATTATGTGTTAAAAGGCCTTAAAGTCAAAACAAAGGAAAGAAACAGCTTAACTGCCTCTGTAAGTAGCACAGAATCTGTATGAATTGAAGTCTCAAGCCCAAAAAGACAAATATAGTACTGCGTCTGTATTACCAATTGCCTGGCCAAGATGGGGTCATTGACTGATAGGCTGAGAGATATCAAAGAAACACTAAAGGCAAAAAATACAACTAGATTGGTCAAATGTCACACCGGGATGTGAATCAGAGATTAAATTTTCAGGTGTTATCATGGAGTGGCCAGATAGCAGGCCCAGAAGAAAACTGCAACCTAGGCTTGATTCATAGCAATGTGCAGGACTTGGCTCAAAGCCTCGTGGGCAAAGGAGCACCCCAGAACAACAACAACGACGACCACAACTGGCTCGTGTTAAACAACCCTAGAGAAGCAAAAGAAATAACTCCAGGTTAGTTGAACTTCACTATGAGGAATAACGCAAAAATGCAGGTAAGATAATTGAGTCCATACAGTTAGTTTTAAGGTTACTGAAGAATGCCATAGTGGGAGCACAGTGGCAGTACAAAACAACTGTTAGGAAAGGCTTGAGAAAGAGCAGAAGGAAGCCAGCATAACTAAACAGCAAAGTGAAGCATCGCATTAGAATCAGGAAGATGTCATTCAAAAAGGTGAAGTTGCATCTAAGTGAGGAACACAGATAGTAATGATCAAATAGAGTGTGCGATCCAAATGATCATAAGCTCTGGAAATTTGCATGCAGAAATATAATACAAACTAGTAAAAATAATATGATCAGGAGGGCCAAAAAAGGCTTTGTGAAGCTACTAGCTAATGGTATCAAAACCAGTACTTAATCCTTTTTGCTTCATTAGGAGTGAAGAACGTGCCCAGAGAGCCATTTAATTTTTTAATAGTGAGTCAGTTGACTGAAGATGCATAAAGATGATTAAAGACAGTCATAAGCATATAATAAATATTTTAGACTTGGATCAAAACATTTCAATACAGTAAGAAGATAAATACTTCAGGATGAATCATGTGATTTGCTAAAAGTAAAGCTACTTTTGAGATCTGCGTGCATCTAAAACAGGTGTCTCAGAAAAAGCCACCCTTCAGGAGAGTGGGCACTTTGAGCAGTGACACAGGGCAAAATGAATTTCACTGCTGGTTTTGTTCGCTTTTTGTAATTGTGTACTTTAGTTTGGTCCCTTTTGCATTCTTAGCATATGAAATTTGTAAACTTTGTAAAGTTACCAGTAAACTAAATCCTGTGTATATTCTGCTCTACAAAGAAAGAAAATAGGTGTTAATGAAATTTTCGTTTTTCAAGTAACATTCACAGACACAAAAATAAGCAGGCAAATGCACGGTATTCTTCACTAATCCAAAATGAAAGACCAATTTGTCAAAGAAAAGTATATTAATGACAAGTTTGGACTTTTTTGCTTAAGGTGCAGAATTTCCCCCACAGTTCAGAAACATATGGCTCTCTGAAGACCTCAATTTTTTATTCTTTTGACCTTTCAGATCACTCACAGGCTTCTTTTAATTTATAGTTCTATAAGTTACCGTTATGTTTTACCAGCCGTTGGCATTTTCATCCTTTAAAACTGCACCCTTAAGATTTAATGGCTGCGTAGGTGTGTGTAGGTGAAACATCTTCCAGATCAGCTACTGTTGTTTCTCGGTTACCTCGCCTGTTAGATTTCTGGCTTTGGGATTTGACTGACCTCCTTGTCAACTCAGCACTCTTTCTCCAACACAAATCCTCTGGGAGACATTTCACTGTTGTACACAGCACATGCCGAGCCGCAAGGAGCAGAGGTCAGTATACCTGGAGTCTGTATAACTGAATGTTTTAGCTAAGCCACACCGCGTCTTTTCAAAGATGAGGTAAGGTTGCTTTACCTCTATACAACCTGGTATCTCTTGATGGTTGGCGATTCAGAGCAGCACACCCTTTTTCTCCAGCAAATCAATGTAAACTGATAGGGTGGATGTCTTTGGCTATTAAAATTGAAATTGAGTTAGGCAGCTGCATGGGCAAACCAATGTGTGCTGGTATTGCAAGGAGTGAGAACCCATCCAAAAGCCAAGAGAAGATATATGGTTTTTAAATGTATTTACTCTGAAAGAAGGTCAGTTTGCCTTAACCGGGAGGTTTCTAACATCTGTTTTACAAGTCAAGCTATTGCAGAAATGATGCTTAGACAACTAAATTATTCCCTCTGGAATAATTTGCTCATTGTGAGCCATGTTGTTTTGCATATACCCTGCTCTTATTGTGTTTGTACACATTTTGCTGTTGAACAGAATTTTCCTCCATATGATGTTATTCAAAATCTTTTGAAGCGTGAGGTTGTAAAGTGATACCGTAAATGCTGTGGGTAACGTATCCTTCTCCATACAGAGGTCACAGGAACCCCACAGCAACAAAAGGGGCTCTTTAGGCCATCAGCAAACCTGGGATCACTTGTGACTTTACATGCAACGTTAGATAAATAAATATGTTTTCTGGACTGACACAAGTCACACACACGCAAAAATCCAAACACAAATCCAAACTCCTCAAAAACATGTAAAGGGATGTAATTTTCTCTGCTGATGCCCATGACTATGACATTCATCTGGAACACAATACTGGAATAAAAGTAGAAATTGCGACTGTCATTTGGGGTAGGTATCCTTTTCTCATATATTTTGTTGTAAAAATTATTCAAGTTGACTTTTAAGATACAGTGGAGTTGCACAAAGAGATATTACTATTTCCACATATTCTCCATATTTTGTGGTTACCATATACTGAAATCTGAAGTACAACACATTTACGACCTGGCTGATACTAGCTAGTGCAGTGCAGCAAGTGTTAGTAAGTATTTACTTTGTATTAGTAATATAGCATCTGAATATAGTCAGTTATTGCTATGTGATATAAACAGTAATTATTTTGAATTCACTAGGGAATATATAATAAAATAAATGAACACACTATAAGCCATTTGTTGGACAAATGCAGAAAACTTTGGCTTGTTGAATTGATTTTCACACATATCCTTTCAGAATTTTTTTCTGGGGAAAAAATCATTGCCTTTTTCTTTTGTGAACAGGAGTAATTTGCCATCGTGATCATAAAATTTCTTTTTTTTTTTTTTATTTTTGCCTGCTTGCCTTTGATAAGGCAAGGTTAGGACAATTTTGCACGGTGGGTTTTGGTGTAAAAGTCATTTTTAGCATACAAAATTCTCTGTTTCCCCTGCATAGAAAAAAGCAAGTAAAGCAGTTGCAGTACATGAATTAGAATTTGAAGATTCCATCCTCCCCTTCCCCTTCCAGCTGGAAGAGGGAAATAGTTTTTTCTTTCTTTCTTTCTTTTTTTTTTTTCTTTTTCTTTTTTTTTTCCTTAGGACAGAAATACTTTTGCTGAGAACTATCTCCACACAAAAGCTTACAGAGTCGAATATGATGTCTTGTCTTATCACTTCTGAACAGACTCTGGAGTTTGAAAAGACTTCTGAAATTTGCTTAACTTGCCGTTTCCTAATATAATGAGGAAATCAATGTGTCTTGCTTTTAGAAATGCTGGTGGCTTCAGAATAATTCGAGAGTCTGCAAGGATAAGCAGAAATGAAACTGCAAGTACTTGCTCATCGTTGGAATATCTGAGATGTTTTACAGATAAAAATGTGTTAATTTACTGTCGTCAGGGAGAACATGTCATTCAGATTTACTCACTAGTATCAGCATATTTTGAATAAGCTAATTTAGATGTTGGGGGCTTCTGGATGAGACCTACAGACATACCCACCACCACTGCAACTGGGCAGGGCTGCAAAATGGGATTGCAGTAGGGGAAACAGCTCGGTTAGAATGAAATACAACCGTCAAAAGCATGCACTCTCCGGTGAGCAAAGCCTACGCCCTGACCCTCGGCAAACCAGCCTTCTCCTGGCAAGCCTTAACTCAGACTTGTTTACCAGTCACTGGCGGAAAAGGAAAATTGCTAGAGAACATATGTATCTGTGTTTAAAGAGCATGGACAATCTATGGTCAATACAGGACAAAGAGAATTCTTGAAATAAATTAGTAGTTTGGGGAAATGCAATTCAAACTTCTACCACTGCATATGTACTTTAGCATTGACGCTGAGGGTTTGTGGAGGATTTTACTTTGTGTGTGGAGTCTAGAAGCTAAATTTCAGTTTCACATTCAGGCAATTTTCCAGTCAACTGCTACTGTACAGGATTATTTGAACGAGACTACACTAATTTTAATGAAGTCCAAAGTTTAAATTAGGTACAGCAGTGCCTAGGTTTAATTCAAAAGTTATTTCAAATAACATTTTACATAGAACTATTCACATGATTCCATTTCTATCTGGTTCCTCAACCAAAATTTTATGGAAAAGGTTATTTCAGATCAACTGTTTTGATCAACTTGAAATATTTTGTTTAGGCTTTAAACATTCTCTTTGGGTTTAGTTTCATTCTTCTCAATTTTAAGCCAGAAACTTTAAATGTTAAGGGAATAAAATGGAACACTGATATTTTTTCCTGAGTTTTCATTCTTGTTTTGCAAAAAATACTTTCTAAATTGGTTTTGCCCCCAAATTAAATGACCAGATGTCTAATTATATGTTCTTTAAAGCATACAGATTCTGCCTGCTTATAAGAGCTGTATCTAACTTTTCCATTGTTTCTTTGAAACACTGCCCTGTTTTGGTATCCTCCCTTGTTTAGTTAACATTTTTCCAAGACAGGATTTGACTATCCTCCTAATATTTTCAGAGAAATTCTATTCTTCCTATCAACAGCCACTGTTAGAAAAGTTCACTTCTATTCATCTGAAATCTTTCTCCTGACCTTAACTACGCCTGTACTGAGCAATCTTAACAGACCTTCCTGCTTATCTCAATATGAGGGCTGTTTTCAAACCAAATCACACTGTACTTTCCCATGAAGACTCACAAGAATGCCAGTCTGTATCCCCAGTGTCCTCTCATTCTCCATATCTGAATGTCTTAAATTAGAAGCTGAAAATAATTATAGGGTCTAGTGTTTGAGATGTCAACAGACATAAATCTTACCGTTTTAAGTTGAAAACAGTTTGTAGCTATGTTAGTACAAAAGCAAAAACGTGGAACAAAAATTTTGGAAATTATTTTAAAATACTTGTCCGTGTTAATGAAGGGTCAATGCTTACAGTGTGGAAAAAAGATTCAATTCAGTATGAAAGGGTATCCATTTGGGATATTTTACAATTCAGGCAAACATAAAGGAAAATAATATCCTTACCACTAGAGAGAGCTCTCACATTAAAATAATAGAACATTGCTTTGGGCTCCTTTTTACGGAGTTGGGAAAACAATGTAAGAGGGAAACAAATGTACCATCTGGAATCATGATGGGAAGATATGACCTGACAAAAAGAAGAGTCCAGAGGCTGGTTCCAGCTGGACATGGGGAGAGGAGAACATGTTGCGTTCATTCCTCACTGTGGCAGATTCTGCCTCGATCCCACAAAAGGGAACAAGGAAGTAAGTTTGAAAGTAATTAGGTTTACTTTTCCACTTTTGGCAGAGCAAACTTGAGTTGATGGGGCATATGGTAGATTCTCCTGTCTTTTCTTCTACATAGGCAAAGCCAAACAGAGTAAGAACTGTAGTGCATTTCACCATTTTCAGAAGCAGTTGAAATCTGCTCCCAGAAGCTAAGGATCAAGAACCATCAAAGCTGTTCAAAGATGTTCGTGCTCGTAAAAGCATGAGAGAAAAAATTGCAATAGCCTTTTTAGCTAAGCAGCAGTGACTGAAAATCAGTGATAAAAAGTACCAGGTACAGAATTGATATCTGTTGTATTACAGGTTGTGACCGCAAACTTCAGAGCAAGTTGACAAAAGAGTTAACATTAAGTGAGACAAGAGAACGAACATTTTGAAGCAGTTTTTGGAGCAATTTAGTAAACCTATATACAAGAATTATATAGACTTTTGAGGAAACAGACAGGAAATTTTGGAAGGTATTTTTTGTTATTTAGAGCAGTATTGAAATTGCAGTGAAAGTGTTCTGTATTTGATTAACCTGCAAGAAGTGTCCATTTCTAGTAAACTTTTTCAGACTAAGAAACAGAACGTGTTTGGGGAAAGTATGGAAGACTTAGAGTCCCATGTCCCTCCCTATTCTCCTCCACCTCCCCCACATCCCCATATAGAGGACAAACTTGAAATCTTGAAGTACTTGCAATTTCCATTTTTGTCATTTAGGCTGTATTCCATCCTCTAGAAAGTGACAATCCAATAATTTCTATAATGTTATTCAGGTCTCATGTTATCCATGACTTGTAAAAGTCATATTCATTTTGCCTTTTTCAGTTAAACATGTTATTTCAATAAGCTTCTGAAAGATGAGATACCTGGTATTCTGAGGGGGTCAAAGAGGACTCATGATGGTCCTCTGTCAAATCCTGGAATTTCTTCACAAAAGTGTCCATATTCCAACAGAGAGGTGAATTTTTTAGCCATAAAATGTGTAGTAATTGGCATGAAAGACGGGTGAAGGAGTGTTGTTATAATCGGTTATCTAAGACGTTTCTCAATTCAGCATTTGTGTACATTGAAACACTTTCGAAATGAGTTGTGAATTCAGTCATCCATGTGACCAGAGACGACTTTGTAAGTAATTGTGTGCAAGGTTGGGTTCCTAATTACTCTGAGGTCTAAGGCAGTTAAAATAATACAGTTTTCCCCTCCATCAACTTTTCCTGTGTGATAAAAGCTTCCTTTTTTTTTTTTTTTTTTCCCCCGAACTCTAAACAANATTTTCATATTCTCCTAGTGTCTGTTTTTCTCTTAGTTTACAGGAAGGTATTTTCCTGTTCACCATTTTCTTCCAGTTTTTGTATCTGCCTTTTGCCTGGATTCTCTATCCATACTGAGCATTGTGTTACTAGGTACGCGTGGGAGATTTATGCAAATTAAATGTTATTATTATAGGAAGAAAACAGGAGAAAAAGTAACTGGACAGGTAACGTTAGGTGCCTATAAATACTCTAGAGTCTTCCTAGTTACCTCTACTTCTGAAAAAATCATCCCCTCATCAGTTCAGTTTGGGTATTAAGAGCTGAAATATTTATTTTCTACATCTAACAGCAGAATTGTTACTGTTGTACTGAAAAATAGCCTCTTACCTCAGTCTTCAGTAAAGTCATTCAAGGACAGACGTCCCTTTTCACAATCAATTTAATTCAAGTCATTAACCAAGAGCCCAAAGAAGTTTATAGACCTTAAAAATACAAATAACAGTGTGTGCTACGTCTTTAATTAGTAACACTCCAGATTTGAAATGGTGACCTAGAGGTATATAACTCCATAGCCCATTACCAATCGCCTGAGCCACTCCAATCTGTCAGAGACCTTTCCCCCCTCATACTCTTTTAAGTAAGGTTTAAAAAACCCAGGGCAAGTGTTTCTTTTACTTTCCTTCTTTTTTTTTTTTTTTTTTTNCCAAATGCCTTTCAAAAAGATTAAAAATCTTTAGTTTGATGTAAAATACAAAATCTTTGAAAATTTGCTAATATTTAAGAAAATGTGGCTACCAATCCTGTGGTAAAATTTTTCTTCAGGAAATACATACAATAAATCTTGTTACACTTGGGAGTTTTTATATTAGCTTGTTTGCGAAAGCAAATATAAAACAAATACCACCTTTTAGCATGAGATTGATCATTCACTACTGTAGTGTTACCAAAGATAATCAACATAATCTCTGATCACAAAAAGTCACACTAATAGTTGTTTCCAAGTCATAAATAAGGGGGAAATAAGACTGCAAAGATAATTTTAATTTCCTATGGAGACTGGAAATTAAATTGGGGGGTTGGACTAGATGATCTCTGAAGGTACCTTCCAACCCCTACCATTCTGTGATTCTTTGACTCTGTGATTCTTAGCACTGAAAATATTTGTTACTATTCTTATGCACTTTCACTTAAAAATGTCTTCAAATTTTAGGAGCTCTGAGCATTGCAGCACTTCAAAAAAACAGAGACGTAGTCCACAGAAATCCTGGAAGTTGATGTTTATTTCTGTTTTGAACAGATCAATCTCAGCATTTTGTGAAAGAAATTATTGTAATATATTGTTTCCAACTTATCCAACACATTTTGTTTCAGTTTTACAATTCTGAATATATCATGCAATATATTACACGTCATGCTTTAGGCATATTCTGTTTCCCTACTTCTTTCATGGGGATCATACTCAAAAATTTCTAAAACATGGTGCACATTATGAGAACTCACAGACATTCAGTGCTGCCAGGCTACTGTAATTACTCTATTTGTTAACTTAAACTGTTTTGTTTATTTTTTTGCCTAGCAGCAGTGGTAATAACATTGTCTCTCTTGAAGCCATATGGTATATGAAGTGGACTGTGAACCTCTGCAAGAATTTTCAAACTCCAGTTTAGCAAATCAGCTATTTAGGGCTCATGATCAGCAAATAGCAAGAGAGAGAGCTCCTAACTCCAGAACAGATAAGGAGGTGTTCAGAAAGATAATTTATTGTCTTCTGTTGCCCTTTACAGAAGGAATTTCATTCACTGGAAGGATGCTCGGAGGTCAAATATCTATGCTGTTCCCACCTCAGTCTAAAAAGCACATAACATGAGATGAGAGCAACACAAGTAGTGGGAGAGAATTAACTTATGAATGGATGCTGGTACTTTATGCCTAGAAATTGCCTTTATTTTTTCATTAGTAGACTAGCTCAGAGCACTGTATTATTATTGCCATCACTTGTGCTGCCTACTTCCTGGGCTTAGTCCTTGAGATTATGATTTTTGAATATATTTACAAATTAGTTTAACATGTTGTTCTAAATAATAGAATGTAGAAGGACAAACAACAGATGTTTCAGATTTCTCCATGAATGTTTTCTCTAGACAATACGGAGACAAACACCCTTGGCAAGCTGAAGCAGCTGCCTGAAGGCAAAAGGCAGAAGGCAACTTAAACCCTTTAAATGGTGAAAAGGCAACAACGGAGGTTTCTCTTCTCTGTGTCCCACATCCTCTCCTTCCTGCTGCAACTGCTTTCAGGGTTTAGATCTAGATATGACTATTTTGTCTCATCTAAGATGACTTGCCAGACAGAGTGCTTTGCTA
This sequence comes from Anarhynchus alexandrinus, assembly GCA_008711295.1. NCBI lineage: Eukaryota > Metazoa > Chordata > Aves > Charadriiformes > Charadriidae > Anarhynchus > Anarhynchus alexandrinus. The sequence continues at coordinate 4,289,563 of VUYV01000014.1, forward strand.
CATGTTTTTGTATTCTTTATTCTATACTTTATTTATTCTATGAGACTGGATTATTTCCATTTGCCATGAAAGTGCATTGGCTGTATGGCACTGACAAAGGCAGTTAAAGGATGCTCTTTATGAACTTTTAACAGCAAAGTAAGATTCAGTGTAACTCAACACAATGTTCAAAAAGCCTATTTGAATTACGTATATCTGTTTAATTATAGTTTTTCCTCCATGAAGCCTTTATGTCAAAAAGACAGCCTCAACAAGCTCAAAATTTCATAATTTGCAAACATTTTAGGATCTGCTGGGATAAAAGGGTTTGTCTGTTCCAGGATCTATCCTGACTAATCATTTCTGTCAAACAGATTTTGACATATTATAATTGAACAGTTCTAAACCTGAAAGCAAAAGTGACGTTATATTCTCCTTGAATATGAAATGAAAGGGAGTGCACCTTACCACCACTAGGCAGCTTTTTAAATCAATGTCATTCTTACTTCACATTTTTTGTTGCTGAGATAGATACACAGTTGCAAGATTGAATACCGGACCCAGGTACCTGCTCAGGGCAGGGAAGCGGGTGGGGAGAGGGAGCCAAGACAATCTTCTTAAAGAAATCAGTTGTTTAACATTGCTATATATGTGTAATGGAGACAGTGAAGTTTCTCTGGAGGCAGCTAGAAGGGTAGTCCAGTTCTCTTAAATTAAGCAGGTAGATTAATTACATTGGATCATATATATTGTAATAAGTGAACAGAGGAAGGGATTTTGTGCTCATGAGCAACATACTGTTTTACTAGAAACAGCCACTGTATTGTCACATAGAGTAATAAAACCCTAGAAGACAACTTCATCCAGACAATAAGATTCTTTCAAATTTTCTGAAGTTCTAACAAACAGAACTGTGGTGCCAATTCATCCGCCAGCTTCACCTCCACATCTTACATGTCTTAGCAAAAGGGACAGAAACTTTGCAGACTCCACTGCTCTATAACATCATGAAAAAGAAAGTCTGTGGACTAGAGGTACTTCACTGGAGCAAAAAGAAATTATAAAGTACACAACCCAGTTCAAAATGAAATGCTTATCTTATTCATCTCTTCACCTGTCTCACCAGCTAATTTTCCCTGTGCATCAAGAGAATCGGGATAACTGAATAGTGAAAAATAGCTGAAGCATCAGAAAAGGATTTAGGCATAAGTGTAGTAGTACGACAATGTCGATATTACCTTTTTGTATGGCAGGAGAAGTGGTATATCTTGCCATGAACCATGACCCCATTTTACAGGTTTTTGCATAAATATAAAATTAAAAAATAGTTCATGAAGTTCTTAACTTTGAGCCAAAGCATGAGAAAGCAGATTACAGGAAGACAAAAAGGAAACATTGAGATAACGTGCACTAGCCTGAATAGCCTAACAGTTAAATCATGCTTATTTGTGGGTAGCCTGTCCGATGGGTTCAGTATTGAATGGGAATTCCTGTTACATAAGATTTGCTTACCCATAACAGATTTTCAGGTAATCAGAAGAAGAACATTGACACTTAAAGTAAAAAAAAAAAGTCAGTGCTGGACTGATTTTTAAAAGCATTTTAAGGCAATATTTGCTTGTTCTGTGTTTGTTTAGCAACCCTGAAAAAACAGACTTACTAATTTTATTTTGACTACTGATTATCCCTTTCATATAAATTAACTTCCAGATCCTTTTCTTATATTGAATCAATGTGACTTTAAACAGAAGTCCATTTATTAAATCTTTTATTAGGTCTTTCATTATGTATGCTTGTAAAGATCTTAATAGAGATGTTAAGTAATGGAATTTTGCAAGTTCCTAAAATCTTCATAAATCTCCATAAATTGTCTCTTTATGAGAAACCTGCTTTCATTGTGTCTGATTTTTTATTCATACGCAACAAAAATGTTAATATACTTTAATTAAGCTAATATGATTTATCTTTTCACTCATTATATAAGTTAATTTTGTTCTAAAGAAATCCTGTTTTCAAATTCTCTCCAGCAATGTAGAATTAAAGTAATTATAGTTTGGCACAGGAAATTAGTCATAAAGGTCCATGATTTCTGAAATAAATGGAAGTTTTCACAGGCTGGATTAGCCATATGCTTTACAAAGGGTGTGGGGGGGAGAGGATAAAGGAAATAATTTGCAGTGCACTTAGAGCAGGAGCTCATTTTTTGGGCACAGATCTTTCAGATGATAAGTAAAATGCAATATTAACAAATCAAGAAGTTTAAACTTTCTTACCTATTTTATACTTGTCCTTGCTAAGATCGTTGACATCTCTGTGTTTTTGTTTTTTTTTAATTCAGAAATTTTAAAAATCCTGACAATGTAACTATCATAATTTCCTTCCCAGATCTCTCATTGATGGCAGAATACAGAGAGCTACAGAAGTGTGGATATACCTGTTGAAGCTCATGGAATTTCCCACACATAAATTTACTAGACCAATGACTATATGATTAATTTTATTGTGCTGTTAACGCAATATTTGTAGCACACATGACTCATACCATTATTCACTGAGATCTTTGAAGTTTTTGCATTGAAGTAGCAAGTTCTAATCAGCATCACACTGGGCCTGGTGCTCATAAAGTGGGTACTAATGAGAATGAAGTAACCACAGCAAAGGATGAGTCTGTGGCCAAATAAAAAGTACAGGGCTAACTCCCTCAGCCAGATCAGAAGTTTAGTGAAATGAACTTTCCTTTGCCTAGAAAAGGTTGGTAATAGGGCCACAGGAAAGTGAAAACACTGCTACAGGTCAGAGAATAAACATGACACAGAAAACTCAGTGCCAAGTGGAAGAAAATAAAAAGCATCTACAGAGCGAAAGAACTTCTTAATGCATAGAACATATTACATGGCAATGCACTCAAGAACTAAATAAATTACAGTCAATGTCATCTACATCTACAAAACCCTCAGAGATACCCAAAATAGATTATAGTCACAGAGTACACTTCAGGACAGCTCGTCAGGACAGCTTTAAAGCAAATCAGGGCTGTTTATGAGAGCTATATTGACCAATACATTAAATAAAATACTAAGGGAGAAGAAAGAAGTAGACTGGATCCTCTTCCTGACTTTAGGGCAGTTTCCAGCTTGAGCATGGTGCTCCCCTGTGGGATGAGGTAGGAGAGCAGGACAGGCAGCTTAAAGAACCTCTGTTCTGGTGAATCAGAGTAATAGGTGTCCTGGGTAAAATTTGCCCTGGTCTATCCTTGAGCTCACACTGTTTAGCGTTACACATGGTTGGCATCATTTTACTAAACTTTGGTTGGTTTAAAGTTAGGAGTCTCTAGAGACCAAATCATCCCACCTACATTAGACACCTCTTTATGGAAAAGTGAATTGCGCTAAGGAAGTGCTTTTCTCCCTTTACTAATGATAGTATGAGCCCACCAAATTAGTTTGGACCACAGACAAGTTTTGGGTGGATATGGGTAGATTAGATGAATGACCACACCTATTCACCCAGAGGGATAAGAAACTGTGAGAAGTGTATTTGAAATAAAGAGGATGACTAGAAACCTTTTCTAAATAGCAAGCAGTAGCCTCCTTTTCTATTGAGAATTTTAAAACAGATGGATCTGGAAGTAGTCAAGAGAAAGATAAAAATCAGATAGATGATGTTTTATGTTGTTCAATGAAATTATATCCTTTATGAGAGTTAACCCATGATTTTTGATGTGAGAGGCTTAGCATGAAATGTCTGAGATATGTAACTTCTATACATCTTCACACATGTCTCTGTGCTTGAATAAAATATGTCAATGTAGAATAAAGACATCATCTCCTATAAGATCACCAGTCCATGACATCAATTATGCAATGAGTTTTCCCCTTGAACTTTTTTCCCCTATTATATTTTCATTACTACCTTCAGTGTAGGAGTTAGGCTGGACAATTTTCTTGCTGCCATGATGGATGATTATGACATGTTATGAATAAGAGGTGATTAAATATAAACTATGTGTTGTCCATCAATGCAGTTATCATGAAGGCTTTGGTATTAATATATTTTTAATTTCCCAGTTCACGGATGAAAGGATCAGCCTACATTAATAGTGCTACATAAAGGGATAATTTAGTAAGATACCTGGTGCCCTAATCCTGATTCAGACAAACTTCCCATTAAAATATGTGGAAATGGCAGTGTGACTAAACCCTTTAGTTTGGTCTTACACTCAGGGACAATCATATACCATTCACTACAGGAAGAAGTTTAATTCAGAATATTTATTCATGTAAAATTTTAACCTTCCATTTAAGGAAGATGTAGAAAATCTGGTGTATAGATAATATTTTCTTCTTGTTAAGAGAAGCATCATTTATTTGATTGTCTGCATCTGTTTTGCATCCTTTGGAAATGAAGAGAAACAATGGGTGAAGAAAGCACCCTAACCAACAATAAACAGAATCTTGACTTGTCTCTGCATCAGTTCGTCAGCTTATGTGATGAAGTTTATTGAAAATTGTCATTTATAAAAATCTTCAGAGACTGACTTCATATATTTGTATGATTTTGTGGAATGATAAGTGTTATTGCACCATTTTTTCTCCTGTGGTTTAGAGCTATTAAGGAGTTAGCTACACATTCCTGCTCTTTTCCATCACCACTCTTTGCTATTTTTCCCTTCTTGAGTAACTACAGTGAATTGTGGACAAGATACAGGAGAATAAGTTTAGTAACACAAATACAATGTAAGAAGTTTTATGAGTTTGGTTCTAAAAATTTGATATTTTTATGGCACTGTCTCTATTTTTGTTTTTATATTGTGTTCTTAAAACACTTTCACTAAAAAATTTTCAGAAAGTGTTAAAAACCTGAGAAGAGACAGATTTTAAGGAGAATCTACAATAAAATAAATTTGATATGGTCAGAAAATAGCCTTTCTTTTGCTGGTAGACAATTCAGTGCAGAGCCAAGTCCTTAAAAGAAAGTGATTTTCTAGTTTGAGGAGAGAAGGAAGAGAAGGAAAGGATACCTTCAACTTCAGTGAGCTATGGGAGGGGAAAAAATTGTACAAGAATTATATGAATAAAATCTTTTTAAGTAAATGAATATATTTCAAGAGCTAATTTTATTCGGCTAAGACAAAATTCCTAACTGTGAACAAAATTTGGTGACAACAATATTCAAGTACTGTTTCAGCCAGACTATGGTACCTCAGTGGGCCCCCACAAGACTGCATGCAGGCTCAGCGTGAGAGCAGAGCCACCCCAGTGACATTTCTTTGTATCAGCTGTAACTCTGATCGAAGTCTCTGAATTCATGCAGAATAGATGCAGTTCCTTTATTTTCTGTCTTTGATTTAAGGGGGAAGTAAAGACAGAAAAGATTAACATTAGATATAGCCGAACTCTGAGAGGAATGGCTGAGGTTTATATATTGCCATGGATTTTTTTCATGCACCACTGAAGTAAAATTTAGAAGGGGGAAGCACTCTGGCATTAGGTTTGAGTGAATGGGTGTTTGTCTGACTAGGAATGGGCTATGCTTACCCTGATTGTCCTTGTCAATTACAAATTCATCCCTACCTTGCCTTTCTGTATTTTTTAAATAATTTTTCCCTGCCTTTCTGTATTTTTTGAATAATATTATTTGTTCCCCTTAAAATGTAAAATAAAATACAGAGATAAGCACTTATAAAAGAAAAAATCATTTGATAGAAATGTTTTCTTTCTTTCTTTCAAATAAAATGTTTTAAAGCCGTTACTGTACTTGGAAAAAGACTAAAAGGAGTGGAGCACTAGCGGAGTTTGCAGTCCTGAGGGATATGGGTCAGGCAAAAAGCAAAGTCAGGACGCTGAATTTTAGTAAAGCAAACTTCCAGCTCTTCGAGGAGTTAGTCAATAGGACCCCCCGCCATGAAACTGCCCTTTGGGACCAGGGAGAACAGATCTGGCGGATCTTTAAGGACACTTTCCATAGAGTGCAAGAGCTCTCAATCCCCAGGTGTAAGAAATCAGGAAAGGAAGGCAAGAGACCGGCATGACTGATTTGAGACCTTCAAGACTGGCAAACTGGTAAAAATGGATGAGGAAAAGGCTGAGGTACTCAACACTTTTGCCTCAGTCTTCACTGACAACCTCTCTTCCCGCACCTCTCAAGTGGATGGACCACAAGGCAGTGACTGGGGGAGCAAAGTCCCTCCCACTGTAAGAGAAGATTAGATTTGTGACCACCTGAGGAACCTGAACATACAGAAGTCTATGGGACCTGACAAGATGAATCCCAGAGTCCTGAGGGAATTGGCTGATGTAGTTGCCAAGCCACTCTCCATGATATTTGAAAAGTCATGGCGGTCATATGAAATCTCTGGTGACTTGAAAAAGGGAAACATTTCACCCATTTTTAAAAAGGGGAGAAAGGACGACCCTGGGAACTACCAGCCTCGCAGCCTCACCTCTGTGCTTGGGAAGATCGTGGAAGAGATCCTCCTAGAAGCTATGCTAAGGCACGTGGAGGACATGGAGGTGATTTGAAACAGCCAGCATGGCTTCACCAAGGGCAAATACTGCCTGACCCACCTAGTGGCCTTCTATGATGGAGTGACAACATCAGTGGACAAGGGAAGAGCTATGGATGTTGTCTATCTGGACTTCTGTAAGGCTTTTGACACGGTGCTCCACAACATCCTTCTCTCTAAATTGAAGAGATATGGATTTGATGGGTGAACTGTTCAGTGGATGAGGAATTGGTTGAATGGTTGCATCCAGAGGGTAGTGGTGAATGGCTCAGTGTCCAGATAGAGATCAGTGACAAGTGGTGTCCCTCAGGGGTCTGTACTGGGACCAGTACTGTTCAATATCTTCATCAATGACATGGACAGTGGGATTGAGTGCACCCTCAGCAAGTTTGAAGATGACTCGGAGCTGAGTGGTAAGATTGACATGCCTGAAGGATAAGATGCCATCCAGAGGGACCTGGACAGACTTGAGAAGTGGGCCCATGTGAACATCATGAGGTTCAACAAGGCCAAGTGCAGGGTCCTGCACCTGGGTCGGGGCAACCCCCAGTATCAATACAGGCTGCAGGCATGAATACAGAGATGAAAGGATTGAGAGCAGCCCTGCTGAGAAGGACTTGGGGGTACTGGTGGATGAAAAGCTGGACATGAGGTGACAATGTGCACTCACAGCCCAGAAGGCCAACCATATCCTGGGCTGCATCAAAAGAAGCATGGCCAGCAGGTCAAGGGAGGTGATTCTGCCCCTCTACTCTGCTCTGGTGAGACCCCACCTGGATGGAGTACTGCATCCAGCTCTGGAGCCCTCAGCACAGGAACGACGTGGAAATGTTGGAGCAGGTCCAGAGGAGGGCTACAAAGATGATGAGAGGGCTGGAACACCTCTCCTATAAGGACAAGCTGAGACAGTTGGGGTTGTTCAGCCTGAGAAGAGAAGGCTCTGAGGAGACCTTATAGAAACCCTTCAGTATTTAAAGGGGGCCTACAGGAAAGATGGGGAAAGACATTTTAACAGGGCCAGTGCCAATAGAGCAAGGGGTAATGGTTATAAACTAAAAGAAGGTAGATTTAGACTAGATACAAGGAAAAAAATTTTCACTGTGAGGGCAGTGAAACAGTGTTTCAACCAGCGGCACAGGTTGCCCAGAGAAGTGGTTGATGCCCCATCCCTGGAAACATTCAGGGTCAGGTTGGACAGGGCTCTGAGCAACCTGATCTAGTTGAAGATGTCCCTGCTTATTGAAGGCGGGCTGGACTAGATGACCATTATAGGTCCCTTCCAATCCAAACTATTCTATGATTCTTTTATATGATTCTGTTCTATGAAGTGGGAGGAACAGTCAGTGAGCACAGTTAAGAAGGGATCTAATTCTCATTGAAGCTGTGTACTGTCTTGCCAATAATTTCAAGAGACTCAGAATCACATCCCTAAAATAAAGCAGCACTTACAGAATAAAAAATATGCAAATATTTAAGCATATTACATATATTATCCATTAACAAGTTTGTTTTATCATCACAGTACACAAATCAAATAAGTGCTCAATGCAGATCATTTCAGCCAAATTAAATATAAAGTATTAATGAAGTCTCATGCGTGGGGTAAAATGGGGATTCTAAACAGATCTGGAAATCACAAATAGACTGTACTAAGTCTTGGTCAATTTTTGGTTGATGGTATATTAAGTAGGAGTAATTATTCAAGTTATAGGTTTCTTTGTACAAATTACAGGTAATATGCTTAATGTAGATGTGACACAGTTTCTTAATTCTAGCCATTAAGGAAAGTAGATTTAACTCCATTAAGCAACCTCACTTAAAAATGACAATAGATAACTGTGGTCATTAAACTAATGACATCTGTCATCAACACTGATGTTACCACTATACCACACATACTTGTACAGTAAAGACTGTGTCAATGTTTCTGTTATAAAATGATTCAGGGTTTTGTAACTTGGCTATTGTAAGTAATGGTGGAGGAAGAAAAATTAAGTCAACCCAGGATAAAAGTTATTAAACAATGTCTGCACCAGTAGTATATGTTGGGAAAACCTCCACAGTTTATTTGCACGTGCCAGAGCAGGATGACTTTTGATAATGTAGAACTATCAAATGGCATTTAATATATATCTGTCTGCTTCAATCTGTGTTTCAGACAAAGCCTTGTGTAGATAAAACCTGCACTGTTTAAACTCTCTCCCTTTGTTCTGAGTTCCTAATCATCTTCAATAAGAGGATCCCAGTATATACCCAGTATGAAGTATTTGCTTCTTATACCTACAAAGAAGCATAAATGAAGCACTTACACATTCTAAACAGCACCTAATAGCTTTTGGTAAAAATATGAGTGATGTGTAATAAGTTTTCAAACTGCAAGTAGCTCAGATAAAGATATCCTCAGGGAATCTCCTGCTGTCTATACGTTTAAATTTACAGAATAACCTGCGATTCTGTAGCTGAAATTACTAGCTCAGCATTCAAGAAATGCTGAAGTTCTCTGTGTAACATTCATTCTCTGCTATATTTGTACACTCATTTCCATAGACCTGTACATTCTTTTTACTGCTTCCTCAGTGTTTATTTCTTATCTAGTAGGAAAAATAAAAACGAGTGAGTTTCCCTATCAGTCTGATAGAACTGGCTAGGGCACAGTGGAAATGGCTCAGATTTTAAAGCCAGGAGATATACTATCACTTGAAACCTATTCTTGTTATGCAGTACAGGATGACATCTTCTGAATGAAGCTTGAGAGCAAGACACATCCTCACTGGTCTCCATGACGCCTTTTGGAGACCCCTTTTCCAGCCCTTCTGCCAAACCACTGACCTTGCTGCAGCACTGCAGCAGCATTTCTTAGCATTTGGTGAGAAGATGGGACTTGGCAACTCCAAGCATGTAGGGCAAATATGTTCTTCGTGAAAGCAGCTTGCAAAGGTTTACCTGTTCTCATACAAGAATTAGAAAAGTCAGTTCTCCTTTTTTCTTCACTTGTAGTTTGATACTTCAGCACTGGACTTAAGTTTTGTGATTTTTAGGGTTTTTTTTCCTTGGAATTATTACATAAAGGAAAAGCACACTCACTCTTAGAAATACCACTGGGATATACCAGTTACGGCCTTCCCTTTTTGCTTTTACTTTTGCCCTTGCTTTTGTAACCCTGAAGTGACAAAACATGGGAACTCCAGAAGTCAATCTTCCTCTCTCCCCATGATAGTTTACTCCACACAATGCAGCCCCTGCTTCTGCAGGCAGGGCCAGTGAGAAGAATAGCCAGGATCAAAGCCGTAAGGTAAATAAAGTATCAGCAGTTCTCTCCAATGGAGGAAGAGGGAAAAATGATGCAGCCTTTGGGGTACCGTAACTGCTGAACTGAGCTCTATGAAGAGACACTGCTAACCACAGAGCTTTGCTTAAGATCTCTGGGCAATTCCTGCTGCTGTCTGGTGAATGAGTAGGTAATAATTTATAATGCAATAAAAAAGTACTGCATATTCTTTAAGCTCCCATGTAAATAAGAAGTGTGAAACTGCTAGAAAAAAACTGCTATTATAAAAAAAAAAGTATTTAAAAATCAAATACAGGGGTCAAAAATCAAAATCAAGGAAAAACTTGCCTATTAGGACAATTAAAGTATTTTAAGAAAGGGAAAAATCAAGTTATTCTAATGCCCTCAAAGGCTTGTATTTTTCATTACCAGCTAGGCAGAAAAGGTGAAGATCATGCCAAATAGAAACTCAAGAAAACGTGTTCACTTTTGGTTTCTAATATATGAAGTTATGAAGTAAGCGAAAGAAAAGAATGCTTTGCTGATAAAAATCAATAAAGATATAAAAATAAACATAATGCAGCCCATATTCAGTTGGAAGAATGGAAATAATTACAGTTCTAGACTGCTGAGGAACTTATTGCTAATTGCTACAAGCAGGAGCCTGTAGCATACAAGGTACTACAAACAGCTCTTCAGATCATGCATTCTTCAAAGGTAAAATCAAATGTCAAAACTTCTGCTACTCTGAGTCTGTGAAACTGCACATCATAAAATGTAGATCTAAGTATAGTGTTTTCTACTGAAAGTTTGACAGCTAACATAAAATGCAGTTAAATATCAAAAAGAAAAACTTAATTATTTTATGAGTACAGATGAAAATTTAATGGGAGTTTGCATCCTAATTCATTGAAGACAGGTCTACAATGGATAATGGAGTACATGGCAGATGTCTTCAACACACTTCCATCTCAATCAAATAGGTCTACAAACCTGAGTGTGGTGTGTGCAGTCTGTTAGCACTTCAGCCATATGCATAGGTATTAATAGCAAAAGTGTAGTGCCATGTAAAATGACATTGTTAATCATAAGCTCTGGCTAGCTCTTTTTAGCAACTTCTTGGTGCTCTCTGAAATGTTTTCTTTGGTATTTTGCTTATGCAATTAGTCATTTTATTTCAGATATTGGACTCCGCAACAGATCCAGGGGATATCTGGGTAAAAAACCCTCTCCACATAATTTCCTAGATGTCGAAATCATTATTGTGGAAGCCTGGAAAGCAGACAATGAAAACTTGCTCTTGCACTTGGTCTCTTTCCTCTTAGTGGCCCTCAAAGCTATAAAAATACTTTTGGATAAAATGATATGAGATTCATCCGGGGCAGTGAGAAATCTCTCTGCCACCAGCTCCTTGTAAGTAGGACAGTATCCACACATTGCTTACCTGTACAAAAATCCATAAAACCCTCAGGCTGGTATCTGAAAAAGTCCAGTAAAGAAATGTCTCTCCTACACACTAATAGGATATTAGATTGACCTCAACTGGCTCATCTTCAAAGAAAAACACGTATGTCCCTAAAACCCAAACAAACCAAAGGACGTACAGTTACACAGCATCAATAAGTCTGAATTGTTTAATTACTCTCCTAAAGCCCTTTTCTTGAGGTCATTCCATATAGCACCTTGTAACATGAATGTGAAGTCATTGACGCTATATAAGTTTTCGCGGATGTTATGGGAAAAAGAGAGGCATGCACGTGGCAAAAAAAGTGATTGGTTTATGAAACTCAGGAGGCTAAAAGCTAATAAATAACAGTGAGACTCCAAAAATAAGTACCCATCTGAGTACGTTCTCAGAGAACGGCTGCCATTCATAAATCAGTGAAGTTGCACTATGTGCATTTTATGATGTCAGCAGAGGTTCCTGAGTGAATTATTGGCTTGTATTCAGATGACTACCACTCTTCACACTATATCATATAAAACACAGATAGCCAAAAGCAAAGGAAAAGCTGGAAATTATAGCAATGAATGCAAGGTGCTGATTCTGAGAAATACCCTTCTCAAGGAAGTATCTTCCTAAATACCTTTTTCAATTGTCTGATGACATGAAAATTACTGCAAGAACCTGCTCAGACCCAAGAAGAAGGCATACCCAATAGACACTTTAGATCAGGTCTTGTCCTGAAAAATATTTACGCAGCCTCCAGTCAGAGTAATGTATTATCTGAGGGAAGAAGGAAAACAATCTTGGACTTCATTTCCTGAGTTAAATAATAGCCAGGATGTGAAGAGTTAATAAAGACTGTGAAGGTCATTGATTCCTCTAAGGACAAATATGTCCAGGTCCCTCTGAGACAGACTGAATGTTTTCCAGATTACTCTCTTTACAATTCAATGGAAAATGGGAAAATGGAAAAATGGGATGAGCAGCTGAACAGAAATGAAGGAGGATAGGTAATCCCCTATTTTTGTAAGCATTGGTATTTACAGTTGTGTTTGTAGATGAATTTGCAGCAACATTTGAGATTCCTTCAGGGAAGGCTACAAACAGTTTTGTAAGCAGAGATGCAAGAACTGGTAACAGGTTATTTAATAGGCAACAGATTACTATATGAGGCAATGAAGAGAATTAATAGCTTCCTTCTGGAGGGACACAGATGATTTAACATTTGCAGATATTCCTAAACACATGTGTTCAAAAGGTCCAAAACTTTAGGTAGCTTTGTTGTATCTATACAAAATAAAGAGTGTAAAATAGTTTCTTGGATGATGTGTTTCTTTCTTTACTTTCTTCCTCCCTCCAAAAATACTTACTTCTTTTCTCCTTTTTTGTCTCTGAGAGAGCACGCTGCTCCACCCATGCCCAACCTGTTTCTGCCAAATAGTAGAGTTACAATAAAAATGTGATACATGGCTCTCATTCAGCACATTAAATTGTAGTTTCAGTGGCTCTGTTAGCCTGGAGTTTCAAATTTTCTGGTTGTTTTATTGATAGCTCAAACATGAATTTTCACTTGCTTTCCAAAAAGAAAATTCTTATGGGTGTTTAAGAACAAATGCACAACTTTGAAGTATTTGGTTTGGAAGACTCCTAACACCTACTGTGCAGCTGCCTTCAGCTCACATTTTTAGCAAAATCCAAGGAGGGTGTAAATGGTGATATACATTCTACTCCAATGAACCGTTGTTAGTGAGTAAAGCCCAGTGAAATTGAAAGAATGAAGCCAGATTGGTTCTCTACAAGAAAAAGCAACAGCTCTTCCAATCTCTTCATTCAAGTCTTTTCCAGCCTGTAAAACATTTTGATTTAAACATACTAATGTAAATTTACCTGTTGGGATTCTTTTTTTGTTGTTTCAGGGTATTCAGATCAGGTCATTTCAACTTTCTGTAAGCCTAGTGAATGAAAATCCAAGGTATATTCCTTAATTATAACTTCGATGACTCTCATTTGCCAATGGGATTAATTCTTGAAGTTTTTTGAAGGTTTTGCTGAACTCAAGAAAATTAATAGGATCAGGACTCCCCAAAAGGGCCTTACATTCTGCATTAATGCTATGCTTTGTTATGACTTACTCACCATTTACTTATTTCCTAACTCATTATATCTGTTTGTTTGTTCGTTTTTAGAAAAACTATAAGACAAATAGAACAATTTAAGCATTGGAAGTCTATTCCTGTGGCTCATTCATGGAACTTACATCCCGTCACATATTGTATCCTTTACTAGCAGATATGATTTATTTGGAGGACACACTCATGTCTCTGTCCTGTTAAATATTTGTTTCTTTTTTCCTTTTCTTTTTACCCCCTGTTCTTCTCATTGGAAACCCTAACAAAATTCTGCTGTCTTTATCCTGTGCCTTTCCCAAGAATTTATCACTATACTCAATAACCACATCTTTTAAACAGAATTTTACAAGGTGAACTACATCTTCACACAGTGAGTTTTTTAACTTCTGATGATAAATCTTATGGACAAGGTGAGAGAATGCTCAAGGTAACTAGCTTTGGTTAATTTACACATGGAAATTTTTTATAAGGATGCTGAAAAATTGGGTTTACAGATTAAAAGACAAAGAGAAGTCAACCTTGTTATATATAAAGGCATGCATTTGAAGATTTTTTTTTGCTGTTATTTATACTGTTTTAGGTCAGATGCCCTTTACTGTTGACTTTCTTGCAGAACATGTCGGTATAGGAATAAGAAGGAGAAGTGTTTCTGTTTGTATGAATCGAGACAGAAGAGGTCTTATGAGCACATATGAGAAATATGAAAAATCAGGAAGGGACAATGAAATCAGCAACTGATGTAAAGGGGTACCCTTACTATAACCAGGAAATTTCAGAAAGATGCTAAAGTTACATTGTAAATATTATTTAAAATGTTCTTGGACAAAAATACTGTCTCATGTATTTTTAGAACTTTGGAGAAGAAAAGCAAATAAATATTTTTGTTTTGTTTTGTTTTTGTTTTTTTTTTTAAAGGATATTATGTAGCTCTGGCTAGTGGAAAGGTGGACAAAACCACTGTAGGATAAAATAAATGCAGGAATTATGAGGCAAGGTATTCAGAGACACGACAAATATATGTTTCATAGTTGGTAAGAGTGAGTTGGGATGCTGGGTGAACAGGAAAGATAGTCTTTTAAAAACTGATGGATTTTGCAATTGACTGGATGTGAAAAACAGAGCTAGAATTCGCACGTAATATCACGGTTCTCATTTGAGATTAAAATGAAAATCTGTCAGATTAAAGATTTTTTAATCTATTCATAACAGATTGTAACTTTTCTAATCATATCCTACTACAAAACATAATTTATTTTAACAGATGTTTCAGACGAAAAGAGATTCTTAAGCAAATGTAAGATCAAATAAAATTAAAGGGAATGTAATATGAATGTGGTAAAATGTTACTTTTTTGCCAGCTCCACATGCATTGTCAGAAAAGTATTTTTTTGCTATTGTCTCAAGCAGGAAGCCATGCTGAGGAACGTTGAGCTGGCTCAAGGTTTCTGACCTGTCTGTCCAGTGCTGTGACAGCAGCAGAGTGTATTGCTGGGGAGAATGGAGTAGCAGAGCTGCTGGGGGACAGAGTGGTTTTACGGCACCAAAAAGAGGTGGATGTGGGGTTGGAGGGACAAGGTGGTTTCAGGAATAGTGAGTCTGGAAGTTTCTGGATATAAAAGGAACAAGGGGGCACATGGTCTGTGGGAAGAGGGAACCTGGGGACAGGTGATGATGTTCAGGCTTATGGAATATGTGGGTCTGTCCTCTCCCAGTCCCAAGAGATCCCAAACCATGCTCTTCTTTCCAAATGTCTGCATGATTTTCACCTGCTCTCTCCAGATTTCTCACTTCTCAGCTGCTTATTCCCACCACAGCAAAACCAGCTCCTTCCCAGATGTTCTTATGTCTACAGTTTTGCTGAGCCTAAAATTACACTTGTCTTAACTTTATCTTAGATTCATATTTGTATTTAAATACCTGCTTTATATATCTGTTCAGTTGGTGTCTAAGATCTTTCATTTGTGCATTTGATTGGACTACTAAATGCAAATTATCTCTAAGTCCAGAAAATGATTACAAAAGCCAGCTGATGGTTCTTACTACATCAGTACTCATGGGCTTCCCATTTATAAAAAAAGGGGATTAAATTGCTTCCCAGATGTAGTAGGGGAACATCTATTAATATATAGATGAGATCCCCAAGCATTTGGTGAGAAAAGCTGCCTTGGTGCCCAGAGAAATGTCAAAACAGGTAGTATGTATTTACATTGTTATTTTGCCCTGTGTATTTTACACATAAATATCCCCCAAAGATTTAAGAATAAAGAGTTTCTTTTTAAGGATGAAATTGCAAAAATTATGAGTAGAATCTCTTCTTAAAGAACATTAACAGTGACTGAGCAATCACTTTAAATTCGGACTCAGTGACTTAGGCGCAAGGGGGATTTTATGTAATTAACTCCCAGGACTGAGATTAAGAACAAATTTGTTATATTCCAACTTCCTCCATAGATTTATCATGTGACATCGGAGAAGTTACTTAACCTCTCTTCTTAATTTACAAAAGAAGATCCAATACTTCTTTGCACTTTCATCTTCCAAAAAAAACCACCTTTGAACAAAGTGAGGAATAGAGATTAATGCCCCAATCTTCCAGTAAAGGTATATTTACATACGGATATCTTTAAGTCTCAAATGTTTAGCTCAGTCCTGATGAACCACAGTTGTAGAGGGACCAATACTACTAAATATCAGCTCCATACATATAATAAAAGTATTTTGGACAGTGTTATTTTAGCAGCTGTACTCCCTTTGCTTCACACAGTTCAGTGTTCTTTTCAAACTTATACTATAAGGTAAAGGGAATGTGTGTATTTTGGTTTTTAAGGCTGGGGAATAAATTATGAAAGCCTCTGCCACAAAAGATGAAGACAGCACAAGCAGATGAAAACACAGACCAGAGGACAGCAAATCCTCCATCCCTCTTAATAATTGTGGTTGCAAAATGGCTTAAATATGAAAAACTTTCTTGACTGAATTAACTGAGCTTTTTGAACATATTGCTGATACTTAGAAATTTTAATTAATAGTTGAAAATTATGGCATATATTAGGGAACATTTTCTCAAGCAAAATGATAGACTTACAGTCTCTCTGCAGACAAAACTTATCTCTTTCCTCACATATCTGCTCTGTCCGCTGCCTCCCTGGGAACCCTGCCTGTGATGGGGGGAGCACAATGTGTGCCCACCTTACAAGGGGATGATGAGAGTGTTGTTGTCACCCTTAAGTGACTACCAGCTGCTGCTATCAAATCAAAAATGGCTGGAAAAATTGAAAGGGACATAAGAAAGTAATCCTTTAAAATTGCCACAATATTTACTGGAAAGAGAGGCTTTCAGGGGAAATCAAGCATGTAATCCTGTAAGCCCTCTGCCCAGTCATAGCATGAGCACACAGGGGCATCTATTGAAATATGGTAATGATCACAGTTCTGCAGTCCAGGGAACAAATGAAAATAATGAAAAAATTTGAAAAATGGGGAGAGAATCACTATTCAAGTCTCTTCCATGGGCTCAGAACAATTAAAAGCATCCAGCTATATACTTCTGCCTTTTACATAAGTTTGTTTAGAACTGAGATGGTAGAAAACTCCCCACCCAACACAAACACATTTATAGAAATAGTCACAGCATTATCATGCTGCATAATATCGAAAACATCCATTTTATGGCTGCACAATTTCCTCCTCATACTACTGTGCACCAGCAGTAACAAATACAAAAGCAGATCGATTTAAAGTTCAAGTTAAGTTGCATGAGTTCCCCATGGTGAAGCAATTATTCCCTCAGAGGCTCTCATTTTCTTTATCACACCATGAATTCCTCAGACAACGAATGTGCAGTTTCCACCATGTGGTTACTTGCATTACAGGAAAAATCTCAGGAACAGTATTTAAGGACAGAAATTATTCTCTCCGTGGATGCTTCCTAAATTTGAAGTTTGATCTCTCTACAGTCAAAAGCATTTATTCTTGGCAAAATCATGTTCCCATTAATCTAATCTAAGCCATCTTTTTCCCTTTAAACCCACAAGTTATTTACTTCTCAATAATATAGATTAAACTTTTTGATTAAAACCTGGGGTGTATATAATAACACTGTATATTGGGTTGCAATGAAGTGGTACAACCAATATTTTATGTATCTAAGAGCTGGAGACAGACATCCTTACTGAACCTTAGCATTATACTCTGCTGTATCTCACTGCAGTGCATGGACAACATTGGTTTCAAACCTGTCACCACGCTCAAAATTGAGTTTCCTTCTTGCTGCACTCAGCTCTATTTGAACAAATAGCTTCAATCTCCAGCTGTAGCCTTCCTGCAGCCACCACTGGGAGTATGGTCTCCATCTCTTTTATTGTCTTGCTGATGTTACTTTTAGGGGGTAGAGCTCTACAGGTCTTTTGTCCTAGAGTGCCATAGCAGGGTGACTGAAGAAAAAAATTCTTAACGTAAGTCCAACATTTCTAATTGCCATTCTTGTGGGCATTCCAGTTAGGGTTTGACCAGAAGGAAAAAAAAAAGGGGGGGGGGAGGGGAAGAAGAAGAAAAAAAATCAGCTTTTCAAAGAATTTCTTAAGGTAATAAAAGCAGATGAGATAATTTTACATTGCAAATGTGAATGGACTTACCAAGCTTGATAAAACTGATCATGGTTTTATTTCTGGTTTGGTAAAGACATCCTTGACCATCTTCAGTGGTGAAGAAGAGTCATGATAAATACTCTGGTTTCAAGAAACTAATATATTATAATAATAAAACTCATTCTGTTAAGTTCATCATTCCTTTCTTTTTATGACAAATATTATTTATTTCCTCATCTCTCTCTCTTTTTTTTCATTTAGTTGCAGAGTGGCAGAGAACTCACCTGATAAATTAGCAAAAACTATATTGAGCCCTAAATACTGTTTTCATTCTCACATTTATTAGACATGATGTGAACACGTTCTTGGAGATTTGATTTTCATGAATCCCTTCTTTCTGACAGGAAAGTAGCTGTGTTGTGGTTTTGTTGTTTTTTTTTTTCTTGTGGCCATATTCACATGTAATAAATACCACTTTTGCATAGTGTTTCCTATTGGCTTTACCAAGAGTTCTGGAGATAACTAGCTGTTATGAAACGCTAGACTCAAGGGGTTATGTGGAATTTGGGCACCTGAACCTGAGTGCAGGATATTGCATGGCGGCTTTTCTTCCAGTAATGTACAGTAAAAGACAAGAATGGCTGAGCAGTGGAAGAAGGCATCTAGAGTCAAATAAGGATGATATTTTTTCCTGCAAATTACATGTACATACACACACACACACAAAAAATATATATATATACATACACTCATTGATTATTTTTCATGGTTTTGTATGCTATTTTTTATTGTGTGGCTGCCTATAGAGAGGAAAACCAAATAAAGTCCTGACTAAAGGTGCAGAGGAAGAATGATCACACCAGACAGTTTCAGTGAAAGAGGCAGGAACAGAGACAAGATTGGGATTTTAATGTGAGATGTGGCACAGTGTGTGTACCAGCCTGGGAGGAAAGAGCGGGAGAAACTGTGGGGAAGCAGGAGGGAGATGAACACATCAGGGCAGAGCTGCAGAAGGCTATGAAGCAGAGAACAAGAAGTTCAAACCTAGCACGGCAAAGGAGAGGGTCAGCCTGAGAGACGTAAAGAATTTGTCACTTGAAAGTCAAATTTCATCCTCAGTATTATTTTAATTACTTCAACAGAAATATCATAGTTACTATACTCCCTCCATCACCACTTAAATAATTTAAAAAAACAGAGGTTTAATTTATAAAAACAGAGTTCCACCACTGAAATCAGTATTTGCCGGTGGACAATTTCTGCTTCATTCCTCCATCCATCACACACTTCTTGGCTTTGGAACTAGGAGTAATCATATGCAATTTTCTACAAGAGGAAAAGTGAACGTATTTCCAGTTCTGCAGAAAGAAAATATGCTATTTCCACATTTCCCATGAAAATGAAATCTTAAAAAATAATACAGGAAAACAAATATTTCAGTTTGGTTGCACGGAAGTGAAGCTTGACATCTTGCTGCTCCCTGGGGCAATTCCCTGCTACACATGACCAACATCCCCAAGAGTTACAGCTGAGTGATGGAGCTGCAACATTTGCAGGGGCCCAACTCCAGAGCAGGCAGTAGGAGGGTTTCCCATATCTGACCTGGTAGGGCAGAAGTGCCCTGAAACCATGTTTCCTTGAAACCTGAACTCCCAGGCAAGATCTGCTTTGGTGAAGGTCCATCAAAATCAATCCCTTTTCTTGCAATACTTCAGTTTTGACAAAGCATTGTTTTCCACAAAGAAGCAGTTTGCTGAAAAATTCCTGACAGGTTTTGTTCACAGGACTGAGCTCGATAAAAGCAGATAACTGTGTTTTCAGCTGTTTTTTGTGAGGGAACTTACATTTTGACAGTTTCATGACACTTACTAGAGAAAAAAAAAAATCTTCAAGGAATGTTATTTTTTCTTTTAAAAGCATATTCGTCAGCCTTGTTACATCAAAGGTATAATGGTGGACAGCTAGTCCATAATATGCACTAAATCATAATGGTACTGCAAATGTAAATTATAAGAAGAGACAAAAAAAAGGGAAAGGGCATGTGTGTCATCTGGAGTTACAGCTGAAATTACAGCTTATCAGCAATTTGATAACTGGTCAACCAGCAGTGCTCACTAGTTCCTGACTATTATCTACATGTTTTCCCATTTATTACATGCCAGCTGAGGCCAATTTTCAGCTGGGAACTATAGCAGCTCTCTCTGTGGAAAATAAAAGAATGCCACTTTAAATTTCTTTGCAGCATGAAAGAAATGTCAGCTTCATGCTGGAAATGTACAGTGATACACATTTTTTCTGACCTGAGCACGTTGCATCAATTCATGCTCATGAAAATGTCATTTGTGACTTGTTTTTTTCTGCTTTTTAACCAATTTCCAACCTACCCCCGCCCCCCTTCTCTAGCTGCTCAGTCATCACAGTGTAAATTTAACACTAACCTCTTACACAAAGTCCTGAAAGCTTTAAAGAATTTATATTTGTGGTGGTATATTTGCCACTGAATAAATTTTAATGGAGAAGACAAGAAAAAAAAAGGAAGGAAGGAAGGAAGAAGGGAAGGAAGGAAGGGGGAGAGACCTATTTTCTGTGCTTTTCCCGAATTACATCAACAATTTTCTGCATTTGTAGGCTATTTTCTTCTCAAACTATACAGTTACCCAATCTCTATCTTTTTATCTGACTTTTGGCTATTGACATGTTTGATCAAGTCTACTACCCCTAGAGAGGATAGGCCTGATATAGGACCAATTAACTAGTCTTATACCAAGTCACTATCTAGCTCTAAACAGGAGTAAAGAAACAAAAAAGGTCACATTTCATCAGGCTTTAATTTTCCATTCTAATTTACAGAGAGACTCATCTCTGTATTCTTCACAGAAGTATGAAGCCCTCCCTACCTCTGATAATCCTTTTATGCTTTCACATTAATATGACAGAGTACAGAGTATTAATTATTAAATACTGCTTATACAGTGCTGTAAATATACACTACTTTACAGAACTTAAGATAAGCAATGGCTCCATTCCTAATGAGCTTACTATAATTAAATCCATTGTTGAATCTACATACGAAATGTAGCTAAGAGTCAAACCACACAGGAAAAATCTTTAAACCAGGTAGAGGCACAGATGTGAATCTAACTTGTTCCTGGATTATGAAAGTTAGGAATAGCAACTGTAGACTATGATTAACTATTTACTCATATAATTAATTGAACATTTTGGTTAAGCATTTATAAAATACACAGACAGATACTTGTGGATGTTACACATTGTACATATGCAGGAGAGCTGAAAAGCTCACCTGTGATGTCTCATGGTCCATAATATCTAATATGTGTAATGTTATTTTGCTTTTGGATGAATATGCTGGTTATTAAAAGTATATAATGGTATGCTTAGCATTGTTGCATGTTATTTCAAATCAAGATTCATTCTGCCCTCAAACCTCGAATGATACAAATCCCTTTCCCTGCCGATATCATGCCTCACAGCTGTGGCATAGGTGTGTGTAATATGCTTCTTTGTTTGAAAAGTGGTACCCTTCTAGGAATCAGTTTATAAATTATCTATGTGCCTTCTCGGACTATTTATACTTACAGGTGAAAGGTATAGGAAATAGGGTACAAAAGAACCAGAATGAAAATAAAGAAAAATCTGTAATGTTGAACTGTGGTCATGGACTAATATTTAAGAATTTACTGGGTACAGTAATGCACAAATGTTAAAAAATTTAATGCTTTTCAACATTAAAAGGCAAAAAAAAATAAATCTCTCTCCTATTCCCAAATCCAAATGAACCTCTTCTCAAATATAACCTCACATACTGTTTTTTAGTTTAGCAATCATTCCATCAGAATCATCTCATGTATGGAAGGCTTTCATCATTGAGACATGAGCAACTTCCTGAGAAGGAATCCAGTCTCTTGTCTACACTATGCCCATGAGGTTGCTTGAGGTGAAAAGCTGCATAATTGGGTGCTATCTCTAATTTAATGAGATGAGCAGAGCTGATCTACAACTGCTTCCAGAGAATTTGGCTTCCCTTCATACTCCTCTCACTTGGGGTAAAGGACCTTCTTCCTTAAATGTCTGCTCTTTGGGTGGTTCAAGGTTAAAGACAGAGGTCCTTTGCACAACAGAAGGAATGAAATGGGGTCTCCGGTCTGATCAACCTCCTCTCTTATCCCAACTGTATAGATCACTGTATGCGCTGCTCCAGCATGGCAAACCAAAGGCACCCCATAGCTGTACCGGCTGGCTCTATGGCCAGCTTCTGGGTTGGGCAGATAAGGGCAAGAAAGATAATAATTTTTAATCGCAAATTACAGCTGTCCTAGTCTTGATATAAATCAGCAAGCTAGGGACAAAAGACTTCGTACACATACGCTATCCACTTTGCTATGCATTATGCATTAGCCAAAGTGCCAGGGGGAAAAATCCTAATTGTTGGTTTCATCAGTAAGGTTTGGCAACATACTGTTAAGCAGGGATATTTTAATACTAACCTTGAAAATAAAGGAATCTACTGTCCTACTCTTAAGTATTACCTATATAATTTCTGCAGAAACTGTAGAGCACTTTTATTTCTAGTGGATTATCTTTATTGGGGGAACTTCTAGATTCCCAGTGTTAAATAGAAATTCATGGTTTTCTTGTTTATTTGCAGCATATGTTCCTTGGCGATAGTACATGACACACACTGTGTGTTGCTTCCATAAAGCAGATGCTGCAAGGAAACAAAAAGGCATGAATTTATTTTTAATGTTAGAGATATTGAACTAGCAGAAGAATACTAGATGCAGAATCAAAATATCTGTAATTTTCAATAGCGGTGCAATGAAAACAATTTACATCATAAAGTATGTTATAAAGATGGACCCAGCTTTAGGAAGTCTTTATTTTTAATTAGCTTAAGCATGTTTTAAAACATTTAACCTGACTCTTTAGGTTTTTTATATATTGACTGTGCATCAATATTTAATCCTTTATTTTCTCAGGAATTTATAATAGAATAAACTCTAAACCCAATGCATTAACTCAAAACAACTAAGATCTATCTGACATATTTAGACTATGAGATTTTTGCAGTCATTTTGAGAAATTATTTTCTGAGAACACACACTTTTGTGTCAAACAATTTCCTATGTTATCACTAATGCTTTTGTTATTACTTATATTTCACTGGCATTGATGTGGATCTGCTTGAATGTTTATTTTTGACATTTTTAACTTTTACATTCAGCACAGAATTCATTTTGCTGCTCTCAAAGACTTATAATTTATCTGGATTGTCATGTCTTCTCACAGTGTCAGGCAAACTGGTGGAGTCAGTGACATTTTGACTGCTGTTAGCCAGCAGTAGCATAATCTAAACTGATGTCTTTCCTTATTTACAGATGGGCCAGTGTGAACCAATGGTCACATCTTACCACCACTAGCCTCTTGAAAGACAAATAAGGACGAAAAATGCTTATGTTTTCATTTTTTCATGAACTGATTGATCAGCTGGAGGATTTGCAGGATTCCTAGCAAACAGTCCATCCAACTTTTCTTGATTCATCAAATCTTGACAGGCTTTTTCAAATGAAAGCAGAAATAGTTTATCTCTTTTCGGTAAAATATCTTCATGTGAACTTGACAGGGAGTATCACCATATTTCCTTTCTGAAGGCTTAGATGAATTATATTATCTGACACTTCACCAAAGCTTTCTTTATATATTTAAAGAAATTTTTTCCTAGGTTACCATTATCCAGTCTGATTTGAAGAAACTTTCTGTGTAAAAGGGAGGGTGAAAAAAGTTGGTTGGGTTTTTTTTTTTAAATGTGCTATTTAACCTGTTGTAAGCTATTCATTTTCAGGTGCTTTTACAGCCAAAACTCAGTTGTTTATCAGAAATAAGGTGTTTCTTCTTGTGCATACTTTAGCTGACAAATGCACTCCTTATGCGTATTGACCAAGCATTGCGCACTTCTAACTAGTGCATCTCGCCATTAGCTGCTGTACATATTGAATGTGAGCACCATACCTCAGTAAAGAGCGCAGGGCTCCAAGGGTGGGACTTATGGGAGAGATGTAATGATTTTCTGTGTTCCTAAATGGGTGCTATCACTGTCTAACTTACATGAGACAAAATACTAAGAAATGTTTTGAAGTTAAAAGATGTTCTGAAATATAAGTTATTTCCTTTTTTATTATTCACTATTTTTTTTAAGGATCTTGTCCTGATAGTTTATATGTAGCACCAGCGGGTTGCTGAGCAGCTCATCTCCCTTTGGTTCAGTACCTCACAAGATTAGGTATGAGCAGCTGACCGCACATTTATGGATATCCTCAGCACAGGAATCTCATCGGTTCCAAGTAAAATTGAGAAGGGATTTTTTATGCTCTGTGAATTTATGAAAGTGGATTTGCTCAGGAAAGAAATCCAGTGTAATTTGAGTCAAGAGTTGAGGAGTGTAGAGGCTAATATAGAATAATAAATTTATTTTATTTTATTCCTCATTCTGTTAAGCATTCTACAAAATATTTTCAGGATGCTAAGACAAAACCAAACCAAACCAAAATGGAAATTTAATTGGTAAGTAATATTTTCGATTTCAAGCTCAAAGGCCTTCACTATCTCAAATTCTGAAATCCTTGTACTGGAAATCAAAATGAACTCATGAGCAGTCCAAATCTCTGCAATTAAAATTCTAAATATTCAGCAAATGCATTTGTGGGGGGAAAAAAAAAAAAGAAAGAAAAAGACTGATGCAGAAAAAGAATCAAACTAGATGATACAATGTAGTCCTCATTAATAAGTAGATTTTCATAGTCTATTTATTGTATGAAATATATAAACTTTCAAGAAGAACATAAATTAAATGTGCACTTTACATATATATATTGGTGAAAGTAAAAATAACCCATTTTTCCACTTCATCAGCCAGAAGTGGAATCTTTAAACTTTTGAAGAAACAAAATGAAATACAGCCCTCTCCCAATGTTGCTTACCACATCATAATCCTGTGTAATCTATCCATACATGACATAACAATAAAATTGAACTTTGATTCTTGCGATCACGTCGTACTTGTTTATTTAAAGGTCAACCATTACTCTTAGAAATAAACCCATTAAAATGTTATGACATAAGGATGTAAATTACAATGCGCCTAAATCTGAAGTTATTATTTAAACATCAAATGACACTGAAGGTATGACTAAAAATTAAATAAGATTCATTAGTATTCATCCGGAAAATCAAGATTGGAGAGTGAGTATGGTTTTTTGGAGCAGTCTGATACAGTTGTGCCTGAAAATTTGATAACTTCATGACACTGTGGTTTAAAAAAATCTGTTTTTTTCTGATATTCTGTTTCTTTTTTAAGAGATGAATGGTCCGTTGAATGTGGCTTGGATGTAGCCAGCTATCTCAAAATTATTTAGGTAGGAAAATTAAATGAAACAAGGCCAAAGTACCTCTGTCTGAAAAATAATAGTCAGAACAATATATCTGCACTGTATCAATTTGAACGTTATCTTATTTTATCCTGATTGCTCAGTGGTTTTATTCCTCATCCTCTTCGTTAAAACAACCTCAGTGGAAAAAATGAAAAGGATTATATTCAAAGATCATGGATAAAATTCACACCTAAAAGCAAAGGCAAAAGATAATCAACTGTCTAAGAAAGTCATGAAGGCTTCTGTCTAAGGAACAGCGGTGGATCTGGAGGCTGAGTTTGCAAGGGACCAAAAGGAAAGATGAGCTCAGACTGGAACAGATGCAGGGACAAGGTGCTTAAACGAATGAGGGAATGCAATATCTGTCATTAAAGTGTGAGATAGTAGTGTGTGACCTATTCAGTCTTGTGAAACAAAGGCTGAGAGAGGATAAGCCTGGTGCCTATAAAGCCATCGGGAGAGGGGTTTAAGCTTTGGGGAGGAAGAAGATCTGTTTAAGCAAAAGGAGATATAAAATCATGACTGTGAATACATTTAGTCTAAAAATGTAAGAGCACTCAGGAAAGTCAAAGCTCAAAAATGCATACATTTAGCAGTGGACATCAAACATAAGAGGAAAGCCTTGTATTACCATAAAAGTGCAAAACAAAGGAAACTGTTACTTTTCTGTGGCAAGAAAAAACTGTCAAAAGATGATGCCGAGACCCTTGTTGTTTGTCTCTAATTTTTTAACGCATTATTTTGGCCATTGAAAGGATCTGTTGTGATCAGGTGGCTAACACACTTCACATGATTGCCAAAGCTGCAAGAAACCTGTTTGAAAAACAGAAAGAACAGTTTGAGAACAGTCAGATTATTTAGTTATTTTTCAAATGGCTGAACTTGAAAAAAATTACCAGGGCTACTTAAAGTGAGGAGGTATTGTCTGAGAAAGTAGAGAGGCATCTGAGCTTCCAGATCCAACTGCCCTGATGGTCTAAAAGTAGGGGTGGTAGAATCAGAATCATCTAAGTTGGAAGGCAGCTTTAAGATCATTGAATGCAATTATCAACCAAACACTGCCAAAACCACCACTAAACCATGTCCCCAAGCACCGCACCTACCCATCTTTTAAATACCTCCAGGGATGGTGATTCCAACACTTCCCTGGGCAGCCTGTTCCAACGTTTGATAACACTTTCGGTGAAGAAATTTTCCCTAATATCCAATCTAAACCTCTCCTGGTACAACTTGAGGCCATTTCCTCTTGTTCTGTCACTTGTTACTAGGGACTTGGAAAATCAAGGCCACAGATTTGGCTGGCTTATTTTCAGTTCCTGGAAACAGGAAATGTTACAGACAATTATAGGCTGTTAAAATCACCTAGACCACTGGCAGCTGACAGCAGCACGCAAAACAAGAGCAGTGTAGCTTTCTATCTAGATAATATCACCGAGGCAAGACTACTAAATTCTTACCCATAAAGAAGGAGAAAAAAATGGCCATTACATTTTAAAGGACCTTGTCAATGCACCATTTTCATTAACAGCTCAGGCTGCCATAGATTCTTCTCTGTTGAGATTGGGGACAAGTCAGCAAAATGCCCATGGAGGGCCACTGTGCAGGAGCAAGATGGCAAAGAAGTCTGCAGTGTGTTTGCTGGTTTTATTTTTCAGCTCAGAAAATCTGCTTCATTTAATCTCCATGTAACAGGAGGAATCTAGGCACATAGTTATATGATAAATTCTCACCACTTACCTGAAAAATAATCTCACAGGACACCACGGTGTCCAGCAGTTTAGGCGCTCGGTCCCGTGTGTTGTATGTCTGTCTCTGCCTCCTTGGGGCTAGCCAGGGAAATCCCCAAGAGGGTTACAGCACCAGCACAGTGTACTTCCCCCCCTAGTCTGTAGTGGAGCTGGGCTTGTCTGCAAGCGTACCATCTATGCTAAACACAAGAGAGAAGCAAGACTCAGAAAGATTTTACTGAGGGTTACACGGTTCTGGTGGGGATGGACTGGACATCACTACCCCCAGGGTAAGAGGCCCTTGATGAAGATCATAACAGGACATGATTAACTGCCAACACAGATTTGTCAAGAAAAAGTCACATAAAGCCAATCTAATTTTCTTCTATAACTAGTAAAGAGGACAGGTAAATAGATAAGTAGTAGACATACACATGATGGTAGTAAGACTCTCAAACTGTCTCACAGAATGTGCATTTAAATCAGTTAAGACAACAAAGTCCAGATGAAACTTACTGGATGGGTGAAAAACCATGTTGTAAAGCTATTCTTAGAGGCTGTCTACAAAAATCATCTGTGTGGGGGATGTATCACAAATGTCCATCTACAATTCAGTTGATGTAAGAGGGACTAGTTTAATTAATTGCTCGGATGGCATCATTGGTTGTTCCATATGTGTTGTATTAAAATGGTCTTGAAAAATTGAAATGCTCTGAGATATTATAAGATGCAATTTAATATGGAAATATGAAATTCTATCTATTGGCAAGAAAATTATTTTCATATATATGGGATAGAGAAAGAATAAAAAGCTTACAATACCATGAAAAGAATTTGTGGGTCATATTGTGATCAGAAATTGAAGTTAAGCCAATTGTGTCTTACCGTTGCAAACATTAAATATCATATTGGCATGCTTGAGCAGAACACCTGACGTAAAAAAAGAGAAATAATCTTATACTGTATTCATGGCTTGAAGAGCCTCAGCCAGAATAATATTCTTAGTTTTGATCACTGTATATGACCAGCTGAGAAGAGATAAGATGAAAGCAATGAAGACGCTCAAATGTCTACAAAACATGGAATACTACCAGGAAAGTTTGAGAAAACTGGGTTTTTTTAGGCTAAAGAAAATAAGATATAGAAAACACATGATAATCTATGAAAGATGCATACAAAATACAGAGGAAGAGAATAAAAATTTCCTCATGTCCACAAAGACGGAGAAGTATTTTATTTAAAACAGCAATGAGTGAAGTTTAGGTTAGAAATTAAGAAAAATGTTCTAAAAGTAAATACAGGTGAAGCACTGAAATAGATCACTTTTAAAGTCTCCAAAATGGAAAGATTTTAATAATAGTTTAAACATATATGTTTCAAGAGCAACAGAACTAAATTTTGCTTTGGGACACTGACATTGCTTAAGTGGAAATACTTTCCAGAACTGTTTCCCTATGGAATAGGAAAAGTATATAATAATGTTTGGCATACCTTTCCAAGTAGAGTCAGGGTATCAAAAATCTCAGCCATTTTAAGATGGAAAGAGATGGTCATGCTCCTGATTTGGGGGTATGTACCCTGTTTTTCATACAGGTAATAGGGGCAGTTGTGTAAAACTTGGCTTTGATGCCTGTTTTCAATCAGCTTCATCTGAAACCTACAGAAGACAATAGAAAAATTCAGACTTCACTCAGGTTTTATCAGGCCTCCTTGAGTACTTTCTGTCTCAACCAGTTCAACTGAATTGATTGTATCAATCTGAAGAGTATAGGACCCCTCACTCAAAATGTGAGTGGTAGCATTGGGCCTTGAATGATTATCTGAAGATCTCTTCAGTTTTGTACCATGTATGAATATGAAAAAAGCAAAAGATGGATTTGAGGCTAGGAGTTCAAAATGATCCTGAAAGTGTAACGGCCGTATCTCGGTGACTTTCAAAAGAACTGGAACTTTATTACCTCAACTATCTTTGAGCACCCCATGTCACACAAGCAGTGTAAGAGTGGAGATTTAAGATGCAGAATGTGTGCAGTTCTCCCTCTCCTTTTTTTGCGATCCACAGACTCAAAAAGTCTGGTTTAATCCCATTTCAAGAGTGTACCAAGTTAGTTCAAAGTAATTGCAAGTTCAGAAAGGACTTATGTAGGTACACACATTTCCTAACAAAATGGTAAATTGCGGTGGTGAACAGCAAAGATCCCAAAGCATCAACAAAGGCTTCTGAAAAATTCCAGGGGTATTCTATAACAACATACTCTGTCTTAAAAATTTTCAGAATATTTTCTTATTTTTAAAATTGATTTTCAGGTGTACTTCACAGAATCACAGAATGGTCAGGGTTGGAAGGGACCTTTGGAGATCATCTAGTCCAACTGCCCCGCCAGAGCACGTTCACCTACAGCAGGTACTTCCTAATCTGAATTTTATTTTCTAAATATAGCTGGTCAGTTCTCACATTTCAAGATTTGTTTTAATTCCAAATATAAGTAGATTTCATTGCAAGTTACTTGAATTGCTCCATTTTGATTTAATAAACATTTCCAGCATTTTTGTGTTTATTTTCCATTTAAACTGAGAAATACAGAATGCCATTCACCCATAGAATATGCCAAAACAATTTCTTTGTCAAGTATTTAAACTCTCCGTAGAGATTGTGTACCACCTTTTTTTTTCAGGGTGCATGAAGCCTTACTATTTATTAGGCATTATTCACTGGTGATGTTATTTAACATCACCGTAACGTGGACCCTATGGTTACATTACATGTGTTTTATGGTCTTTTATTTCAGGCTGCCTGTGATCTAATCTCTTTAAGTCAACGCCTTTAGCAGCTGAAGCACATTGAACGTGTTCCTGGACAGCATCTTCCAGTCCAGCTTCATGCATAAGGAATTCACTTTGTTCACTCTGAGATCACTCTGTGATGTGAACAGATGTGAGGAGAATCAGAAATTCTCTTCAAAAGTGCACGCCTGGTCTGAAATAAACATTAATGTATAAACAACCTATGAAAGCTGATTCCCAAGTGTAATTGTTGTTAAGCAACAGAAAAATATCTTTGGAAAAATGTCCAAGGGAAATTAAAAATGAGATTTATGTTTTCATTTATTCATTTATGAAACATAATTTAGAGTGAAGGGAGCTAACTGTGTTGCAGTATAGAAGAATGAGGCCATTTTCAGTTGAAAACAAGTATCAGTAATTGCTGTAGATATATATAAGCTAATGTGTGAATTCCACAATGTATAATAGAGAAGGTAATTAATGTAGTCAAGGTTGTGATCAGTGGCACAAAGACCAACTGAAGATGAATTATCAGTGGTGACTCCCGGGGGTCAAGAGACATGGACATGTTGGAGTGAGTTCAGTGAAGGGCCATGAAGATGATTATGTGATTTGGAGAATCTGACACATGCAAAGATGCTGAGAGAACTGGGGTAGCTCAGCATCAGCAAGAGAAGGCTCAGGGGGGATTGGTGGATCTTATCTTTGTGTATAAATACCTGACTGGGGGCGGGCTTAGAAAGATGACAGAGCCGAAGTCTTATTGGAGCCCAGTGACAGTACGGGCAGCTCTGAGAGCAAACTGAAATATGGAAAATTTCATTTAAACATCAAAATATTTTTTTTTGCTATGAGGGTGCTTGAACATTGGAACAGGTTGCTTAGAGAGTTGTGCAGTCTCCGACCTTAGAGATGTTCAAAACCTGACTGCACAGGACCCTGAGCAAACTGCTATAGCGGACGTTGCTTTGAACAGGAGGATGGACTAGACAATCTCCAGAGGCGACCTCCCACATCACCCATTATGTGATTTTGTGATTCACTAGCTGCTGTGTTTGTTTTGTATCAAAGATGAAAAAATATTTGGATATGTTTGCATTCTTGCAGAGCACAGTGTCCAGGAATTGTAACTTCTACCTAAGGGTAACTGAAATTCAAAACACTTGAGGGTGTATTTTCCAAGACAGTGTACAGTGTAGGTACCTTAGCAAACATTGTAGTGAGATGTGTCTCTGTTCGTAAAAGCTTACTATGTGGTGCAGAAGTTAAAAGTGTTAGTTTAAAACAAGGGACTCTCAGCTCTTTTTATACCCATTGCTTTTGAATTTGCAGTGAGTGTAATGTTTTTGAAAACTCTCTTTTACTTGATTTAAGTAATCAAAATTCTATTGTTGACTTGCATTTGTAATGTTTAGTAGTTAGCAATGTAGTCTTCCAATGGTCAGAGAAATCCTGTCTGTAACAACTACTATTGTTTATATTTTTTGATACATTTTCATTAGCTTTCAGTACAGTAGCCTATAACTTGCAGCACTATGTGAGTACCTACTTTATACTAATATGTAACTAAAGTGGCTGAAAGATGTCTTTCTTTAAATTTACTATATCCACGAGCTATCATTCTAAATGTAACCTTTTGCTCCGTGCACTTCTCTTCTCAGTAGCTTTCTCTCTGAAATGTTGCCTGGAAAGCCTATCAAAAAAGCCATCAACAAAGACAACAACAAAAAGTCAGAGCTTTTTAATGAAGCACTAGGGTACACTGGCATGGACTCTAGAAAGTCTAAATGATAACTATTGATTACTACATTTTTCTTTTTACACTTCAAGTTTCTAATAAGTCAAGTACAGAAAAAACAGTTGTACAAGTATTCACAGTGGGTGATAGAAAGGAGGCCGAACCCTGACTGAAGTAAATTAATTATAAGACACATCAATACACTTACTAATATCAGCCCTACAAGTTACCCACAAGTTATTCACAGAAAGTTCTGAAAGCTGCTTTTAATGAGGCACTTGTATGTGATTTACTACTGTTGGATGAAGCCTAGAGGATTTGAGAGCATACATTGCTTTTGTTTAGATATCTAAGCAGTCTTGCTCCACTTGAGGTAAAATCTCACATGGCCAATATTGCCGTTGTGAAAAAAATGCTTGGATGCATAAAATTTTAGAAGGAATTTTTTTGCTTTAAAAAGATAATGCACAATTTGCTGTAGAAGAGATAGCAATATGATGCAAATAGTAGAAACATTTTATAAATAATAATTTTTTAAGTTCAGATTCATTTTTTATCTTACATAGAATGATCTAAATATAATATTCATTATTACTTCTTTAGTTATGTTTCAGAACAGTACACTTGATTATTGGCATGTTAAAAACAACATGATGTCAGAGATTTGCCTTCATTATTCCCCAATGGAAAGCCTCTGTTTTCAATTACATCCATGTAACTATACAGACATTTAAACAGACACAGAGAACAGAATTTTCTGCTAGATTTATTAAATAAGACCTCAGTTCAGGGAAAAAAAACATCAACCTTTAAGCAGATTCTTTAATATAAGTGTATTCTTGATATGTGTTCATTTGGACAATGGATGATTCATTAAACGACACCTTAATTATTTTAAGAAGAAACTTGACATCTTATTTTTCATTTTCATGGCTGCTACTTTTGTACCCCCTGTAAAAAATTAACCTTTCAGAAAATACTACTGTACAGAGAGTACAGTACATAGAAATGAAAAAAGCAGTAGGCTTGTCCCTGAAAAGGAAATCTCACCAAGACATGTGTGTTGCTCATTTGATCTGTAAGCATTGATAAAATCACGCTATGGTTGCCTGCCTGGCACTTACTCTACTCATCGCTAGTTTTCCTAGAGGTGGAGGATTGCACTGGGCACTGGGAAGGTTGTTGTGATTTCCTCAGCCTTGCTGCTCTTGTGCTGCCAGGTTGGCAAGGTGGGTGCCTGACACATGCTGCCAAGCACACTGAGAAGAAGCCAGTGAGTCTTCTCAGAACCTCCACTCCAATGGGGTTCTTAGGGGTCTGCAAAAGAGCCTGTTGTCCCATCTTGAAAAATAAAAGTCGATGAGGCGGCAGATCAATTACAGAGCACATGCCAATTAAAAAGTTCAATCTAAGTGTATTACATTACCAGTAAACCAGTGATAATCAACCCCTAGTCCTATTCCTTTTCCTGCTTTACAGACTTTTCAAAATCAGGAGAAAATCACTGAAGCTTTCATTGTACTTAGTTATTTTGAGAGGGTTTTTTTTGTCTCGTAAAATTGAACTTGGAATTAGGGATGGAACTGATGCAAAATCCTATACCTGGGACTGAGACCATGATGAGTTTCAAATGTAAACATGAATTCCAAGCTGTTCCCTATAAGATATAGTTGCAAAATTCAAGAAAACAAATTTTAAAATCAAATATCTTCCACTGAAGGAATTTAAAATAAAGACATATTTTGGGGGGGGTTGGGTTTAGTTTTGGGTTTGGGTGATTTTTTCTTGTCAGGTTAGCAACTCCATTTTTAAGCCCTTCCCCAGAAATCCCTATATTCTTCTTTGGATAGGGAAGAACTGGATGCAAATCCATTCCTATTCTATTCATTTATCTTTTAAATTGATCCCTGGATTAGAACACAATCATGCAGGGTGCACTCTTCTTTCTCTGAGGGTGTCAACCTCTGATCAGTTAGACACTAAAAGACTAGAAAAGAAGGGCATATACGCCATATAAATCTACCCTTTTTTCATTTAAAGCTATTACCCCTGGTCCCATCACTAAAGGCCCTAGTAAAATCCATCTCCATCTTTCTTATAAGCCCCCTTTCAGTCCTGAAAGGCCACAATAAGGTCTTCCCAACCCTCCTCCAGGCTGAACAACCCCAACTCTCTCAGCCTGTCTTCATAGGAGAGGTGCTCCAGCCCACTGATCATCTTTGAGGCCCTCCTCTGGACCTGCTCCAACAGGCTCATGTCTTTCCTGTGCTGAGGGCTCCAGAGCCGGACACAGTACTGCAGGTGGGGTCACACGAGAGCAGAGTAGAGGGTCAGAATGACCTCTCTCAATCTGCTAGCCACGCTGCTTTTGATGCAGCCCAGGATGTGGTTGGCTTCTGGGCTGCGAGTGCACATTGTCAGCTCGCGTCCAGCTTTACATCTACCAGTGGCCCCAAGTCCTTCTCAGCAGGGCTGTTTTCAAACCATTCATCACCCAGCCTGTACGTACTCTGGGTATTGCCCTGACCCAGACGTCAGCACCTGATACTCTTCTGACACTGGATGGTTTTCCATAGCCTCAAAATTTATGTAAGTGTAGAAAACACACAGAGAACAACATAGTGTCAGACATACCGATAACCTTATATTCCAATAAAGAGGGTGTAACCACTTGGCTGTATAACCACTTGGCTATATTTTAGCTCAGCGAAATCTAAAAAGCCATACTTAGCGTGTAAAAGACATGTTGTGATATTCTGTGCCTGAATCTTCAACACCCATTTACTTGGCCATATGTCTACTAGGAATATATTGGTCACCTGATGCTGTTATATCAATTCTACTAAATTGTAATACTTGGTAATTCTGGGGAAGTATGAGACTCACTGGACACTGTGCACTGGACATGAAAATAAGCAAAAGGTATGAGTCAAATCCTCCTCACCTGACCTCTCTGGCAAGGAGCATGAGACACACGGTTCTGATTTACTCCATGTCTTCCTACTACGTATATATGAACATATAATTTATCTTTTTGAATTAATGGTAGTGTAAGATGTTGGGTATCATAATTATCAGTATATATGCAATTTTATATAATTCTGTAAATATCTATACTGTGCAGGTAGCTATACATATAACCATGTGTACTGTACGCGTTGTTTTCCCATATTCTACCTATACTGTTCATGTTGTGCTATGCTTAATATGTGTCTGTTACTAGACTGAGGAACACTGGATATAGTAAAAAATTATAGTTAAATTATAACAAAGAAGCTCTGAGAATGAGAAGTGCCAGTTTTGACACTCCAATAAAATGTGTATAATTTAATAAATTACAGAGCATCAATTCCATTTCTATCTAGTATTTTTATCACTACATTAAATAGTCTTATGCTCATTCTTTCTGATCACACAAACTTAGGAAGATTGGGCTGTTGCATAAAAGAAAAAGCAAACTGTGCTCGTTATGTTGTGGATCAGGTGTTTTCCAGATAGGATGTAAAACAACACCTTGTTTTATAACTTCCAAAGCTCCTATGGCACTTTCTGAGGTGTAGGTTTATGTCAAAATACCAAAATTGGACAAAAAAACACTGTAGATCTCCTTTCTCTGAGATTTTCAGTTCACGTTGCAGCTTCTAACTGAAAACAAACCCTATACCTTTAGGTGCTTTTAAAGATGTATTATTTGAAGGAGGGTGATAAAAATCTTGTATGTCTTCTGCCTCATACAACTCTGTTTAGTTTAAATTTAGTAATTAATATTTATAATTCCTTGGAGATTCTTTGATGGAATGTGGAATGCAGTAGCAACCAACTACCATTGCTGAAATAGTTCTCCTTTAATTTGACAAATAGCATTCTTCTTCAGTTTTTCATTCAGAAAAAGCCAGTGTAGATGAGGTATGCTTGACTTCTTACCATTAGAAATATCAGTCGTCATCTATGTCATCATTAAGAGTTCAGTAGAGAGATTACTAGATACGTACTTTACTGATATTTATTGGTAAAACATAAAAATCAAGCAATTAGAGGTGAGGTACAGTGAAGACAATTATAGGATCAAAGAATCATTTAGGTTGTAAGAGACCTTTAAGATCATCAAGTCCAACCGTTAGTCTAGCATGGCCAAGTCCACCACTAAGCCACATCCCTAAGTGCCAAATCTACACGTCTTTTAAATACCTCCAGGGATGGTGATTCCAACACTTCCCTGGGCAGCCTGTTCCAATGCTTGATAACCCTGTCAGTGAAGAAATTTTTCCTGATAACCAATCTAAATCTTCCTTGGTGCAACTTGAGGCCATTTTCTCTCATCCTATTGCCTGTTACCTGGGAGAAGAGACCAACCCCCCACCTCTCTACAGCCTCTTTTCAGGTAGTTGTAGAGAGCAATCAGGTCTCCTCTTAGCCTGCTTTTCTCCAGGCTAAGCAACCCCAGATCACTCAGTCACTCCTCATAAGACTTGTTCTTGAGACCCCTCACCAGCTTCATTGCCCTTCTCTGGACACGGTCCAGCACCTCAATGTCCCTCGTGTAGTGAGGGGCCCAAAACTGAACAGAGTATTTGAGGTGGGGCCTCACCAGTGCCAAGTACAGCAGGACAATTGTTTCCCTTACACTGCTGGCCACACTATTTCTGATAGAATCTTCCTATTAGCCTTCTTGGCCACCTGACCACACTGTTAGCTCCTATTCCGCTGGCTGTCCACCAATACCCCCAGGTCCTTTTCTCCAGGAGAATGCTGTGGGAGACGGCGTGAAAAGCTTTACTGAAGTCTAGGTAGACAACATCCCCAGC
Source organism: Anarhynchus alexandrinus (assembly GCA_008711295.1). Classification (NCBI taxonomy): domain Eukaryota; kingdom Metazoa; phylum Chordata; class Aves; order Charadriiformes; family Charadriidae; genus Anarhynchus; species Anarhynchus alexandrinus. The sequence goes on from VUYV01000014.1 coordinate 4,325,979, forward strand.
TTTTCCGTCATCCACTAAGTGGTTCACCTTGTCATAGAAGGAGATCAGGTTTGTCAAGCAGGGCCTGCCTTTCATAAACCCATTCTGACTGGGCCTGATCACCTGGTCATCCTGTACGTGCTACGTGATGGCACTCAAGATGATCTGCTCCATAATTTTCCCAGGCACTGAGGTTTGCTCTCATCTGTCTCAGAGCAGATGGTACATGAAGGCATTTGAACCTTACTGGTGGTGTAGCAGGTGAAGAAAGGTTGTTCAGAATCCCTAATTAATCCTGTGGCTGCAGGAACCTTTCACATCTGACAAGCTACTGCAGACACTATACAAGGTAAGTTACTTTACCAGTAGATCTCACTAGACAGCTTGGGTTATTTTCCTGCATTGGACCTCCAAGGTTGACATCTTCTTGACTCGTGCTATAGCAGCACAGGTTTTACCACAGTCCTGGCTTCTAGAGAATATGTTCTATTAAAATGCAACAGTTTAGTAATGAAACAGATTGGATTTGGGACTTAACCGGCTCCTTGGCCCCAAGCTGTCTAAGGACTAATATACAAACATGAAATCGAAGCTAACAAATGGGGCAATCAGATAGAATATGGTGACTTATAAATAAACATCAGCAAAGCTTCTGAAGAAAACACTACCCATGAATAGCTAACAGACATAATGTTTTAAGAAAGAGCAAGAGAAGTATAAAGTTGCCGAAGAGAATCATTCAAAAGTTACCACAATTTGCCCTCTTATGCATATGTATTAAGTATTGTACGAAATCTATGAATTTACACAATCTCCCCCTACACTTTCATTTCATTTAGTACATGGAATGGATGGTGTTTACTTAATGAGCAGCTATTCAAGATTTTGTTTCCCCCATGTGGCCCCAGGATTTATTTATTTTGGGAAAATTAAATCTGCTCTAAAGGCAGAATTATTAATTTTTTTCGTGGTCTGAGCCACTCTCCAAAGAAGTACCTGAATGCTTTACAAACACAGGGCTTGACACAATCACGTCAGGTCTTTAATCCATTGTCTTCTTTAAGATGGTCTTGAGAAGACTTCTCCTCTGGAACAAAAGTACTATTTTAGTTTCAATTTTACATCACAAATTACCAAGCCAAGAAAGACAGAGTGTGTAAAAATTTTCAGTTTTCATAATGAAATCTGTAAAAGTAGAAAGATCTGGAAAAGGTGAGGTGCATTAAGTCATTCCCTTAGGGAAATGCTTCTCCGGGAATGAAGCAAGTGTCAGGCGGATTTAAAAAAAGGAAATGCAATCAATCTTCCAATTGATTTATATTTATCTTTATCTAATTCTGTATATAATTTAAATTTAAATCCATCTACCATCTACTGCTACAATTTCCATCCACTGGAAATTAGAATCCAGTTGTTTACCTCATGCTGAATTATTCTATTTACAGTTACTTCATTTATGATTAATCATAAATTGCAATTGAGTGAGCTAGGTATATTCATTAATAATGCACATCGATGGAGCCCACTAATCCCAGCCCACAGATTTTAATGACCTCAAACTCCTTCACTGTGTATGAGCAGATATTTTGCTTCCAAACAAGGTTTTTTTACCTCACTTCCTACTCAACCCTGTAATTGGCTACTCAATTCCTAATTAATATTAATGACTCAGTTTACCCTGGAGAAAATATTCAACAAAGCAAAAGCTACCAATTACATATGGCTCATTAAAGTCACACTACTTTAAATATTTGTGAGGATACTTCAAAAACATAAATAACTCATCAAAATAGCTACATCACCTTCCTCCTTCAGTGTTTCCATGTTCTATACAAATGTTGTCTGCTGTATATGTAGGAATGTATTTAATCTTGTGCCTTAGCCACCATCAAAGTACACTCATGAAATTTACTTTTTCATCCTGTATTTTTGAGAACTAAAATCGTAGGTATAGATTAAAATAACCATAAACTGGAAGGAAGAATTGATTTGTGAAATAAATTTAAAAGGATTAAGGAAAATATCTTACTTGTGTTGAGCATGTTCTTTTCAATAAATACCAGGTTCAATGAACATGTACTGCCAAATCCACAACTTGACCTGCATGCCTTGATACTAAATACACAAACAGACATGAAAATAAGCAAAATCTTTAAATTCAGCAATCTTCAACTTCCCTGGAAGTCTCAGTCCTGAGTTAGAGAAGTTTGCCAACACCGGCTACAGAAAACATGCTTAAAAACAAGTTCCACACATGTCAGCATGAAAGCTGCCTGTGTAAGGAAGCAGAAAACGCCAAAGAGAATCCCACAGTTTATAGGCATATAGATGCTCTTTGGTACTCAGGTACTCTTAGATATTAATATCAGTTGTCTGTATATACCAGAATATGCATCAATGAAGCATGTCCAGAAGTTCTATATCCCAATCAAGCCTGACCATAGTCACACAGCAAAAGGAAAATTTTTTGGCAGTTCATGCACCAAGGACACAGAAGACCTGTGTTCAGGCCTGTCAACTGCCTAACTTATAACAGACATGGACTCCAACCCAGACACAGAACCTTGGGTGGTTTGGGTCATACCCAGAGTTGTGAATTTCATTTTCAGAATATAGCCCTGGGGTGGTATAGGAAGAGAGGTGTGATCTGAAAAGAACCACAGATGGTGAATAGTGGGAATCAGATGTGTGAATCATAGAATCATAGAACAGTTAGAGTTGGCAGGGACCTTAAAGACCATCTAGTTCCAGCCCCCCTGCCATGGGCAGGGACACCTCCCACTAGACCAGGTTGCTCAGAGCCCCATCCAGCCTGGCCTTGAACACCTCCAGGGATGGGGCATCCACATTTTCTCTGAACAACCTGTTCCAGTGCTTCACCACCCTCACAGTAAAGAATTTCTTCCTGATACCTAACATAAATCCACCCTCTTTCAGTTTAAAACCCTTACCCCTCATCCTATCGCTACACTCCCTGATAAAATGTCCCTCCCCATCTTTCCTGCAGGCCCCCTTTAGGTATTGGCAAGGCAAAAGTGAAAAATTTCATTGTCTTAGAGAACATTTTTCTCCAAAAGAAGAATGTGTTTGGAGTGGGTAGCGGCAAGGAAGGTAAGAACTGGCAGACACAGCCCAAATTTTTTTAGACTATCAACTGAAGCTAAAAAAAGACATGCATTACAGTGTTTTTAAAGATAAAGCTGGAGGAAGTAGTCTGCACCCACAAGGAACTTGAGGGTTGCAGAGAAGAGGGCATTACCTTCGCTGGTATCAGCGCAGCTGCCTGGGATAGCAGGAGAGAAAGTGTTTGCAACACCCATGCAGTATCTCAGAATGTCAATGTGGTGTCTGCTCGACTCTCCTCCGCTCAGGTCACTGTCATCCCTGGAAAAAACCCTCTGTTTCAAGCACAGAACTAATTACTTCTACATTGCTGGACAGAGAAAGGAGCAAAATGCCCAATTGCTTCTGGAGTCTCAGGAGGAGCAGAGCCTCACTAATATCCCTCTGCACTTCCAAGAGTGACAGGCCACTTTATACGCTTCAACATTGATTAGCTGCTATGAATATTTTTTTCTCTCTGTGAGCACAAGCACAGTCTGATTCCATGCAAGGAACTGAAGAATGACATCTATTTATTGTCAGTACATATTTCCTATAGCTCCCAGGAAAGACTTTAATTTGCAACACACAGGTAATAATTTTTGTTGAGTGGCCTTATTGTGATTATTATTTGTTGTATACTGTACTCAACACATTTATGCCAAGATCTGGGCCTACCTAAATGACCTTGCAGTACACAGAATCACTCCACACCCAGAGAGGAAAGTCCTTTTTATTTTTGATGAGTGGTTTGAATATTTCTGAACAATTAATTAGACATCTACATTTTCTAACTTTACTCTGCAGATAAGCTTCTGGTTTTATCAATAAAGTTTAGGCACTTCACTGCACAAATTAGAAATTTGTTTGGTTGCTGCATGCTTTTATTGTAGTTTTCATATGCTCACGAAAGATAAGTTTTATATTATAAGTTCTTAATTAATATTGCTTTTATTTCATATATAGTTGGTAAACAAATAGTGATTTGTTTCTGGCTAATAACAGAAAACCCATGCCAAAAACAATATAAGAATGATAAATACAGAAAAATCAAGGATATAAACAGTAGAATGCCTTTTGAATTCTAATTGAGTTTCTACTACATCCAGTTGGTTTCAGTGAAGTTACTGATTTCAAAAGGTCTTGACCTGTATCCTAAAAACCTTTCAGCAGAACCGTCTAAAATTGCAAATACAAATATGAAAATAATAAAGGACTTGGAAGAAACTTTGTGCACATTAATGTACTTAAAGAAAATTGTGCTTCCACTTATGACCTTAGACAGCATAAAATTTCATGTATATTTATAGCCTTTTAGAAAACATGTTCCCTTAGCGGCAGCAAGGCTCAATGGGAGAACTCATAGTGTAATAGCATAATGTGCTAATAGCAACATCTATACCTGGCTGAGTCTGCTAATTGTGTCCCTCTGGATATGGGGGCCTTGTTTGAACACATTCAGATTGTCCTACACCGCATATGCCTGGAGATATTCCAAGCTCATTCCACTTCATATATGCTCTAAAAATAAACTGAGAATATTGCACTTCATTCATTTAAAATCACTTACAATTGGTATGCTCAGTTTAGGGATTCAGTAATGTGAAGTACTACAGGTACAGTATAGTTCTTTTCCAGATAGCTTCTAGGTACAATTCAGGAATAAGGCAATTAACTACCTATATAATTATACTGATTACATTCACAGGGCAGTGAAACTTTCCTTACAAACTCACATAATCCAGGCACCTTAGTGTCTTAGTACAGTAGACTTTACTGTCCTGTGATGCCTATCTCACATGAAGAACATATGTAGAAATAGGTTACTACTACTGCTATTTTAACATCTCGTTTCTCTGCATTTGTAGCAATGCCTTGAGGTTACTAACTAAAAAGTTATGCTCTGCTTGGCATATTAAGATTACAATTATTAAGAAAACTGGCACACATTGCCCAGAGAAGTTGCGGATGCCCCATCCCTGGAGGTGTTCGAGGCCAGGCTGGATGGGGCCTTGAGCAACCTGGTCTAGTGGGAGGTGTCCCTGCCCATGGCAGGGGGGGTTGGAACTAGATGGTCTTTAAGGTCCCTGCCAACCCAAACCATTCTATGATTCTATGAATACAAGAAGCATAGAGGAACAGCTGTGGGTACTGGAGGGACTGCTCTATGTCATCAGCTGCAGTGACAGCACACTGGCAACACAACCATTACTTTTAATAAGCATAGTTTTCATATCAGTGATTTCTATGGCTTTTGAGTTTTTTGACATGTGCAAAAGCAGCATACAATATAGTGGGCTTGAGTGTCTGAATGGTTAAAGTGCTTAAAATATCATTTAAAGTATTGCTTAATAGAAATATTGCACTAGTTCCCAAACATTTTTTTAACTTTTCCCAAAAATAAATGAATTCCTTAAAATCCATCTTGGACAGAATCTTCCTTTTTCTCACACTTATGAAACCACTTATGAAGGAACAGGGGAACGTCAATCTTACCAAACCAGATAGGCAGAGATACACACTTGATGCACTCTGATACACAGAGATAACACAGGCTCAAGAGGTATGATGTTGGATGTATATGGATGGTGGAATTCCCAGCTTGAAAAGTAACAACTTCAAGTTCTTCCAAGAAACTGGAGTAAAGGAGTTTGAAAAGGGAAAAAAATATGAAGAGGAAAAAAAAAAAACCAAACCAAAAAGAAAATCTCTAATAGAAGTACCTTCTGCTGCCTTAACACATAAAAAGTTGATTTTCCTATCAGTTGCACAGGTGCAAATCTCAGCTGTTTTTGAAATTGCAGGACTGTAACTGACAGCAAAATTTGGTCCATCAAAAATAGTTATAGTTTGTATTGTAGCCACCTTACAACAAGCACTGTCCTTTAGAAACCGTCCTTTGAAATTGAATGTTCTCTCACTGCCTTTTATCAGAGAACAGCAGCCTGCCAGAGCTCTCTGCAGTTTCCCAGGGGGCCCTGCAGACATTACAAGACATGAGCAGGTCAAGGCACATTAAAACATGAGAAAATCCGGGACAAGATCACACCCAGCATTTAACTTTAATTGTCCTCTTCAGGCAAAAGTTCTTGCATAAATTCAACTTCATGCGCACCTGCCAGCAAGTTTGTAGAGTAAAAAATAAATCTTTTTCAGGGATGAATAGTAAATCCAAGTAAGATAAACTAGCCTGGAAGTACAGCTGCATCAAGAATTTCTTAGTATTGCTGCTGATGGGGAGGAACATAAAAGCAGGAACTGAAATACCACTTGGAAGGGGAAGAAGTAGAACTATGAAATAGTTAAGGCTATTTTTGCAAGTCTTTAATATTTGGGTTTAGTAAGCCTTAATGTGCCTGGGCATATTCAAATGGGCCTGTTTCTGCACAGGCTTTTACAAATGCTGTTGACTTGTAACATTTTCAGAAGTGCTTAGGCAGTATAGGACCCTCATTTTTGTAACAGACAAGCTGAGATTTAGAAAAAATATATAGGTGCCTAAAGGATCATAAATGAATTTTTGACAGGATCATTCCATTGAGGTCATTAGTGTAAATGACAGTCTGAAAGAGCATTCACAAAAGCTAACTTCAGCCTAGCAAAGCTCATTTCCCCAGTCACCTTCCACAGTCAATGGGAAAGAAAACTTCGGAGAGTGATTAGGAACAAGTGGTGTGTCTGTATTACAGATGTGGTGAGTGAGCCCAGCCTCTGCTCTGGGGTGAGAGCGGGCACTCCACTCCACTCCTGAAAACACAATTCAAGTGTTGAAGGCCCCANAGGCACTCCACTCCACTCCTGAATTTCCCAGGGAAGAAAACACAATTCAAGTGTTGAAGGCCCCAGACACTCAAAAGGTGAAGGGAATGAGGCTGTAGGCTTGAGATAGGTGAAAAATACTTTACATTATGAATGCTGATGAGTGGCGGATAATTGTGCATGTGTGTGTGTGCATGTCTGAAACTGAATGTTTGAACTGCCAAGCATAATCCTGCTGCCTGCTACCTACGACTGATACAAGCTGGTCGTGAATTTTGGTAACACCTGTGCTATAAAGAAGTGGCAGACACTGAATCGTTTAGTTAGCAAGAAGCATGAGGCAGGACCACCAGTAAGGAGACTGATCACATGTTGTGTCTCTGCAAACAGAGAGTTCAAATAAAGAAAACCAGTGTAGAAAGTGGGGAGAAGATTCAGGAGAAGGAGAAGAGCCTAGAAATGCACCAACAAACGTGTCATGATGCCTGAGATCCACAGCTGTGGGCAACTTCACAGCACACAGCAGACATGACTCTACCCAATTTTCCCAGCAAGAGAAGACTTGAGTCTTCTTGACAAGTCAAGACTTGAGTGAATGTTGCTTTGGAAAGTGTACGAGTGTGTGAAATAATCAAGAAGATTAAAAGCCCTAAGCTTGGGTGGTCTTAGCTAAATCCCAGAATTCAAATCCATACAGGTTGTCATTCACTATGTCTCACCCATGACAAGGGTTCACCATGAAGAGCCACGCAGGATCAACAGGCCTTGCATGGTCTTCTGAAAAATGTTTTCAGTCTTGATGGGTGATAAAGGTGCCCAGCAAAGCCAATCTTTGCTTGAGTCGGTAATGCTCTGCATTCAGAGGACAGAGGGGGAGTCTCAAAGTCCATCATGCTCAGCACTGTAAACCAGATTCATAGCAATGCTTGGAACAGTCTGAAGTAGTGTGAGGTCTAGTTTTGACATTGGCATAACTGAATACATTTCTAGCATTATTTTGGTTAGTGATACTTTTTTCAGTTTACTTACATTCAGCTGCAGAAAAAATTTCAGTCTATTCAGGTGGTATGAACTGGAGATTACGGATAAGCTACGAGAACACTTTCAGTTTCATATTCTTGTGGGGTTTTTTGTTTGGTTGGTTGTTGTTGTTTTTTTGGGTTTTTTTTTAGTGTTGTCTAGCTATGGTTTTTACTTGAAGCTTGCCAGGTTAAACTACCTGAAAACCAAATTATTATAAAAGAAGGGATCAGATCTTGAGATTCAAAACTATGGACTTTTGAACAACTCCGCTGCACTCTTTAGCTTATCCTCTGCGATTTCCACCCTCTGTATGGTTTCCATAATTGCAATGTTCAATCACCTCATAGACATTATTTCACCGTCTTATTGACTGAAATTATGCCTCCTTTCTGCATCTGATAATGGTTCAGATTTTGATTCGTACAATTCAGACACTTCACAGCAGTAGCAGAAAGAGAAGCGCATTGTAATTATTTTCCAATCCCTTTGTTGCTGGTGTCATTTTATCTCTCATCCCTGCATGCTCTTTTTGTACATACACATCCCATAATATACGCTTAGTATTAGAAACCAGGAAATTACTATGGAATGAGAGTCATTTTAAAGTCATGTGTTTTGACCTAAGTGTTTTGTTATCACCAAAACCACTTAATTGAAGTTTTTAATTTTGTCGGTCATTCATTTGGGGTTAGATCCTCTCAGCTACAGTGGGTTTATGCCTGATGTGGTTCAGAAGGAGCAAATGAGGTGCAAACTCACTCAGAGCTGACTGCTATTCCAGTTGTACCCTCCTGGCATGTTTTCTCTCTTCCTTTTATCAAAGAAGAGTATATACTTTAAATTAACAATTTAGCTTTATACCACATAAAAACACACTTTAAGTCACATTTTTTGTGTGGCTAAAAAGGAGATAGAAATTATGAAACCTGCTAAGTATACTTATACCATCCAGGACAAATACTGGTCTTTAAATGATTCAGGGAAGGTAACTCCAGGTAGCCCGATCCACAGTCTCAGAAACCTAACCAAGTTTTTCAAACTCTTAGATTGAAACCTTATTGAACTTCGACCGATTCTTTCCCCAGCATCTGTAAAGAATGACTGACTCCTGCTTTTCACATACTAGGTTGCTATCCCTTCTTCCACCTTTTTTTTTTGGCTGCATTAAGAAAAAAAAGAAAAAAAACCCTCTTTTTATTTTTCTAGTAAGACGTGTTTTCCATAACTCTTATGTGTTTCTTTCCTCTAGGATGTATGATTCATTTACTTATTTTTTAAAGTTGCCAGAGTAAGACACATATTTCAATAGTTGTCTAACCAGTTCCTAAAGAATAGATATGTTACTTTTTTTCACACCCTACCCCAGTATTAGACTTTTATTTACCCAGAAGGAGGTTTTTCCTTTTTGCTATAGCATTATAATATTGACTGTTATTTTTCTACCTATCTGCTTGAAGGTCCAGATCCCTTTTTTCCCTATTATATAGCCTTTTCTGTTTTGTATTTGTATATCTAGTTTCTCCATCCTAGTGGAAAGCTTTTTGTGTTTTCTTTGTTGATTTAATTCTTTTGATTTGGGACCCCATCTCTTAGGTGGCCAAGTTTATTTTTAACCTCTGAGCCTTTCTTCCGATGTCCCTTGGATGAAATACTGTCAAAATATTCCACAGGGCAGAGAGAAATCTTCTGCACAAAAACTGACTGACAGTGTATGTACCCACTTTGTTGCCTCGATGTAGCTATGGTACTCCTCAAAGGAGTTCCCATGAGCAGATGAACACAGCCATAACATACAGACAGAAGCATGATGTTTATAATCTCAGACCAATTTTTATGCATAAAGCTCAATGGAAATTAGCACTAGTTCTAGTTATCACTTTGCTTTATGGGTACTTTGAGTGGGTTATGTACTCACACTATACAGAAAACGCCTTCCTGTCACAATTAACAAATGCCATACTTATGGCTGCTGTGTCTGATATCCTTTACCTTAGAGGGAAAACACTATTATGCAGAGGGTCATTTTGTAGTTCTGTGGTGCTGTAAGTGGGAGAGTCAATAAAGGCATAGGCATAGATTACCATCACCACCAAGAACTGACTAAAAATAAAAAGTGTCAAGCTAGTAATGCTGCATGTATATACTCTTTGTTATCAAAAAAATCAAAACCAGGATGTGGCAAGCTGTGGTCATATGGTCAATATAGTTGGTCCAAGGTTGATTTAAATATAATCTCAAAGTTAAAAGCACAAAATATAGCTCTTGTAAAAGTTACGTTAGCACATATCTGAAGTTTTTATCCTGACTTGATGCAGATAGAATACATCCATTGATTTTGCTGGAAAAAATCCAACTCATATCACTTGGGGAATCTGTCCTCTCATTGGCACTGAAGATCTGAGAGGCATTGATGCCTACTAAAATTAATGGGAATTGCTGATATTCCTGGAAACAAACCCTGTAGAGTTGCATTATTTTAACTTGCTCCTTTTTTTCTTTTTAATGTGTTAACTGTTCTTATTATAAGGTCCAGCAGAAGGACAATATCCTGCAACGCAGCAAAATTTCATCTTTTTGTGACAGCCACTTTAGTGACAACCACTTTTCCTCTGAGAAAGTTATTCTACAATGTATTGAATGAGATATAACCACTTTCAGGGAACTGACAATGAGATTGTGAAATATCATGAGAAAAAATATTTTTCAACGTTGCCATTTATAGTAGTCGGTGTATGCTCTGAAACATGTCTGGTTCTACCAAAGCTGAAAAAACTGCTTAAAAATTTCTTCCAGAAGAGAATCTTATCACCAATAATGAAGTATTATTTTAAAGCTTTTTAACGTAATGCATGTGCAGATATTTTGATGTTAATCAATATCTAGCTTTTGGGAAGAGAAACACTGAACAGAGATGAAAATCTCTGAGCACTATTTATGTAGCATTTTGCAGACATGGTTGTGAGTGAGCAGACCATGGCCCTTCAGGGGATGGATCAGTCCATAATGTGGATTTTTAGAGAGCCACTTCAGGAACAGATACCCAGACATCAGTCTCTTCTAGCCTCCCTGGCAGAAGCCTTGCTGAAGGTGACCAAATAGCCATTCCATCTCTGGCACACAGCGGTGTCAGCTCAGCTTAGCTCTTACCACAGGCACAGGCTGATACACTTGTAAAAAAATGGCTTTTCCCATTTAAGGCAAATTTCATTCTCCTCTGATCAGCAGCAAGGGGAGTAGTTAGTTCGCCAGACCTTTGAGTTTTACAGGTAAAGACCTTTCTCTGGCCTTATGCAGCTTATCTGGGATTCCATATATTAGTACTTAAAAGTCCATTAATCCTAACCGAATGTGCTTTACCAGAAACTTTGAAATAAAAAGGCAGGGTAACTGCTGAACAAAGCATAGGGTATCCACTTCTTACCTGATATTCCCCCTGACATTTCAGTATCCAGCCTCTCTCAAACAGCGTAGATGCAGCTGCAGAGATAGGGAGATATGGAGTGACTGAGTCACCTCTGACATTTATTTTGAGTCTTGAAAACAATATTATGCATTTACAGTGCAGTCATTTTTCAAATTGGATTTATCCTTGTGGACTTTTCCAGCTTTCTTCTTATCAGGTGATAAGACTGTTCTGAGTTTTGCTCACATTTATTTGCCAGTCATGCTTCATAACCACTTGAAGGTCTCCCATTCAGGATGAAGGGGTTTTTATGGCACATGGACCAGTCCATCTAGTTGTGCCTGTGAGTTGCAGGAAAGGCCAGTGAATAATTCAAGTCACCGATGCTCTGGCTTAGCAGTCCATCGCTGAAGAAAGCAAACATTATTAGTGCATTAAATTTAGCATAGTGATGATACAAGTGTGTATACAGTATGTGAGGAAATTTTAGCCCACTAATAAAAAATAAATAATTTGGTTTGCTTTAAATTCCTTCAGATTATTGGTTGGTTTTTCCTCTGAGCAATTTTTGTCTGCTAATCCAACAGCCACTATCAGCAGTAGACAACTGATTCATCCAGCTAGTGTTTTCCTGAAACTGCTCTGAATTAAATCTGCACATCAATTTACAGACAAATTCCAAATATACAAGAAGGTGCTCCAATGTTATGAAACTTTGCACAAAAACATGAGCTACACAGAATCCATTCTGTATTATGTTTAATATAATACCTAATATAACACAATAATAATATATTACCACTGCAGAAGTAGCAAAAATTCTGATTTCACATGTAAAGAAACTACAAAACTCTTATTAAACAAGGAGACTTGCTGTAGTTTGCTGGTGTCTTGCATTATTGATTTTTAACTTTCACTGAACATCTCAGGTCTTAGAACAAAAGTTGTAGTATTGAATCTGTGACAGAGCGCTTTCTCAAAATTGCTATCCTTTTTTCTTCCAGTACTATTTTCTGTGGCGGTTTTCTAATTATTGGATGTAAATCCACAGCAAAACTTATGCCATTTCCTAAAGCAGCAGTGTGTTATGACAAGAGGCGAAAAACCAGTCATCCGTGTAATAATATGCTACCCACTATAGCGTACGCAAATTATACAGTAAGTGAGGCAAATGTATGTACTGTTTGGCCTAATGATTTGCGAACATTTTTGGTGGCTAGATGTTAACATTCAAAACCAATAAATTAAAGGTTGAATATATTTCAAGTCATGGCAAAGCTCTGGAAAATACCTTTGACTTCAAGAATTTTTAATTGCTTGCTTGAACCAAAACCCTATTATTTATGGATTAAAAAATGAAGTCTGTCTACATTTGTGTGAAGCGTGGTGTAGATTTTGATTTTTTTAATAGATCAACCGAATGTCTCATTTCAATCCTGAAGACAAAGCCCGTCCAGCTCCTGTTACTGAAGACCAGAAAGTGCCTCATGCCTCCTCTGTCCTTAGTCTGGATTCTCAGGTAAACTTCTATTGTTCTTTCTATAAAGTGTCTCTGTGATCAACTTTGGGTGGTCACAAAGAGAAATAAATCAATTTACAAGCTTTTTTACTAAAACTGTTATTTATAGCTCCTGATCGTAACAGGTATTGCAATACTAATATTTCACCTTTGTACAGCACCTTCCATCCCAATGCATTTCACAAGTGTGCTCCCAGAAACGTACCAAACCTGGAAGACAGAGCAACAACCATTTTCTGAGAGCTGTAGGCATTTTCACTCACGGCACTTACCACTGAGGCCCATATATCGTTTCTGTTTTGCTTCTACTTCATATTCAAAAGATGCTGCACTGAATACATCTGCTCATTCCTACTGCATAAAAGAATAAACTGCAACAAAAATATGCAGTCAGCATTTTTCTCCACTTTTTAGCAGGCCCTGTAGGCTGGATTGAAGAGCGTTAATAGGCAGCTTCAATGGATGGAGTAGATGGGCTCTCCCATCTACTATATGCAAAACAGTCGAGGGGGCACAGGTCTTCTAACAGTCTCTGAGATCTTTTTTAATGAGCCTTTCACAGCTTCTTTGCGTGTGACATCCGAATTCTTACTGCTTCTCCTGCACAGCTGTACTATAATTGTGGATGTTGTATTACTCATATGTTTTTGTGCTGGGATTTCTAAGACAGTTTTCTGATTTGAACATCCTTGAGTATGCAGATCTAAATCTCACTTCATGTACCCAAACAGTATGTGCATCTCACGTATTAAAAAAAATAATTGGTATTCTCTCTACAGGATGAACTGAAAGAAGTTCTTCTGTAAGTAGCATAGTTAAAACTGGTTTTCTTTCCTGTGTTAATCTGGGGAATCATCCTTGTTTGCCGTGATGTGCTCACCAGGAATCAGATGGCAGTGAGGAGCACAGTGCCCCGTAGGGCTGGCCGGGGCTTGCCTGCCAGTCCAGCAGACCGCTGACACACACAATGCACAGTGCTGTACTCTGCCTGGTTTTCCTTCAGGGTGAGCAATTAGACTGGGTCGATATCATCTGTGCAGCTACACATTATGATGCAGTATGCAGAAAAGAAATTATCATCGAGACTGCCATACATGTCTCATTTTAATGTTCCTTAGAAGTCCCCTGTGAATACTGGGTTTCATAGTGAAGTCGAAAGGTTTTTCCACCTTATATACAATGGCCAGAAGAGTACAGAATTAACTTAGTGGAGCAAGATCAAACAGAAGAGAATTAATCCCATAATCTAGGGGGAGACCAGCAGCTATGATGTAAAAAGACGTGCTTTTCACTACCTGTATCTCTACCACTATGTGGAAAAGGGAAGAAAGATTCCCCTTCTGTCTAGTGAAAGTGAGCGACAGACTTTGTAGCATTGGAATTAGGGCATTCATCTAAGAGAAATGACTTTTGGGATATGATTCTTGTCAACAGATTTATGATTATTTAATGTAAAAGTCAGAACTGTCTTCCTATAAAGATCACATCCAAAGAATTCTCTATAGTAACTGAGTGCCCTAAACACTATGCTAAAAAGACTCCAGAAGTCCCGTTCTCTTTTTGTTTCCATGACTATAGAAATCTTGTGCTGCAGAACAGCACAGCTTTCAAAATTGGGATGAAGAGTGGTCTGGGCTGCAGCCAGGTGACCAGGACATTTTGGGCAAGTGTCTCTTTGTATTTTGGATTTCTCAGGCTTAACAGAAAACGAAGCCGAAGAGTAGGTTATAATTTTCTATCCATATAGGTAAAATGGGTTTTATGGTTCCTCAGGTGTCCTGGTTCCGTCAGGGATGGGGTTAATTTCCCCAAGGAGCCGGCAGGGGACGCAGGTATTCCATCCCTCGTGACCCACGCCCGGGGCTATAAGAGGAGCTAGCCAGGGACGGGGGGGCAGTCGCCACTCGGGGGCGGGCTGCGGCGGTCCGGGCGCGGGCGGTGCGCGGCAGTGCTGTAATCGCGTCTTTATATCCCTTTATCGGTGTTATTGTTTTTCTCTTCACTTTTGCTGTTCTGTTATACTGCCCTATCTCAACCTACGAGTTTTGCCTTTTTCTGCCGATTTTTCTCACGGCTGTGGGAGTTGAGTGAGCGGCCGCGTGGTTCTTTGTTGCCGGCTGAGGGCAAACCACGACATCAGCGTACCTGAGGCCCCTGAAAGGTGCTTAATCTCATACATCTTCTGTGCACACCTACCAAGGCGTAAGCCTACATGGGTCGCAGACATGTCTCTGCCTTATTCCTGCGCTTCACTTGGGTGACACACCTAATGTTCAACAAATTGTCTGATCTGCTTGCTTTTTTTTCCCCCTGGCTTCTCAAAGAGGACTTTTTGCCACCTATGCTAACCCCAATATCTTCTCAGTCAAACACTCAGAGGCGCTATGTAAATGTTTTGACTTGAAGTTTTAGTAATATCCTTTTTTATTATTATTTAACTCTACTTGATTCACAGGTACCATTGGACCTCCAATCACAAAAAAAACCCCAATACTATACTGGAAATGAAATTATATTAGCTGCTTTTAGACATAAATATGGAAGTCTGAGTTCTATGACTGTGATGGCTAATCTAGAATAGGGATTGAACCCCCAAGACTCCTGGTAAAGTTACAATCAGAAAGTAGCACCTTCTCTTTAAAATGCTTTTGCCACCTTGTGCTTTTCCTAAATCTTTTTAGATTATAGGGCAAATGCCACAATTTTTATTTTTGTTATTGGACTATATGAACATAACCAGTTTCTTAATTTATGTTGTTAAACAATTTGTGAGGAAATTGCCTATTGTGTTTTGTTGTGGTTTTCATTAATATAATGTAGCTCAGCTTCCTCTAAGATTAAAATCAAAGATGAATAACTTTGTGCTCAGCTAGAGCACACCATTTGCTAATTCATCTGAGATCAATAATGATTAAATGAATAATTTAGTGAACCACTGTGCACCCTTTTTGGCTGCTTTATTTCCTTCCACAAACTACACTTATTATTTGCAATAATATACAACATTTGGAGAGTTAGGGGAAAAGAAAGCCCTTTTTTCCCCTTTATTTTCCTTCATTTTTTCTTAGTAAGCAGAAAATGAGTTTGTGGCTTTTTCTTCTGAATATTTGACTGAAAATCCTTTGGGAATTTAAAGTTTCAGTATTATTTTCTTTTAAAGACCTCTTTGGGCTTTCTTTTTAGTTTTTGCTTGATGACTGCTTCTATGCTGCTCATTAAGATGCTGTGCAAATAAGTGATTATGAACAACATATGTAAGTTTGCCTAACATGCACTGTTTTATATATGCATACTGAGTCTAATATCACCAGAAAGTTGCCAGACAGATTGAACTTTTGTAGCGAGTCCAAAATGCCTAACAGAAAATATTTGGACCTGAGTGTGAACAAACCATCTGTAAAAACCTGTCGAGTGACCTAAATTAAGAGGCACAGGTCTTTCCAGGTATTTGGGTGTTCAGAGTAATTTTAATCAGTAAAGACTGAAAAGATCTGTCATCTCTTATCTTTTATATCCAGTTGCAATCTGAAGTATTTCTCAGCCAAAGTCTCATGAGCAATCCAGTTGGTATTCTCAGATAACATAAGAAACACAGCAACTAAACCAGTTCCCCTCATCCACACAACCCAGCTCTTTTGTTTTTACTTTTTATTGAAAATTCTATCAAAGGAAAGAAGGAAAGAGATTTTTATTTATACAAAAGTCACATCATTTGGTCAAATCATGGAGTCATGGAATCAAATGGGAAAGATCTGTCCAGTAAAATCCTCTTCCCCAGATGAGATTAATGCAGTTTCTGGAGGGCTCTCTCCAGGGAGGTATGGACTAGGAGGCTTTTTACTCAGAAGTGAATTGAAATTATATTCCCATATTTATACTCCTGTGTTTTCTTCTAGCAACTAGTCCGTGGGTCAACAGGTGGGGGGAGGGGCACTATCAGTTGAAAGAGCTTCAGGTAATGGATGAATGAATGGATGGAGACATTTACGCAGCATTTTGACTGTTCTGAAGCTTGTTCGAAGACTGATATCTGAGAGACCTCCCTGAATAAATAATTTAGGAAGGCTTCTTCTGCTAATGTCACTTCTTTACTGCTTTTCTTGCAGTTATTTTGTTGACTTCTTAAGGATATACGTTCAGGATTCAAGAGATAATGCAAGTCTCCCAACTTTCATCTTCACTTTAAAGGAAGAAGAGATATTTTCTAATGTTCATGGCTGCAGATAATAGCTAGAAAATGTCTTTTTAATGCACAGAAGCTAAACATCTCTTTTTTTATTGTCACATTTTTAAGGGTAATCCTTTGGGAAATGTGGAAAAGAAAAGTGCACATCAGGATTGCCATTTGGGATGCTATGGCTATTTAAGGCATATGCTGGGACATTTGATAAAAAACACAAGGGAGATTTGTGTGTCTCTAGAGCTATAGGTAGGTGAAAGCTGGGCAATATACCTTAGGACACCCTAGACAATACTTGGATCCTACCTTTAGGCAAATGAACTAAATCTATCACTTCATGTATTTAGGTTGACAATTTTCTCTGACCTATTGGATTAACTGCTTAAATTGAGGCCTTGTTTTTTCCTGCCTTTATAAAAACTTGAGAAATCTGACTGAGGACTGTGTATTTCACTCTGGCAGTGGTATCTAGCACCATAACCCTGTGTCCCTTCTCAATCTAGGCCATAGATATTATACGTGAAGGTGCTAGAATCATCAATGTGGAAAAGAATCCCTATGTTGATGCAAATAGCTTTTACAGCCATTGCAATTACTTCTATATTAAAATCTGAAAATTTTGCCTTTTCACAGACAGTTAGGCAGCAGGAGGAACTGGGATCTGGTATCCCATGCTAATGTTATACTTTGTCAGTATTAAGTAGAAGGCTATTGATCTGTACAACAATGTTGCATGACGTGTCATTAGCCTGTGTCAGTGAATTAAAGCAAACAAAATACCCGGGAAGAGAAAATTAGTTTGGTAATACTGCTGGTAGTCATAAAGATGTATTGATTACCTATTAACACAATAAGATATATAGTTATATACAGTATATTAATTTCTACATTGATGTTCATAAATATTTTTAATATTGGGTCTAATTGTCCCATTATACCTTCTGTTTGGTATCAGACTATAGGGACTTTTCACCATTGAAGAATTTGGTATAGTCCTTTTTTTTTCCCATGTCTCTGTATTTGTTTTCTTTTGGATTACAGAAAAGACAGAGCCAAGGTGGCCCTGTAGCTGATCCCACTGGCTACACCCTGAGCAGAACTTGTACCAACAAGTGAGATTTTCCCTTGGGCTATTTATTAACGTAATGTGTCTCAGCAGTGTTGCTGGCAAATTATGAGTAAGCAACTTCATTTTAAACTTTGCATTACCCTTTTTGTGTCAGTGACATACTGTCTCCTTTGTGTTTACCTATCCATATTACACACTCTCAGGTGTAAATCTGAAAATGCATTTCATTTCAAAACTGCAGTATGTTGTGAAGTAATGACGAAAAGGGCCCACGACATGTTTATGGTGGTGATTTTTTAAAAGTCATTCACTATGCAGCACTTCTTCAGTGTTCTACAGACATCATTTCACACGATTCAGCACTGGGCAGTATATTTTGGAGGCATTTTCATGTCCCTGAGCTGGTTGGGGTTTTTTGGTGTCAGATTGTTTTCAGTGTGAGGAATTCCTTACATAAACCCAGTGTTTTTCTTTCCCCAGCGGCAGCACTGTCAACAACCCTATTTGTCAGCCTGACTGAGGTATTTACAAATCGTTTTAGATTTGCACATTAACATGATGCAGAATAACCTTTTACATCCAGTATCAAGAGATATACTCTTAACACAAACAACATCTAATAAATGCATCAAGGCATTTCTTATGCAGCCCCTGGCAATACAGGTGATGCCAGATAGAACAGCTCCATTGGGGTAGCTATAATCTTTTCATCTCTGGTTTAAAACCCTCTATTTCTACTGCCTGCAAATGCCGGATATCTAGCCAATACTTACAGATAGATTGATATAGGCAGACATCATAAGTGTCTTGTTTACTTAGAGAAAAATATCAGAGAAATCACTGGGGAAACAACTTTTACAAATAGTACAAACAATAGACTTGAACGACTATAGTGGAGAGATTCCTACATTCGTGTTAAACAAGCTAGCTTGGATAACAGAAACAGTCTTTCTGCACAAAATCCAACTAAGAATAAGGCTAATTTACTTTGCTTCTTGGCAAGATATAGGTGGTATATCAAATTTTCCAGTGTTCCAATGGATTACTATTTAGCTCTCTCACATAAAGCTAAGTAGGTCATCCCTGCACCAAACTGAAACTGTCGTGTAGACATATCTCAGGAAAGGGATATCTTCCTAGAACTGCCCTCTAGTTCTAGTAGTTGATTTAGAAAGAGATAGTATTTTTCACATTTTACCTCCTCATATCCTAAGACAGACATATGGAATGGTTAAGTGACTGTAGCAAATTTTCTCATGGATTACCATATCCATGGTAAGATCAAATATGTCTCCATATGAAAATGGAGAAATGGAAATATGTCATTTACCTGGACATATGGAAAGCATTTGACACTGTTCCACAAGACATCCTGATCTCTAAATTGGAGAGACATGAATTTGACAGATGGACGACTTGGTAGATAGGGAACTGGCTGGACAGTTGCACTCAAAGAGTTGCAGTCAACAGCTCCATGTCCAAGTGGTGCTCCTCAGGGGTCGGTACTGGGACCGGTGCTGTTTAACATCTTTTTTGGTGACATGGACAGTGGGATTGAGTGGACTCTCAGCAAGTTTGTCAATAACACCAAGCTGTGTGGTACTGTCAACACACTGGAGGGGAGGGATGCCATCCAGAGGGACCTGGACAGGCTTGAGAGGTGGGACTGTGCAAACCTCATGAAGTTCAACAAGGCCAAGTCCTTCACGTGAGCTGGGGCAATCCCAAGCACAAATACAGGCTGGGTGGAGAATGGCTTGAGACCAGTCCTGAGAAGGGCTTGGGGCTGTTGGTTGATGAGAAACTCAACATGAGCCAGCAATATACGCTTGCAGCCCAGAAAGACAACCACATCCTGGGCTGCATCAAAAGAAGCGTGGCAAGCAGGTTGAGGGAGGTGATTTTGCCCCTCTAGTCCGCTCTCGTGAGACCCCACCTGGATTACTGCATCCAGCTCTGGAGCCTTCAACATATGAAGAATATGGACCTGTTGGAGGGGGTCCAGAGGAGAGCCATGAAGACAATCAGAGGGCTGGAACACCTCTTCTGTGAAGACAGGCTGAGAGAGTTGGGGTTGTTCAGTCTGGAGAAAAGAAGGCTCCAGGGACACCTCATAGCAGCCTTCCGGTATCTGAATGGGGCCTATAAGAAGGCTGGAGAGGGATTTTTTACAAGGGCATGTAGTGATAGGACGAGGGGTAATGGCTTCAGACTGGAAGAGGGTAGATTTAAATTAGATATTAGGAAAAAAATTTCACTGTGAGGGTGGTGAGGCACTGGCACATGTTGCCCAGAGAAGTTGTGGATGCCCCATCCCTGGAATTGTTCAAGGCCAGGTTGGATGCGGCTTTGAGCTAGAACCTGGTCTAGTGGGAGGTGTCCCTGCCCTTGGCAGGGGGGTTCACTATGAAAAAAAATATTATCTTACAGGGTTTTTTTATTACTTAATATGAAATAGAGTGAGGACATAAATAGCATCTCATACGCTTTAGCAACTGAGTAACAGACTCCCTGAAAATTATTGACATAATTTATGCCATAATTCATGACAATTTGTGTATCCTCCATGACAGCTGAGCAACACCTGGAAATAGCTGAAAATAATTTGTTTTCCAAAGTTTGGTAAGATGTGTTCTGAATACAATAACAAGGCCTAAACCACTATTTTTTGGGTGCAGTGTTACATATAAGGATTACCAAAGGAAAGCTACATTAATTTTCAGCTCAACTCTGACAAATGAGTGAAGTTCACTGTAACCTGTAACCTAAAACAATCATTGTCAATAAAATCAGTATGACTGACAGTCAGACAGGGGCTAGATTTCATTTAATCTGATTTTAACTGGCCGAAAATTAAATATCTCATCTAAATTGCTCTATGGTTAATGGAGACAGTTAGGCAGCTGAGGAAGGGCAGCATGGGTGTGGTTCCTCACAGACCAAAATATGATATTTAAGATAGATAGGATTAATCATCCTGTGGAAATGCCTGTAGAAGTACTCATTGTTGGTGGAAGCTAGATACAAGCATGATTCAATCGCCTAAATGTTGGTGTCTGGTACTGTTTAAGGCATCCTTACAGGGATGACATTATGTCACTGGATTAGTAATCCAGCAGTAGAAGATCAGTCAGGACACCTGAGAGCATCTCAGATGTCAGTGGGTGCAAATAATTAGCAAATTGAATCAAGACAGTAACTTTGAAAAATTCAAAATTAGAAAAAGTAGGCCTCAAAGAGTAGAACAGTTCAAAAAGTATCTGATAATATAGTGACAGAGCTATGCCAAGACTATACCTGTTAAACTAGAAAAGGCACAGATCTGGGAGCCAAACTAACAAAGAGTTATGTGTTACAAATAAGATATAGTTTAGAATAAATAATGATGGGACAAGCCAATCCACCTCTGCTCTCTTTCTTGCGGATTTTTCTGTACCAAGTTTGTAAAGGTCTGCAGATGTTTTATTTCATCTCAGGACTCTCAGCTTCACTGGTGACCCTCATTGAGCAGACCTAGGCAAATAAGAGTACTGCAGATGGAAATTTCTTAGTGTTATGACCAAACCAATAAAGAAACAATCCTAGCACATGCAAGATGTGGTTTTGTCTTTTCCTCTTTCACAGGTTTGTTCCACTTCATCTCCTCTCTTTCTTCTGCCTTTTCTTTCACTTTTTCATTTGTTTTCTACTCTAACTGCAGACCAACATTTTCCCTCCAGCCTTATCCAGGTCCAGAATGACCTATGCAGGAAAGGGACCTAATTAGAGAAGATATATTATCTCTAATTAGGAAGATGAGCTAGGATTCTGCTCAGATTTAGACATAAAGTTTTGAGCATACTTACTGAGAAGCCCAAGGTCCCTGTAATTAAATTACAAAATTTGTTTGTCTTTGTGTGATAAGGAATCCATTGATTGCTCAAAAATTATTTTCATTTTAACAATTATTAAAAATGAATATTATGACAAATACAGGAACATCGTCAACAGTAGAATGAACATTTCAGAAGTTACAAACAAACAGTAATGTTAGGAAACATTTGGGAATAAAATTACATACCTTTACAGAAACTTCCGCCTTATTCATAAAAAATTCTGCAATGATTGGAGAAGTAGACTGAATGAAGATTTTGCGGAGGGTTAAATTAGTATGAAGAAGAAGCAAATCTATTTAGGACCCTACATCCCTATTCTTCCTGTTTTCTGGAGATGTAGGCTATTAAGGATCATTCAGGGCATTGTAGTTAATTCAGCCACTGAATTAATAGGATTGGAGACCCTAAAGTCTCCACAATACAGGTGCTAAATTATTGAGAGGTTGGAGGAGCTGCACTGCTGAATCGATTAAGATATATTGCCTATGACTGTTAAACATGCTTTGTACTTCTACCCCTTTAAAAGTACAACATTTGATGGCCTTTCTAACCAGGAATAAATTCAGCCAAAACTCAGTCAAAACTTCAGAATAGGGCAGCTAGTAGTAGAATTCAGACATCTCCCAGTCTCACCAGGGAATTGACTTTTGCTTGCTAATTGCTTTGGTCTCCTTGATATGGCTCCTGCTGTGCTGCTTATAAGCCTGACTGATATCCTAGAAATGCCTTCTAAATGACTTCCTTATCAGTGACAAATTCTTTTAGCTCCCTGGAGGAGCAAGGAAGAGAGTTGTTTTATCCTCTTTCACTAGGATATGAAGATTACTATTGCTTTTCCAAGAATTTACACACCAACAGACCGAAATGCAAATACTATGGCAGACACTTATTTCAATGCTGTTTTCCATGATGAAAATTGTTTATTGTGGATTCAACACTGCATCTTACTCAGATCCCTTTGAGAAAAGTCAGGGGCACAAAATGAAGGAAAAAAATGTAAAAAGAAAAGCCTATGTGGTATAGTCGTTGCTAATTCCTTGTTTCGCTGTTGTTTGTTTAAGGAAATGGGATAGGAACGAAGTTGAAAAGAAAGGCAGTGATGGAAGCAGGTGCAATGAAAGGATGAAAGAGGAAGATCAATACATGTGAGGAACCTCGGGTGAGGAAATAGAAGGAAGAGAAGGAAGTGCATGAAAGTAAACAGTCAACAAGGTCAAAGCTGAGAAAAAAGAAAAAGAAAAGAAAAAAGAAAAAGAAAGCTGATGTTTGGTGACTGCAAGTCATTTGTAGNTCTAGTTTAAACTACAGAAACCCTCAGAGGGAATCTGCTGCTCTTCCTCCTTAGCCATCCATTTCTCCCTTTATGGTGTACCCTGCCTTCCTCATTTAGCCTGTTCTTAAAACTGTTTTAAATATTACCCTAGTCTTTCACAAATAAAATGATATTTCCTTTAGATTTGTTTGCCCCATGAATCATTTTTGCTCTCTGTGTCCTGGATTCAATCAAAGAATTGTGATTGTTGTGGGAGCGTGCATGTTTGAATTCTCCATGAATGATAACGGAGCTCCAACTTTGGAATAGTCTACATAGTGACACTGTGAAATATGGGTGTCCTGGTTTGATAATGACTGGGAATCTTAAAGCAAAACTTGAGGTTGCAGTGAGGCATGAGAAGGTGAAGTTTTTAATTGTACTTACAGGTGACACTGTGTTACAATATGAATGGAAGTTCTTACAGGTATATGATGCCTTTTGTATTCACCTATGAGGAAAGATATTTGATATTTCCCAGTGATGTTTGGTGACTGCAAGTCATTTGTAGAGCAGAAGAAGCTCTTTCCAAATGAGACGGTTTCAGTGACTTAGCATTGCAGCTAAACTCAAAGGGAGCACTGTGATACTAGGTGGAAACAGTGACAAGAACATAAGACTGGAAGGGATTTATTGAAGCTTCAAACTATGCCTCATTCATATGCATATAAAATACAATCCTCTTCACAAACTCCAGCACTATCCAGTTAGATGGTTTTGGCCATACCAAAGGAAATTTCTTTCCTCGTGCAGCATAAATGTATCCATGACAAATATGTACCTAAGTGTTTTTATGCCAGTCTTGTCCCTTAGCTCAGGTACTTCTCTCCCATCTATGGTCTTTACTTCCTTGATCTGATGGCCAAGCAGTTCCAGCTTCAATCTCCAGCCCCTGCAGCTTGACTGGAAGGAAGAATCCCTTTTTCCTTTTACTGGTAAGGAACGGAGTTTAAAAAAGGAGCAGTACTAATTATCTTCAGCAGGGGTCAGTGGTGCAGTTTGTTACGAAATCAGTTGTCCCCAAAGCGCACCGAGACCTCGCTTTTCAAAACGGCTTACTTAAACCAGGTGACCTAATGTTCATAACCACTTGGCTTTAAAGAGTTGTCAGAGATGAACAGCCACAAATTCGGCAGACTAGGTTTACTGATACAATCACTGTCCTTAGTTAAAATGATTTTGGAAGGCTTGGTAACCAAAAAATAGTGGAAATTTCTTGCATGTCCTGTTCCTATGGCATCTACCCAAGTATCCAGGTCTCTCTTGACATTATAATTACAATTTGCTTTCTCTGTGTTTATGAATTACAGTCTGCAAGATTCCACTGTGTTTAGACTTAATTTATTTGCTATTGTAAGTTTTTGGTATTTCATCTCTTCTTGGTGAATGCAACCTAGGCTTTTGCATAGATTAGATTTAGCTTTGTTCCTGGTGGTCTTCTGGGGAGTAATGCCCACTGGATCACTTCTTTCTGTGTGAGAACCTGAATGCTGGGCAGAATAGTTGTCAGGTGCTTCATCCTGGTGTTTCGGAGGGGCATATATTTGTCCAATAAACAGAAAATGATTTTAGGAAGACCGTTCCCTTCTAGCCTAAGTTGGCAATCTAAAGTTCACTGTTACAAAGTCTTCCTCCTCTGCTCTTGGCTCTGAGTCACATTTTGTTTCTGAGTTGCTGTGAAGTCTTCAGTGGACAGCTTTGGATAAAATAGGCAACTACTTGTATAACGCATCCCAAAAAGTAATTAGAACATCAGTTTATAGCATGATTCTAAGATAAACTGCCAGGAATTTGAAGCAATGCAATACATATCTTTTCCTGCTGTTTTTATCATAGAAATTAAGTCAGTTTAGGTTTCATGATAATCACTGCACCAAACACAGAAATAGTAGGTAAATCAAACACGATTTATATGCCAGTATTCAGGTACAAGTATAGGAAATGCAGACCAGATCATCTCTTTGGTCTGAGCAAGGGATCAGAAAATGCAGGTCTTAACTTTTCCTTGCAGCCTGAGAAGTTGTGGTGGGCTGGAGGCACAGTGCCACGCAGGGGAGTACACAAGCTGCTCTGGGAAGGATTGTGGTGGGGCAGTTACTATTATGCTGCCTCGGGATCCGTTTGGGCAATGCAAATCTGTTATGCTTGCTAAGCGTAGCCAGAGCAGCCAAGCTCCAGGAGTCTAACCGGGAGTAATCTGTTTATACTGTGCATCAGAGAAAAACACAAGTGCCAAAATAACCAGTTCAGAACCCAGGTTGTCTTCTGAACTTGGGTTCATCTATCAGTTATATGTTTCCAAGATAATCGAATTAACTGCAGCATAAAAATGCAACATTTTGTAACTATTACACAAATCCAAATGAGAACTGAATTTGTCCCGTAGACCTCTAACCCTGGCGTTCACCAATGAAAATCCTTAATAACTGTACTGAGGACAGTGAATTTGCTCCAGTGTACAAGTGGTATAAAACAACAATGTATAACCCCTGCTAGAAAATATGCTTCTCTTATCTAGCACTGTTCATCAGCAGGCATCTAAGCCCCTAACTGGAGATGCAGGTATTACTGTCTGTATTTTACAGGAGGAAAAGTAGTTACTTTGCCAAAATCAAGAATCAAACCTGTGCTATAAATGGGACGTTTGTAGATCTGACTCATCAGTCCACAGTCCTGCCATATACAATGTCCTGCAGGCTATGCCAGCTCTGCAAACTAGCTGTTAGAGTAGAAAACAATGACTGCAAGCACCACAGCCAGCGGTTTTTAAGAGAAAAATCTAAATAAAATATATTATAGTAATAAAACAAATTAGCAGCTGTTATCCTGAGGCAACAGTAATGAAGCCCTCACTAAACAGGCCTTTATTAGAAGTAGTAACAGTAATCATAAGTTCAAGTTTAACTAAGTGAGCCATTAAAAGTGGAATGCTGAAATGAACTGAGCCAAATGACAAAGTAAAACATGCCTGGGGCAATGAACAGGTTTTTAATTTGTTTAACTTCCATCTCTCTGGTGTCTGGCTCTAAAAAATGATGTGACAAAAGACTCCTCGCTACATTCTAGTCTGAATGCTAAATAAATTAGTAATAGCAGCAGTAACAGTAGTACATAGCCTATTCATCTCCCACAGTGCTAGCATCGCTAGTCCTCCCTGGCTTTGTGCTTTGGTTTTCCATTATTCAGAGAAAAGCAGTCCCTCCAGCCGTAAGCAGTCACGGATTTTCATACAGTAAAGAGCTACCAGATCCCATATTCAGTCACTATTTGTCATAGCAGAGGATTCTGGGCCCAAATTTAGCAGTAAAATCACATTGATAATTTCTTGTACCAACCCTTTTCTGATTTTCTTGTTCTCGTGGGGAGCGCTGCTGGTGTGAACCGCTGGGTGTGTGTCACCCCTCTGCAGGCACTTCCAGGCAGCCCTGGCATCTCCTGGACACCGTACAGGCAAGTGTCATTCAGAGCAGCCTTAGGACTGCTCTAGGATGTTCTCAGAAACTGTGACCCCAAAATCAGGATGGAAAAAACCACCAAATTAGGTTAAAGCCACATTTTTCAAACTTCTCTAGACCATGACTTCCAATAGAATTTGTATTTTAGCTTCCTCTAAGATAAAATGGTAGTTATTTTGCAGTATAGTCATAACAGAACTATTGTTTTGTCCATATTTACTTCCCTGATTTTAATTCAAGACTGGGCTTAGCTCCTATAATGCTGTTTTGCTTTTGTGAAAATACATTTATTCGTGTACCAGAATGTTAATGAAAAACAGTACCAGAGAAATAAAGGTAACTATGGTTTTCAAATAGCATTTATAAAACTACTTTAAATATTGTAAATAACTATTTCCATCACCAGGCATACTGAAGAAAGTTAACTAGAAAAAAATGCCATAATGACTTTCAAGGATTTACTGAAGGCAAAAAATTGCATTTTATAAATCAAATTCCTTAAAAACGCTGACTTAGTTTCAAAATCATTTTCTTTACTTATCTACTGAGTTTCTCCTTGCTGTGCTAGAAATTGTACAGTGAGCTTTATATGAACTGTGAAAATGGATTTGTGATTTTTAAGCTGGCAAATCTAAACCAAAATAGTAGTTGCCATTTTAAAAAAACAAAACCCCTGCATCAACAGGTTCTGATGTTAAAACAACAATAAAAATTTGACCAGTCAAAATCTGATTATTACAAACATCATTACAAAATAGGGTGGGTTTTTTTATTTTTTACTTGATTTATGAGTCAGTGAGATAGTTTCCTCTTGTGAAGTACTGCATACTACTCTAAATGTAAATAACTTCTATAAAATCCATTTGTGCCTGGAATACTAGGAGTTACAGAAGCAAAACCTGAAAAAAAAAGTAGAACTGATTAGTTTATTAGGACAACTTCATAGTATAAGTTGTTGTAGTCTATATATAAGAGCGTAAGAACTGCTGTACAGTGTGTGATCCAACTGTCCTACTTCTGGTAATGGTAAATACTGGACACATACTGGGAAAAAAATATGAAAAAGGGGCAACTTAGCTGTATACTTCCTAGTCTCTGGCAAGCAATAGTGTAGGGCCTTCCTGAATCTGCTGTTGCACCCAAATTGTCTCATTGAATAGCTCCTACTAGACTTATGATTGTCTACTTGATTTTTCCCAAACCGCTAATATCTCTGATCTTCAGGAAAACCTGTGGCAGTCAGTTTCAGAATTTAAATACAAGAGAATATAAAAAGAAGCATGGAAAAAAAGAGGAAGGGAAAAAAAAATCACCTTTCCCTTTGTTTTACACTTGCAGTGAAGTAATTTTGATGGTAGTGCATAATTTTACAATGGCAGCCAATAGTGACTAGTCGTAGTTGTTGCCGGTAGTGACTAACCATATTCCATTCACTTTCTCTAAACCGTTAGGAGTTTGTACAGATTTTAATTTCCTGTGTGAATAAATGGAACACTGAAGTAAAACCTAAAGAAGCACACATGCTACATCTGTGCTGCGAAATCCGTTGGTGAGGATAGCTTTTACTCCCTCTTCATCCACACATACTCACCCTCCTTTGATTAGATTGGCCACATCCACAGTACACAATATTCAATTCTGGGTGTCATTTAGGCCCCACATGTTGCCCTTGTGATTCTAGGAAATAATTATTTTTGTGTGTATGTTTTTGGGGTTTTTTTTCAGTTTTAAGTACCTGAAATAAGCGTACAAATCCTGGAATAGTGTTGGAATGATTGGAGGAGGGTGAATACAGCCAAGTGAGGTGTAGACTCCTCTGTACTACCTCATGTGAGCAATTTCTGGAGTGAACTGTATGCAGAACTTCAGCTGGATATTTTCTTGTCAGAGCAAACTAACAGGTTCCTCACAAAAAGGAGGTTGGAAATGAAGTAACACTTGTGCTCAATGGACACAGTAGGGAATTAGACCTGGCAATGCACTGAGGTGCCAACATTTGCTGATGCAGTTGTACCCACAAAGAATATTTCATTGCTTTTTTCATTTTGCAGGGAAACCATAGGGTCTTCTGATATTTCAAGTTACTCAGAGAGTTGATCAATCTGAAAATGTCCCGTACAGCAAACCCTGAGCTAAAAATGTTCTGCCATGCCCCTTACAATTCAGGTTTTGTGCCCTAAATGATGGCAAAACACCCAAGAAAACACCAGTCTGTGAAGCACGATGTCTTCTCTGTGTTCAAAGAAGTCAGTGTTGTCATCAGTATTGAAAGATTCCTTGCAGGAAAACCATTCCTGAGGTGGTGAGGACTTTTAAGTTTTTGCCTTTTCAGGAAAAGTTCATTGTCTTACCACTGGAAATGACCCTTAAACTGTAAGAGGCAACCTCATTCAATTCTCTTTCTTAAGGAACCACTATGCACGTCATCAAAAATTGCCAATCTCTGAATGTGGTGTTTGGGTTTTTTTTAAATATTATTCATGGCAAGCAAAGGCAAGATTTGTATCTTATAGTTATGACCTTCATAATGGTAACATATCTGAATAACCGCTGTATGTACATGGCAAAGCGGTAGATTTAGAAGCACCTTTCTCCTGCATACATCATTCAGCAACTTCTTGAACTGTATAATATTTTCCAGAGCATATAATTTGTACACATTAGAAACTACAGGGAAATATAATTAAAAAATTGATATAACAAGTTCTGCTTTTGATGCGTGCTTACAACTTTTTTTAAATTTAGTTGTAAGTATTTAGACAAGAAGTGAATATAAATGAGCTAGCCAGCAGGTGCAAGTCAAATGATGAAAAGGCTAATGAGATTTTGATCTTCGTTCTTTCGGTGAAATTAAATTTAATTTTCTACTGCTCTGAACATACACTTCTATTTACTCCTATTTGTTTTTAGGAAATTCTATGAGATCCTGATTGTATCAGTAGAAAGGAGGTGAACATGTATGCCAATATTCATACTGCTACAGTAAAATGTCTTTAACACACATGGTTTAAGAATAGAAATTGTCAAAATAGATTTGATCAATAGTTCTTCTACAATGTTTTTCTATCTCTAATGGCATCCTCTACAAGTTTCTTCAAAGGAAGTTACAAATTGCACAATAACTTTTCTATAGATGAAGTTTGTTCCTAACTTCCTAAGATAATGGTTCACTTATGCCCTGAGGAATGCCTGTATTTCTTTTCTAAAAATATTATTTTATATCCTATCTAAAGTAACTATGGATGTTCTCATTATCCTTATAAAGGTTTAATCCTTTTTTAATTCCTGCTAAGCTCTTGGTCTGAATGCTATATTGTGACAATGGGTTTTAATAACGTATTATTGTGTCTTTGACTATTTAAAATCCCTCTTAGCCCATGTTTCCAAGTATGTTTCACCTGCCATTTTTTTTCACTGCAGGATTTAATAAAAAAGAAACACTGATTTCTTTGAAAAATGTTTTCAGCTAACCTCTTGAGTCTTGCCCATTTAGATATGTATTTTCCACTTTCTTCTTTATGATTTTATTTTATTTATTTTATTTTAATTTAAGTTTGTTAAAGAAGAGGCAGTTTCAGTGGTTAAAGTATTAGCTTGACCAGTGTTTCTGTGTTGTGCAGCTTCCACCTATATGATCCTGAGCAAATCATTGATGAGTTTTGCAACAGTGACTCATTCGTAAAAAAGGAATAGTAATATTTTCTATCTTCCAACACATTCAGCAACTCCCAGTGTGGTAGCTGGGGTTATCTATGTAGGTGTATTTAAAATATAGCGTCACTATTTTTTATAAGTTTTTGCTTTGGCTAGATTTTGGGCTTTTTTCTTATTTTAATCCTAACATTTTTATTAACAGTGCTTGGTTTTATATGATTCTTTTACTGAGAATGTTGGATTTAGTTATATGTTAACAACGATTATATAAAAACCCAACTATATTAATTAATGAAACAACTTTCTTGTGTTACAACATACAGCTATGTACCACACCATCCCATGTGGTACAGAAATATAGCTGCTTCAGGAAACAGAAATTGTCAAGAAATTGATTTTCGTTTCACCTGTTTGAATTATTTGACCAGTATATAAGTGGGTGCTTTGTGATTACTGTTATATAAAATGCTGAGTCTTCTCCTTGTTTTTTTTTGTTGGGTGATAAGAACTGAATGCTTCAATTAATTATTTGATGAATTTTGTTTGGACACTGGCTAGTTTAGCTATTTAATAACAACTTTGACAGAAAACATAGTTGTCAGATGACCACTTCAGAAAGAGTTAAAATGGTTGTACAGACTAATCATTAATACCATTCAAATTAAAAAATAAAGGAGTTATCCAGAGGAAGCCAACCTGACACCTCTTCTCCTAACTACTTCTCTTCATGCGAACTACAAATCAGACAGTGTACAAAATATATGAGTAATTTTATGCATGAATTGCATTTTTTTTTTCATAGTAAGATTCATATTGAAGAAAAGAAGGTCTTTGTTCCCCTAGGTAAAGTCAAACAGGGCATACTTCTCATTTGGCCTTTTTCTAGTTACAGTGATTTAGTGAAATCATTATTTTAAGTAAAAAATCTTATTAAATACTGCATTTATATTGCAAGGATGACTCCTATCTACACATTTAAGCAGCTTCATTACACTGTTAGTTCTGCTTTGTCAGTATTTCTGTGTTAAACTGTTCATATGACTAATTAAAATGTGATTCTAAATTCTATTTGTTATTACTTCTATTATCTTTCTTATAACACACCGACATAACATGTTTATGGGTTCTGTAAGCTAATCTAATTTAATATTTTGCTCGTAAGTGAAATGCCCTGAATAACAACAGCTGCCCTTGGAATACTGATATAAATATATATATATACACACACAGACACACACATATATATGCACACATACACACATATATATATTAGTTAGATTGGTAGTTTTTAGCTAATTCTAGCCATACCTCCTTGCTGCCACTCCGGAGAGGCAAATCTTTCTATGGATGGCATACTCAACTGGAGACGTTAATTTGTGTTCAATTAAAGGAAAGAGAACTGGGTATATGGAAATCATATCCATACTATATCCAATTCAAGGACAAAAGGAAAACAAGCATATAAAGGAAATGTATTTTGCTCTTTCATGTTGCTCAGATTGTAGAAAAGCATATCTAGTCTTCCTTCTTTCAGAATAATATTAAATACATTAAATATACCATATTTCTTGGTTGCATGGCCTTTAGTGTGTGGGCTTTGCGTCTTCATCACCTTTAATCCTTTCTAACAGGCAGCACTGAGTTTCCTTGTCCTGTTTATATTTCTTGTCTCTTTGCAGGCATCATTGGAGCCATAGATTTGAAATCGATATTACAAAATTCAAAGTTAATGTAGACTATACAGTACCTTGGTTTTGTTCCTGTCACACATAGTGTCTTCAAATCAAGACTATTCCTTAGATATTCAGAAACATGGGTAGCTTGCCCAAAGGTTTGTAGTTTGGTATGCCAGAGAGTAACTCTTCACTAAAAAGTTGATTGTCCTCAGTTTTAGGTGGTAACATTTCCTCTTAATAACCCAAAGCAATGTACTGTATGATTAAAGGTTGTTTGGGGGTTGGCAGAAAAGCAGTGATTGTGCAAAGCCTTGTAAGAATATTTTGGGTGCCTAAGAAATTATTTAGTTTTGTCTTTGCTTGAACATCAGAGTTCTCAAAGTCAGTAGAAATCTTTGCACCAAAGTTCACAGAATATGAACATTTTAGAAAGAACAATTGTTAGATTTAAAAAAAAAGAACAGGATATCAGTCACATTGAAAGGCATAGAAAACTGAGTTTTCACTGAGATTATGTAGCATTTTGATACACATTACAAAGAGGAATATTGTCAGCAGCTACATTGCCTTTATCAGAAGAATTTTATTCTCCTCTATTGAAGTAAAGAAAATCAACGACTCAAATACCATAGAAAATCCAGTCAGTATCTATAGAACATATTTTCCAAGTTCTATTCCTACTCTATTGTTGTCATTTCTGAGCACCTTGCAGTCATGTTTTGAGCTATGTGCGTAACATCTGACCTTTCTGTAGGTGAATTACAACCCCAGCTATCTCTGGCCAGGGGACTAAGTATGCCTTTTAAAACAACAGTAACGGTACCCTTGTAAGGGACTTCCTAGTTAGCAATGAAATTTTTTCAAATCGTCTTGTACTGAATAAGCAATTTGTCTCATAGGAAATGTCTAGGCATGCATTGTCTATCACATTATATCCTTTTCTAAGTTTTCCATTGTTAATGCAAGTTTCTTAAACTTGAAGAAGCA
The DNA here is from genome assembly GCA_008711295.1 of Anarhynchus alexandrinus. NCBI lineage: Eukaryota > Metazoa > Chordata > Aves > Charadriiformes > Charadriidae > Anarhynchus > Anarhynchus alexandrinus. Next base: position 4,358,972 of record VUYV01000014.1, read on the forward strand.
GTAAATGAAAGGTGAATTTCAAACTCATTATAAGTGATGAGACCACCTAGAGAGTGGTATTATACTGCAATATACTAGGCTACATTATACTAGGCACTATGGAATGATATTTAGCATAGGAAAAGCATATCCTGCCCCAAAGAAATTGCATGAAACAGGCACGATAGACACAATTAAGGAAAATTACCTTGTTTCAAATATAGGAACTGTGGCAGAGAGAAAGGAAAAGCCATTCATCAGAGATTGCAAACCATTCAGATTACAATAAAACTTTCCCAATTCAAAATAATGCCTGTACAGAGGAAGATAAATTATGTATTTGTATGTGTTTATTCAGCATTGTGTTGCTCACTCTTGATGTTTTATTACACTTTATATTTTGCCTGTAACATCAGTTTTCAAGATTGTATAAATGTGTGTGGCTCAATTTGTATATAGTGATTATAACATACATATGTAATAGCTCAAAAGAAAAGCTCAGTAATGTGATGCAAACACAATTAAAAATGTAAAATAAATAGAAACATTAAAAAAAAAAACCAAACACCTAATTGATTTGATTAGCCTAACACCAAAAGAGGCATCAGAAGATGCTTTCTCTTAAAAGATAAATACATTTTGCATGAGTATATCAGAAGATGTTTTCTTTTAAAAGATGAATACATTTTATGGGATGTACTTCCCTGGTCTTCACTTTTCACAACATAACCAAGAATGGCAAATACAAAATCTTCACAGAAGTTGGCTGAAGAAATAAAAAGCTGATAAATGGTTAATTTTGGCTGTCCCGGATATGTGGTTAATTACTGTAATGTAAAACATGTTGAAAAAAGTTGAACACAGATATTGCCAATTAACCCACAAATCTAAGAAGCAAAATCCACAGCTAATAGAACACTACATAGTCCTTGTAATTAGAAACTCGACATGAGAGTCCGGTGTCACAAGGAAGTGAAATCCTCTAATTAGACGGGATTTGAAAAGCAAAGACCAAATTGAAATGTGGAAGGTTAGGCAGGGAGAAGCGAGACTGTAACATCACATTGTGAGAAAATGACAGGGCTTAGACAACCTCCAATAGTTCATGTGTCTGGATATGTCATGGTCTCCATTGGGAATTTTGTCCCAAGTTTATTGTAACAACAACAGCACTAACAACAATACACCTTTGGAAGACAGCTTCTGTCAGTCCTGCGCAGGTAAAGCCTGAGTGGTTAGCGTTGGGTCTGGCATGGACAAGGTTCTTGAATAACATTTTTGGTATTTTACATCAGGGAAAGGAGGTAAGTCTGCACTGGTTTAGGCTTAGTGTAACAAGGATCTTTTTATTATACCCATTTCTTGGAGATCACATCACAGCAACTTGATTTGTTTTGGCTCACTAATAAAAGGTCACATTTTAAAGGCAATTAAATTTGGTTTTCCTTCAAAAGACTACATAAATAAAAGTAGCAGTAGAGAAAAAGACACAATATGGACTTCTTCACTATGAAATTAGGTGACACTTTCCATTAAGATGCATAGACTAACTTGTTAATTTATAGAAAGTATCTTCAACGTGTAGGTCACTAATTGGTGTATAGCACATAAAAATGTAAGACAGTGCAATTTCTGTGAAGCTATCTAAAAGCTTTTATCAAATATACTATACAAATAAATGTTGGAAGGAAGTAATGCAGAATAGTTGACTGACAGATGATTACCACATTTCTTCTTAATCAGGACCAATTTCTTTTATTTAAACATCTATTTGAATTAGATTATCTTAAGACACGATATTCTTCAAAAGGAATTCTACCACAAGAAAATGTTGAGGTGTGTCCAAGACAAAAATATCTGTTATTTCAGAGGGCCAAAGTTACCACTTCTTTTCTCAGAAATACAGTTAATTTTTTGTATTATACACTAGAAAGCAGAAGTCTGCAGTCCCACCATCTGCCTTAGGAGGTGTAGCTCTTATCATAGCTCAGGATTGTAGATCCAGACTTTGCTGGAGCATACAACTTGATTTATTAAAGAGGCAATGGCAATTTTTTGTTTGTTTTCTTATGGGGACAAAAGATATTCAATGGAATATGGATATGGAATGAAGAAACTACTCAGATGAGAAAGGGCTTGCAACTTCAGACCATATTACTCTGTGGATATCATTAACTTGTCCTGGATTTGTTGAGCTGTGGCATTTTCATCTGACAGACTCTATAAATCTAATAGTCTTTGTTACAAATGCTTACACATATTTCTATGCATTCCAATACATTTTTAAGAGAGGTTTTTCCTGGTCTGAATAAGGCATTCTACTTTATCCAAATAAAATAGCTGTGTCTGAAAGGGAGAATGTCGTTAGCTGTAATAGCATATCTAACTGGCTCTGAAAAAAGAACTCATTAATTTGTAGCTCGGTCTCATTTTGCACTGAAATATTCATGCGACATCTGAAGGTGTTGTCAGTAAAACATCTGGCTTGAAAATAGAGATCACCATTCACTATACAGAAGAGGTTGCTCATTCCCATCTCCCATATGATTCTTTACATGCTCAGTTTGGCTTGATTATACCCTTCTTCTGCTTCGTTTCTGTGACATAGATGCATTGGCAATGATTATGAAGATTTTCAAAGCAGAGTAGCTCTTGTAGTGCTATAGGCCAACTTGTTTAGCCTGCAGCATGTTTGTAATGCTCAGGTTGATTATCGCTTCTCACAAAACAGTCCCTAGTGACTCTCAGCTGCATTTACATATATTTCAGACTGGTGCATGTACTGAAATAAGTAGTAAGTAACCTTAAGGAGAAATTATCTTAATTGGTCTCCTACTGCAGTGCCTAATACAATTCACCACCTTTAGCTGGAGTTACGTATCTCCTCCTATTGAAAAAAACCATATCCAGCTCTTAGTCACCTGCGTCTGGATTGCCCAAGTTATGCCATGAGACTTTTATCATGATGATATGCCAGTGTTATCCAGACTGTGCTTGGGTACAGACATGCTCAGCTGGAGCTATATTCGGATCTGAAGCAACCAAAAGGGACTTACTACCTCAGGTCAATATTAGCTTTAGAGTCAGTAATGCTGCTGTCCGTTCTTTATATTCTCCTCTATGCCTTAGTGTGTGATCTTCAAGCCAACATTAGGTTTTACATGGTCTGCCTCTCTGCTTTGACCAGGTTGTTCTAGTACTTCTTTTCACATACACACTCATATGTACTTTGTCCCCATGGGAAGCATTGCAATGCCCTGAGGTGTTTCATGCAAACAGAAGATGGACCTGAAAGAGTAAAGCAGTCAACATCTGATCCAGTTGTCTAGAGCCTGCTTTTATTCCATGCAGAAAAGCAGGTATAGTTCACCTCATCTTAAAATAGATTACCAAATCCTTAATATTTATCTTCTTTGCACGCAAAACCTCACCTAATGATTAGACTAGGGTGATTATTTATGTTATAACAATTGCAACTCAGGTGGATCCCTGACCTCAGAGTCAGGGAAGTGCTACGCACCAAACAGAAGTCACTGAAATTGCCTGGTAAGATGGCAATTCATGGAAAATGTAATTTTGGCAAAACTTTCTACTCTGACAGAGACTAAAATTGTTGTGGGAGGGGTTGTGTTTGTTTTTGACATTTTTTGGTGTTTGTGAGCAGATTTTTAGCTGTGATTTTAAAATCAACACTGAATGTTTTGGTTCCAGTTTGTCTGTCTGGATTCTCTTGTCTCCTCNNNCTCCCCCCCCCCCCCCCTTGCCCCCCTTGTGAATGTCCTTAATCTTTTCTTGATTCAGTTTCTTTTTAACTGTTATATGATATTTTTTAATGATAGCTGGAAAATATTTGGAATGCTATATAATTTCTTGTAAAAATATACTTTTTTGTTTTTCCTTTAATTTAACTGGTTTTTCCTGTGAAAGATTCCAAGATTCTGTGAAATTATTGATCACTGAAATACTTTGACCTAGAATTGATAGTTTTTTGCCCCAAAGAATAGTACATCAAAAATATATCAGACCTCTTTTTTTTTTTATTATTAATTCTAATTGTGTGCTTCCCCTTTCCACCTACTTAAGTCTTGAACCATGATGTGTGATATCCCATGCCAAGTTGGAATGCTTAAATCTGATCAGAACAGAGTAGCTGCTGCAAGTATTTTCCAGTATACTCCATTGTTTGTATGGGTATTTTATCTCTATTGTTTGGATGCTGATCTTCAGTAAAAGAGGCAAGCGATGCATTTTGGTAACATCAGTCAGTATAGAAACATACAAATATTTTAAATCAACTTGTCGGAATGGAAAGCCTTTTCCTCTCTATCTGGATCTCTATCATGGAGTAATCACCTGTCTATGTACTAAAGGAGATGACGTTTCCAGTCCAAACAAATTTTCCACTGGAAGGCTTATTTTTCCAGCTCTCTACATGTAACTTAAATGGCGATCCCTTCTTCCTTATTGAAAGGGTCTTGATTTGTCAGTACAATATATACTTTTCCTCTTCTCTGTGGAACATTCCCTATTCATTTTTTTCCATCATGTGTAAAGGAGAAACTGAACCAACCAAACCTTTAGGAATCAAAATTTAGCAATGCAGCCATTGATTAAAATTAAATTGAAGTCTTGTCTGAAAAAGCGTCTTTTTTTCTGTGGTTGCCAGCACCTCATACCATGCATATAGCAATAAATAGTCCACGTAGTTATTGGTTTGTACACAGCTGAAATTGAAATAATTCATTGTTGTCTCCTTGAATATTTTTAGAAAAAAAGAGAAATTACATTAGAAATATTTGAAAAGTAAAAAGAGATTGAAATAAATTTCTCTGAAATTTGAAAATGACTCATCATTTGCAAATGCTAAATCCAAGGTTAGGTTTGAGAGATACCATTTAGTCTTCACATAAAAAGCACAAATGTGCTTCCAGATATTTGTCCACCATATTTTCTCATAATATTGCAAAGTAAGCTATAGATAGGTCTTCATCTGATTATGTAGATGGAGTGACAAAAGCTTTCTATTACCTTTCCCCAAAGAGCTTCAGGGCATGGTTCAGTTTGCCAACTCAGAACACAAAGAAATAGAGATGTGTTCCCAAAGGATGTTTGTCTTGAAACAATGCAGTTGAAAGTATCTTAAAAAGCTTTCTGGATATTAGAATTTACTTTTGTACAGCATGAAAGGTCTTCACAGCTCTTTTTTTTTTTTATTTTCTACTGAATTGATAATGATGGCAATGTGAAATATTACTATTTCACAGTGTGAGGAATTTGTTTTAAGCACTACTAAGGTTTTAAACATTACTTTTAAAATTTGAACAGCTTGCTCCTATATATGCTGAAGTTTGAAATGCAATGAATTCATGGAAGTGTGAGTTAAAAGACTTGATGATTTAGTCTTTGGTCATAAATATAACCAACTCATCTAAAAATATATTGGGGCAAAGCAGAAGAAACAAAAAAAGGGTTTAATTCAGTGGTGCATAGCAGGTCTCACGTAACCACTTCACATTTTTATTCCAGCAGCAAACTAGTTTTAACTTTATTAGGCCATTTTTTTTAGGGAAAAAACCCCAAAACAACAAAAAACCCCACCCAACCCCCCTCCCCCAATAAATCCAGAATCAAAGAAGACCAAACCCAAATTGAAATAAAATTAACACTAAATATTTTAGGTGGTTTAAGTTAACTTTTTTTTTTTTTTTATGAGGGATATCTTGTAATGAGAGGCCCATGTATACTCCATGAATTTAACATTGGAGAATGGTTTAATGTTCGACGTTCAAATCCTACTTAATTCACGTGACTGCCATATAGACTATATTATTTCAATAACAAACACGGAAGTGAAAATAGTATGCTCTTTCTGTATGTTTTATTTTTGGACACGCTTCAGAAGTCTGATAAATACTGACTATACAGACAGAACATTGTGTTTCAGTTAATTTCAGTTGTTCAAGTAAAATGTTTTATGTATTGATGAAAAACCTGAATATATAATAATATATTATATAATACTGATACGTATTGTATACAGATACATGTATTTAAACTGATAGCAAATACTATTTTTAAATAGATTGATGTTTATGGTGACTCAATCATATTTTGTTATTTGAAAAAAAAAAAAAAAGCCTAGATGATATACTGAAGGAAATAGTGTTCTAAAGTAAAGTACTTTTTCTTACTTTTGATGTAGTCCACTCATCAGACCTATTGACCTTAGCTGTCTTTGGGAGTCACAAATTACTGGGGCAAAATAATTGGCTAAGCTTCCACTTTTGTTGTTTTTGTGTGAAAGGTGGATTGGAACAACTGCCTGGATCTGTGACTGCAGGGAATGCACTGCAGTTATGAAATACTTGTAAATGTGCCAAGAATCTGACTGAATGTAGGTATTGTTGCCATAAAAGACTGTCAAATCAGAATGGATACATTATATACTTAAATTACAAAAATGAGCTTTAAAGATGTAACGATATTTGGAAAGTATGAAAAGGACAGTGTCATAGAAAGGAGAAGGAGGAGCTGAAAACAGCCCTAGCGTAAGTGATGTGGCAAGGGATGAACTCCACTTCTGGCAGCAAAGCAACAGGGCAATAAATTCCAAGAAAATTCAGCTTGCAAAACAGAAGTAAGCAAAACAGATCCATCAAAATGTGTCTGCTGAGGAAGTGGGAAAATGTGACGGTGAGTAGATCTCAACTACAGGAAAACCTGCTTAACAAGGCATATAGTGACAGGGCCATTGAATCTGTAATCAGCCTTTATGTCTTTGTTTGTGGGTAATGGACACCAGGGTTGTTAGAGCCATGAGCATGGTCATCTGGAATGTTCTTCTCAATCTAAATTTGCATTTTTCATCTCCATTCCCAACAGTGCCTTCAGGTGAGATGCACACTGGATCCAGAATTTAGCATGAATACACATAAATATACAAAATTTCTCTCTCTTTTTTTTTTTATCGCCAAGAGGTGGTGCACCAATGGTACACACTAGTTAGTAGGAAGTCACATTGCTCTTTAAACTCTTCTCAGAAGTACTCAGGCACTGACCTCCAGTGCAGCAGTACATTCGTATTGACAAATCAGATTAAACTCTCTCACCTCTATTTTCTCATCTGAATTGTCTTCCCACTGATTTCAACACGTGTTGTTTTTTTTTCTTTTTCCTTCTTGATGCAAATAGTTAAGAAATACCATCTTAGAAATGTGTCTCCTATTTAGTCTTTCAGTTGCAAACTGTAGCCAAGTTTTTGACATTTAGGTCAAGTATTCCTTTAAAGACTTGACATGAAGAAGAAACAAATGTATGCTAGAAGTATATATGTTTCATTTCAGTTCCTCATGACAAAAAAAGGAGGAGGGGGAATAACTTCACCACATCTTTTATGTCTTCTAATGCCCCAGGCTAATAAAATCAAATGCTTTCTTTAAAGTATAAAGCTATTTCTTAATTCATGCATTTGCAATGTTTCCAACATCATTAAGAACAGATTTCTAACTCTGCCCTAAGTCACTGAGCATTTCCTTTCCATGGCAAGGAATCTCGTAGAAAAAAATAAGTTAGTTTATACTATTCAACAACTAATGATACCAGAATGAAATTTCTGGAGAATTTTCAGTCCTTAGGTACATATTTTCAGCTCTATGATTGGTGTATCAGGTCTGTTAATAGTAACAGCAAGTATGTGTTTATTTTTGGCTTTGGAAATGGAAAATCTTTCAAGTGATGAACAAAGACATAGGTGTTAATGCTCGATCTTGGCAGGGAGAAGGAAAGAATAGCTCATTGAGGCTCACAAAGACACTGGAAAATTTGGCAGTGGAAAGAAACAGAGATTTGGCAGAGGGCAAAACCAGAAGAGAATATACTTTCAGTGCAGCATAAGAGGGATTCAGCACTCAAAAAAGAAGCCAAGTGCAAAGAGGACACCTGAATTCTTTGAGACTGCTCTGACTTTAGTTGAAAAGGCACTCAGAACTGCTGAAGGAACCTTGGTACATACATATGTGCCAGTGTTATCCATATATGTTCTTGCTAACATGAACAGACTTTGGTAATTTAGTCTCTTGCAAACAGTGTACATCTGCTTGCTCCCACTGTTAGGTATTCTGGGAGGCCTTTGACAGTACTGGAAGTCCTTTTCATACACAGCAAGCAGGCATGACCAGTTGTGATGTTGCACATTAGAGGAATTCATTTCCCAGACTTTAGGACATCAAAGGGTTTTCACACTGTCGTAGCTGGGTCACATCCCAGTTAGTTAACCAGAGGAACTGGTGATTCAAAGCCCTGTTCAGCTGGATGCTCAAGCACCTTCTAAGCTTCAAGTGTCTAATCACTGCCATTGTTTAAGATGGGAAACCTCAAATGATTAAAACTGTCCCTAGCTCAAGCTTTGCTAACCAGGTCCTCAAAGATCAAGGGCTCCTGGTAGCACTATCAACTGATGGCTCTTACTAGAGTAATTATAACTTCACTTTTTCTCATGCCTTATTTAAAATGCAGTTCACTGATTATTCACATTCTTGTAATGAGTGTCTTCCTTAATCAATGCATGGTGGATGAGCTCCCAAAAGTGCCACATCTCCCTGTGCTTTGGCACAAGCAGAAGGGAGCTCCCAGCTGCCACAACTCTTTGCAGCATCATGCATGTCTTCCCAGTGTCACTTGTGGCATCCCCTCTGCTGCCAGACAGTTATCAAAATGGTATGGAGCATTTAGAGGTAAACCTTCAGCTGCTTCCCAGTCTGAAACGACTCCTGCTCAACAGGCTTACAGGTAGGTAGGCTTATGCAAAAATATCACAAAACAACAAAGCTATGAACCAAAGTTTGAGGTCTAGAGGTTGTCTGTGTCCCGTCTCACTTGCATTTTATAGGTAGAGTCAGAAAAATGGACCTGAGAGGTAGTCTGGCCTTGGCCAGATGGGTATAATTGGACACAGGTGAAGTGTGGACCTCATGCCTCTCCTCCTTTCTATGAACTATCTTGCACTTCTCCTATCCTAGTTTTGTGGCCTGTGCGAAGGGTGAACTAGCAGGTGTCTTACATACCATTTTGTGAAACCAAGGTTGTTGAGAGGAACATGCAACTTGGGGACACCTGTTTAAAAAATGAAACCTTTTCTACTGTGTGTTCTAGGAGAGGAGAGAAACCATCATCTCCAGTGCACCTGGTGACTTTCCTTTCCTTTTCTTCATCAATTTCCAGAAAGGAAACAGTGCCACTGAGCTGCAGTGCTGTACTTGGGAAGCGAGAAAGAGGGCTGGTGGCAATCTGTGCTGCTGACACAGTGTCACAGTGTAATGAGGCATGTTGTACCATCTCAGCAATGCGTCAAGCCTGGGAAGTTTCAAATGGTTTGGTTAAACTGCCCTAAAGAATTTAACTGCATGGAAAAGGGTTTTATAGCCTTCCTTTGTTGTTAGTGTTTAGAATTGGGTTGCACAAGCAAAACAATCTGTGGGCTTGCCACATTATCAGCAGGGGCTCTGGTACATCACCGTGGTGCACAGCATCTCCCAGAAAAGTCAGTAGTTTAATGTTTGGTCTATTATAATGTCTCACACCAACACAAGTGTTTTATTGTTTTAGAGGAGAAGGGTGGATTTCTGGCACTTTCCCAGGTTTCACATTGCCAGCTGTGTCTTCAGCTTCAGAGATTTCCTGCATGTTCTGTATTTGCTTCTAAGTAGTACACTATTCCTTGTAAATTGGTTAGCACAGTTATATTTTGCCATTTTGGGTCAGGAAGTGTAATATAGCATATTTCATTTAAGCATTTCTTAAACTGGCATTAATCAAAGGTGTTGCAATATGTGCCAGAACTCTACATGCATTACGTTATTTATAATATGGGGGGAAATGACGGGAGCTAGAGAAACCTGCCCAATAGCACGTTTGTGGCAAAATCACAGCCAGGGCGAGGGAGAATGTGGGGTTTTTTTGCATGACAACATCCTGCTGCATGGGGACTCTTGACCTTCACAGTCCTCCGAGAGCTCATGGGGAGGGACTGATGGGGACAGGAGCAGTGTCCCTGGTCCCTCCTCTATGGGACATGTACGTGTCTCACGGGCAGGCAGTAAGGGTCAATGAGAAGACTGTTTGTTTTCAGGTATCAACTATTTTATTTATCTTCCTGTGTTTGTCCTCCTGCAAAAAAGGAGACAAGATTCATGTCCTAAATGTTGTAGAGTTTGATATCTCAAAAGAGGTTCGTGAAGATCCCCCTTTATTTCCCTTTGTCATGCAAGGGAGACACTGCTGTTTTTTCTAAAATTGTTAGCGTTCTAAAACTGACTTGGCCCTGTAAGGCTTAATACACAGAAACTGTATGAGGCTTTATCCATTAAAATACATAAAATACTTCAAGAACATCAGATGTCAGACACAATAGAAGTATAAAGGATCATTAATTGTTACTTTACAAGGATACCTGGAGGAGTAGTTTCAGTTGTTGCATTTATTACAATGGCTTGAAAAATGAAAAGCATTATGTAGGGGACAGAAATTATTGTCCTTATACTTCAGGCCAGTCAGAAAGATTATTTAAAAATTAATTTGATAAGCAGTCTAACCAGGGAGGATGTCACAGTGTAAAGCATTCTGTTCTTACATGTGGTTCCTTTGAGCTTTGTATGCCAAGGAGGAAGAGCCGACTGCTTATGCAGGCACAATTACATTTGAACAAATTGATTTACACATCCACACACAGCAAGAGCAGGTGTTTGATGTCATTTTTGTCAGGGAGCAGCAAGACCGGGCTGCTCTGCAAGGGGAGGTGAGCTGAGGTGGAGGTGACAGCAGGGCAGTGACCTCGCCGACCAGGGATGCTGTCACACAATGCCCAGGCAAGAGGAGCAGAGCATGTCCAGCAACCTTGACCAGATCCGGACAGCAGTCCTGATCACTAGAGAAGTCCACGGTGATAAGGGAGAAGGCTGAGTCAGCAAAGCAAGTGGCAGATCAGCAAAGCACAAGGCAACCTCTCTGCCTCGCTCTTTTGTCAGTGGTTTGCAAGGTTACAAATGATTTTACAGCATAAAGTGTGTTTCACATATGTTGGATAATCGCTGTTATTGCTAGTGCTGGTTTTACCAAACTCCCACAGCTGCATTCCTCTGGGAACCAGTATTTTTTTCTAGGGCTATAGGCAGTTCATATTGTACAGAACAAGCACTTTATTTAATTTCTATTAGCTACAGATGTATCTAAAACAATGAGTGTTGTACCACAGAAAGTCATATAAAGCTAAGCAAGAGCTGGACCAAAATAGGTAATATTCAGCTGGCTGTTAGACACTTGCAGCTAAACTAACTAAAACAAAGCTTAAGGCAGGACAAAACAGATCCAAACAAAACCTGACAAGTCCGGGAACTTGTGTTTTCAGTTTACCAGAAAGTCTACGTCCTGTTGCTACCGATGGCAACATGTACTTACTGGGCCACAAGGCTACACAGAGCACTTGCCGGAATAAGACCTGCAGCCAAGTTGTCCGTTTCTGTTTGGAGCAGAAAAAAAATTTTAACTTTTCCTGAAATGTGATAAACATACTGCATTTTGTCTTCTAAAGAATGTCAATATTGTCACAGATCTGAACAGACCAATTTGAAATAAAAGGAAACCAGTATTATATTTTTCAAAGTATGGCAAGTTTGTTCGAATACATATGCACATACAAAGTCAATAAAATTGCTTACATGAATAAGTTTAAAATTACTAAATTAACAGGTCTGGGGACACAAAAGTTTACATTCAATCCTGCCTTGAGGACTAGAATTTATTTTTCTTTATATTAGTCCCAAAGAATCAACAGACATTTTGCTTTTGATATTAATATAGGAACGAGCAGCTCTTTTTTTAAGGTGTAATAATAATTTCCAATAATAATCCTAAATAAGAGGAGTAAAACTTTGTTAATACAATTTTGCATAAGGCTTTACTGACTGTTGTCTAACCTCATGACCGTCTGCAGTCCTGCAGGCAGTACAGTACCTGTGTGAGTAATGGTGCTACCAGCCTCCCAGAAAGGCACGTCTTTTTCTGTAAAGCCTGGAATACTATTTTAACCACTGCTTTATTCTTAGAAGCAACTTCAAGTATGCTAGAATATATTGCTAGTTATACTGTGTTATTATTGTAGTATATTATAGGATTCCAACCCATTCCAGGGATGCCATCCAGAGACCTTGACAGGCTTGAGAGGTTGGCCTGTGAAAACCTCATGAAGTTCAACAAGCCCAAGTGCAAGGTCCTGCACTTGGATCGGTGCAATCCCAAGCATAAATACAGGCTGGGCAGAGAATGGGCTGAGATCAGCACTGAGGAGAAGGACTTGGGGGTGTTGGTTAATGAGAAGCTCAACATGAGCCAGCAATGTGTGCTTGGAGCCCAGAAAGCCAACCACATCCTGGGCTGCATCAAAAGAAGCATGGGCAGCAGGTCAACAGAGGTGATTCTGCCCCTCTAGTCCGCTCTTGTGAGACCCCACCTGGAGTACTGCATCCAGCTCTGGAGCCCTCAACATAAGAAGGACATGGACCTGTTGAAGTGAGTCCATAGGAGGGTCAGGAAGATGATCAGAGGGCTGGAATACCTCTCCTATAAGGACAGGCTGAGAGAGTTGGGGTTGTTTAGCCTGGGGAAGAGAAAGCTCTTTGGAGACCTCATAGCAGCCTTCCAGTACCTAAAGGGCGTCTACAGAAAAGATGAGGAGAGACTCTTTATCAGGGAGTGTAGTGATAGGATGAGGGGTAATGATTTTAAACTGGAAGAGGGTAGATTTAGGTTAGATATCAGGAAGAAATTTTTCACTCTGAGGGTGGTGAGGCACTGGCACAGGTTGCCCAGGGAAGCTGTGGATGCCCCATCCCTGGAGGTGTTCAAGGCCAGGCTGGATGGGGCTTTGAGCAACCTGGTCTAGTGGGAGGTGTCCCTGCCCATGGCAGGGGGGTTGCAACTTGTTGATCTTCAAGGTCCCTTCCAACCTAAACCATTCTATGATTTTATGAATATATATATGAACATATATATGAATAACTGTGAATAATATTTGACCTGTAAGTTTGAATTTGCCCTGCACCTTTAAGTTCTGTTTGTTTTAAGTTTTCACAGGAACAAACTCTTGTTTCCCTCTTACACTGATTAGGCTTATACTCAAACTAAGTGTCAACGTCAAGAGGGAAGTCTTTCCATTGAAAACACAAAATCAAATCCTTCTGCTTTGACCACAAAGCTTTCTCCTCACTGCTAAATTCATTCTTTGGAAAGAAAGAACCATTGCATTATTTGCACTTCTCTTGCTTCATGTGTTCTGTGTGTAATTAAGAAGGTTAACCTGTAATGACAAGGGAGCAAACAAATCTGTTTTACCACTTGACCATTGACAGTTCTGGCTGATGTTGAAATTCAATCTACAAATTAATTTTGCACTTTAACACTTTACAGGTTATTATTATGAAGCTCACTGGTGCTATCCATACATGTTTCAGGCAATTTTTAATACTTCTTTATGACTGACTAACTGCTCAAACCTAAACTCCGCAAATTTAGAGTTATCTCTGAGATCTCACTGGTCACAAGTGCTCTAATATAGTAATTGATAACTTCACAATTACTTGTTACTGTCTTGCCTGAATTTCAATGGTATTTAAATGAGAGAGGGTGTAATAATACGAGTAGCCATTTCTTTTAGTTCAAAGGGAGACCTAAATGGCTAGCGGAAGCTATTGCTAAAGAAGTCCTGTTCCTACGTCTCACGTTTCTGTCTAGCTAAGCAGCTTATCCTATCCAATTATGCTTTAATTACATTTGCTGTCTCCTTCCTCTGTAAGAAACATATTTAACAGTGAAAACTACACTTCATCAGCATAGGCCACTTTTAAATTTTGACTTGATATTAAAATTCCATCTGCCTTAGGAAGTAAACTGTTTTAGCACAACGTACAAAACAAATAGGTGTTTATTTCTGTGCTTCAGGTGAAGGGCAGGCAAGTCAGAGTGGGAGAAAGACCGGTTTGTGTACAGGCTGCAAAAGCTACAGGAACCAGCCGAGCAATTGTAGTCCGAGCAAACAATAATATTTCTGTCTTTTTATTATCGCTTTCAGAAATATGCCTCTTCTCAGCTACCCATTCGCAATTTATTCCCGTGAAACTCCCACTGAAAAACTTTGCTCTCGTTGTGTGCAACTGCACATACATGTCATCTGACGTGTGATGTAACCAAGGAGGATGCATGAATGAGGGCAGAAAACTAAAATGCATGAGTTGCTGACAGAGTAGTAATTTTCTTCATTTGCAGCTAATAAATCTGCATCAGTAGGTTTCTGTCCCCATCCCCAAGTGCTCATTTCTCTCTGTACTGAAGAACCCACCCTTCCCAGTTATGACAAATGTTGAATTAATTGTATGTGCAGCTGCTTTCTAACAGAGGGGTAAAGGCACCTCTGGGGAGGAGGACTGGAAATGGTAATTTATCTTTTGTTCGCTGGGTTTTTTGCATTCATTGTTGGTTGCGTGAACAAGTGAAAATAAGAATCCTCTTGACAGTGGGGCCCACTTCAGTAATGGACATGTTAATCCTAATTTAGTTCCAGAACTAGAACTGCAAATGTTCTGTAGGAATTTGTGGCTGTGTGCAATGAGGATAATATTTCCATCTTAGAGATAATTAGTTAATAAAAGTTGCTAGGGAGAAGAAAAATGATAAATAATTCCATTGGGTTGTCTGAGGAATACATGTCTAAATCTTTATATTGACAAGTACTATTTCTAACAGAAGAAGAAAATACACCAACTGAAGTTTTGGGTTTGGTTCTTGTGGGGAGGGGGGTTGTGGGGGTTTTTTGTATGGTTTTGTTGTTTTGGTTTTTTTTTTACTTAAAATATTGCAATTAAAGAGACGAAGTTCTATGTAGTGGTTTTCTTGGTTTTGTTTTTGTTTTTAAATCCAGGTGCAGAAACTACAGCAATTAATATTAATCTGAATTTGATTATTTGTCTCTTCAGCATTTCATTGGATTATGTTGACGTTGTAATTTGATTGCTACCAGATGTAAGCTGTGCTGATTGCATTAAAATATGCAAAGGAAATGAAAAATATTACCAAGCAATGTTCAGAAAACAGTTCTTCCTTGCTGGCTGTGAAGACTTCCTTTTAGGAAGACAAAAGCAAAGGGTATTAGTGATTATACTCTAATGCCAGTCATCGAGTTCGAAATAATCCCTCTATGTGGACAATAAGTATTTAGGCTGAAATATGTTGTTTGTGGATTAGCACATGTTATATAACTAATAAAAACTTAATAGATGTGAGATATATAATATGCTAAAGCATATTAAAAATGTCCAATCCATAAGGGAAGCTCATGCATTAGGTTACTGCTTCCAGAGAATTTCTGAGGACCATATCCATTAAACTTAAAACAAACACTCTGCTATGTCATCATTTAGCAGTGTAGTAATGAATAACTGCTGTATGACGGTTCAGCCAGAAACCATTCAGTCAATATGTGGGCAATTCCCAGCAGTGAGTTCGGGGGCCATCATCTATCATGTACTCTTCTTAGGTTGAACAATGTTAAGCTGTGGGGAATGAGTAGCAAGGAGGTTCTTTCTGTTCCTGCTTTTGTGCCCATTAAAAGGTGCACTCACCTGTCTACTACTGCAATAGTCACTGAGTGGGTTTCTGATATACCTAAACTCCGTGTGATGTGACACAAAGTGACCCTTGTGTTCCTTCTGCAAGTAGCTTCACTTAGAGCTATTTTGAAAGATTTTTCTGTTCCTAAGTGATCATCATAGGGGAAAATTTCAATAAGTGTTTTCCAACTTTGAATATAGAATAATTTTTCACTCATACAAAATAATTTTTTGGTAATATTTAGTTTATTGATTGTGAGGTTATATTTTTTCCCCACTGCTTTTTCCACTGTGTGTTTAAGTGCCCAGAAAGAGAAGCAGAAATAGGGAATAGAATGGAAATTTAAAATCTTCATTGCGCTTTTGTGTTCATTTGAAAAATGGAGGGAAAAGAAAAAACAATAATAATAAAAAGGTTTAACCACAATTATTCAGACAACTCATCTGTGTAACTGAATTCAGAAAGGAAGATGTAGCCCCAGTTGGAAGATTGAGTCTGCCCGATTCGCACACAAATACTCCTGTTGATTTTATAACGGCTGCTCATGGATCCAAGTTGTATTCCCCATTTAAAATCCAATTCTCAATGAAGAAACAAGCGCAAAATGGATTAAGATATCCAAAAGTTGATCCTAGCTTGGAGACGGTTTGTATTTCGCCTCCGCTGGGCAGCCCGAGGCGCAGCCCTTCCTGGGTGGCCAGGGGAGCTGCCCTCCCCGTGCCGCTGCACGGCCCTCCTGCCCCACGGACGCTCGTCCCTTCCCGGGCAGAATGAAAAGGAAACTGCAGCTTGGGACTCATCCTCACTCAATCTCATACATGAGCTGGAGTGGCTGCGATAGCGCTGTGTCCACGGTGAGGACATCTAACACTCTGCCAACGAAACTAACAGCTTTAATGGCTTTTTTTAGCTCAAGCAATCCCTTAAGAGCATTTTTTAATAACTCAATAATCAGATACATGCATAGAGTTTCTAATTGCTTCTACAAGTTCCTCTAGTGTCTAATATTGTATTAAACCATGGTAGTAGGATTTCAGTTACTTATGCAAAAATCACATCTGCAATTGATAGAAATATTTATCAGTGTATTCACTAAAATGAAAAAGCATTGAAGCAAGTAATAACATTTAAAACAAATAGGAAAGCACAAATGAAAATGAAGCATCTGAATAATTACACAATATGTAGCGCAGAATAAATGATATCAAAATTCCACTTCTGTTTCAAATCAATAATGCTGAAATGTGACAGGAACTTGATGATGGCGTGTAACTAAAAATTTAATCCAGTCAAAATATCTTTGCAACAGACTCATACACAATCAAAACTTTGCAGTTGTTTCTTAATGAAAAGCAATTGGTTTCTGGAAATTATTAGCTTATTTTATAGCCACAATCAAAGAACATATGGAACTAGACAAGAGTCCTGTTCCCAGATTTAACATTTTAATTTACAGAGTAAAGATAAATAGTGTATTGTAATATTTTGCAACCACTTCTTAGCCAGGTTTCATTTTTTGTGTGCGTGTGATGATACAATCCTAAAGGATATTTGATAAAAGCACAGAAATAATAAATGATGTAATGGCCAGTACACAGCAACATAATGATAAAAAATGAAGAATAACTACTGAGAACAGTCCTAAAAGAAAACTGTTCTGTTCCTAAGATACAGTACTAAAAATGAATGTTGGTGTCCCATCACCTGAAAATACCTGAGACAAATTAAAAGAGATGTTGAAATGCATTTTTGTGTTGAATGTTCTATAGTTCCTGAAAAACATAGAATGTCATCACCTCGCACATTATGTCCTAATGTATAAAGCTGTATTTCCTGCTGACATCAGTTATGACAATTCCCCTGAAGTCAGCAGAAACCCCAAGAGGGAAAACTTCCAATTAGTTTACTATATATATGGACTACTTTACAGTCTTCTCTTTCTTTCTTTTTTGTATTTTTTTTTTTTGTGCATGTCTGTGTTACATTTCACCTTCTTCAGGAAGATATGGAAATAGTAAAATGAGCGAGAAACTTTTCAGAAGCAAAGAATCTTTATCTCTGAGAAAGCAGTAGCAAAACATAAAAAGGAGAACAAATTTAGGTTAGATACAGAGATGCAGCGTTTAATTTATGTGAGCACACTGGAAATGAGCTTCTTTAGATAATTGAAGACAGGAAGATTCACACAAGCCAAAGAATAAGTAGGTTTTAAAGATACTGATTGTCCAGTCACAGCTGAGGTAGAGGCACTGCGACCTGCTGCAACGGCACTGTAGTACTGTGTGGAATAAATAACCCTTCTCAATGTTTAGCACTGTGCATATTTATTTTTTTTTTCTAAACCATTTTGAAAATCGTGATTGGAAGCAAGACAATGAGTAAACAGCATGAATGCATATTTCAGAAGTAACTCTGCAGCAAATATTTCCCTGGGAGAAAATGATAGTGACGTGTTATTGCTGAGGGTTTATGAATGTATAGAATGTATACACAGGAAACACACAGGTAGGGCTCCTTTCAAGAAGTAGGTTTTTCTGATTACTTATGGCTAGCTTGTCTTCTTGAATTCATAATTAAATTTCTTTCAAAGCCCTACCCTGCAATTATTACAACTTATGCTGTCCCCATCAAGCTGAAACCCACTCAGCTGAAAAAATAAACCACAACAAGATCCTTCAAAGTGCTGTATCTTAACTTCAAATCTCACCCCAACTCTCCTGGTCTAATTTTTTTTTTCTTCATGAAAAACTGTCAAAGTACATGACTGGTAGAACCTGAGACAATATTACAGAATCCATATAGTCACATACTTGCTCAGAAGGCTGAACTAAAGGATTGTATTCAGGAAAATGATATATAAAGGACTGCTTTTTATATTGGCGATACAAGCAATATTGTCAGGCTACTATAACCTAACTGCTACCGCACATCCCCTAAAGTGTGACAGCGATCCATAAGCATATTTTTATTCCTTCATAATATGAGCTAACACAAATAGCTACGATTTATTTGCCTGCAGACTACGCTGAATGACTTCATTTTTACTGTGGGCTCAAAACGTTCATTTGGAAATTTATTTTGGCTCAGTTGATGCAAGATAAGTTGTTGTGCATCAAAACTTAATCATATCACTTCTGAAGGCAACACCGTCAGAATTAACACTCAAGTGT
The DNA here is from genome assembly GCA_008711295.1 of Anarhynchus alexandrinus. Lineage (NCBI taxonomy): Eukaryota > Metazoa > Chordata > Aves > Charadriiformes > Charadriidae > Anarhynchus > Anarhynchus alexandrinus. The sequence continues at coordinate 4,377,775 of VUYV01000014.1, forward strand.
CTTCCAGGTGACTAAGCTTGAGCCTCTGTACTAACAAGCTGCTGGTTTTATTGTGGTATAAGCAAAGCACAAAAAGTTCAGGGAGTTCCTTGAAACTATTTTGTAATGATCTTTTAAAGTGCGTACTGGCTAAGCATGCCTCTTCTTCAAAAAAGCCAAATACGGCAACACAGTGGCAATATGGTGATTAGTTACACCTTTCTATTTTACAGTAATGAATTATGAAGGGCATTTATTTAACAAGCTCCTTTTGAAGCTTTTGTACATGATTGCAAATGACATCTGTGACGTCCAGCAGTCCTTTCTTTTGCATAATGGTCACAGATTATACATAGGAAGAGTAACATGGAGGTAAAGTGACAGCTCCAGTCACTTAATGAGAAGTTTATTAAGAAACTAGGACTGATTATCAGTTGCAAATTAACCATAATGTGAGTAATCAGCAGAGATGTCACATTGGTGCAAGAAAAATGATAAACAGAAGAATGTTCATCCCTATGCTAATCAAAAAGTACCTACAGCTCATTACAGAATGTCATGTGCAAGAACCTAGGGATGCAGGGTGAGGGAAAAGTGTTTTTGGAAAATGTATTGGCAATATCACCATACATACCTTCAGGCTGTATTTAATATGCCAAAGTATTTTGTTTTTTTATAGAGATTCAATTGATTATCTACATGATAAAGGCTGTACTTGCAATATATAAAAGATTGATTAGATTTTTGGACCTCTAGACTAGACGATGTTTTTGAAGGTGCAGGAAAACAAATCTTGTTGTTCTAAATGCATTATTTTGCCCGTTCCATGAAAACAATTGTAAAATTTATGCAAAATTCAAGCCACAGTAATGGAGTTTCATATCATTTGTTCTACAAAGGATTATATTATTATTTTAAATTATGAAGTAGTATGACCAGCTTTTACAAACTGCGAACTGGTGTTCAAGCCTCAAACTTGCAAGAAAAAGGCCAGTCTGGGATATAAAGAGTTTACAGTTTTGTATCATTCAAAACACAGCAATCGATGACAATATAGATGAGAGGGCAATGTAACGGCAACAGTAATTTTTGCATAGTCATCTTATTTCTTTCCATTAGTCCACAAGTGCACTTTGTTCTTCCACAGGTAATTTCATTCCTTTAACTCATCCTCCAGCTCATCTCCTTCTGTATGGTATTCTGATTCTCCTTTTCCCTGGCAGTTCCCATGTCATCTGAAAACATTAGTGACATCCCGGAATCCTTTTTTCTCCTTTTGCTTTTCTCCTTTGTTCATTACTGAAAACATTAATTTAAACTTTCCTTTCCTAGAGAAACTTCTACTACTTAATACAGCCATTTGTCAACACCTTTCCTGGATTTTACTCACGATAACAGTATTCTACTGAACATAACTGCTTAACTAACAATTTTTCTTGTGGCACAGATCCACTGAGTGTTTTGGGTTGTTTTTTTGGTGGGGAGGAGGATATTGTTTTTTTGAAGTTTGCCTACTTTAGATCACTTTTATTGAGTCATTAATGAAATTAAGATAACAGAGTAGCATGGCACAACCTATCTTTGGTAAAGCGCTATTTCATTTTATCCCATTCTTCTGTCTATAGCCATGTCTTTATCAGTCTTTCCCTCAGTGTTTGTTCTAAAGACAAAATCAGTGGCTGAATCCTGAATTTTGTTATAGAAATTTCTCAGTTAGATTTTTTCTGTGTAGGTATTGTGTTATTTGGAAGTATCTTTCACTTTCTGTATTTCAGAGTTTGACAGGGAATCATTGACTAGGTGTCCAGTACCCTTATACCGACCTCTTCCTACCTACCATCCAAAATCATATAACAGATTTCCTGAGTGTTCTTGTAAGCTTGGCATCATTAAACCACCTCAATATTTTTTGAGAGATCTGAGCTCTGTAGACATGTTTCTACATTGGCCTATGTCAAATATGTCAAGATGTGCTCAGGATTTCCATTGCTATCTTTGGTAACAAGAGAAGGGAAGTCTCAATATTCTGCAGTAAAGGGCTAGATCAATTTCTTGAAATTCAACAGGAATTTGGACTTTTTTTGTTTGACTGAAAAGAAATTGAGATGAGGCTCCTAAACCTTCCTTCTTATATTGCTTTCTTGGGGCGGGGGGCTTATATTTATTTTGAAACCCTATTTTCACACTTCGGATAAAAAAAAAAAAAGTTTTCTTCAAGTTGTAAAATGGTCAGGTTATAGCTATCAGAGGAACCAGGGTGCAGATTGTTTTTGAGAATACAAAAAAGACATGATGGTTCTTACTGTCCTGAATACATCTTTGGAGTATAAGCAGAGGAAGAAATACTATTAGAAAAATGAACTTTTCTTCTGAAATGACAGCTGTTTGTTTAACAAAAAAATCAAAATAATATTTTTTCCCCATTGAGGCCAGATGTTTCTGTAAGACACTTAGAAAATAAATTTTTAATCTATGAAACAATTTGTCCATGCATATTTCATTCTGTTCTAGCCCCAAATCTGCTCATTTTAATCAGTTTTCATCTTTATGATGCTTAATAGCATTCAGCAGACCCAATATGTGACTTGTATGTGGGACAGACCATTCTCAAAATAGATGTAAGAGTCTCCAGTGAGTGGAGACCTAACAAGCAGAAAAACATGCAGTTGGCCCTAGGCACCAAAACCAGCCAGATACATGAAATATTTACTGTTTCTAGTTTTACAGTATCTTAATAAAGTAACTGGATTTTAATTATCGCAATGTTTTCATTTCATGATTCTCTTACAAATCAGGGATTAAAGTTTTCTCTCAGCTACTCTGACAGTTCTGTAAGTGTCAGTGACTCAGACACCCTTCCTTTTCATGAACCAACAAGTATCATGATGTGCTGCCTTGATCCAGAGGTCTCAGGAAAGTAAGAAAGCAAAAGACAGGAGCTGTGGCACACCACCCACAGGGAGCTTTTAGCTTATGGACAAAGCTGTAAACCATGGCGAAACTGAAAGGGCCAATGAAGCAAGGAGACATCAGCACTGGGAACACTGCAGAAGTCACAACGCCTGTCTTCCAAAGCACTGAGCAACTTTAGTATCTGTTTTAATGAGAAAAATTTAGTGGTTCAAAACTTGTAATATCAAATTTATAGTGATAAAATGGCCTGACAGGGTGTATGGCTTTGTGTACCAATAGCTAGGGAGGAACCAGAATGTGGTTTCCCTTTAAAGCCTTTTAAAGCATAATATTTCCACTGTCTGTAAACAAGCCAGTGGTACAGGCTCTTGTATGCAGGTTGGAGGGAAAACTTGAATTCTCATTCTGTCTGGTACCTATCCTATCAGAGGCTGGTCCAAGCTATGCAGATGGGATGCTTTGTGCTGTCCCCCATCACTATGAACATTTTCAAAAGACAAAGTGAATATGAGCATTATGAACAAAGTAAAATCAACAGCACTAATGTTAGAAGCCAATATTTCCTCCATGTCACACAAGGATAGATGCAATCCTGGCTTAAATGGTAGATCTGCGTAGGCAAAAAAATATCATATGACACAGATGCTGGTGCCACACCAGCAAGAACTAATAATGCCACTATGTTTGTGGCAAATTCCTTCTAAGCCTCCTAGTATTTCTGCAAACTGGCGTAATCTGGACGGCGTGCCACGAGAAAACAGAATTGTCCTATTCAGTGACCTTAATGAGATGTCAAAGGGTTAATAAGAAAATTAATTTATCCTTTTAAGCACAAGAAGTAATTAAAGTCTAAGGGAAATCTGTATCATAATTGAAAATGAGTAATGAGCAAGTGGGATGTGAAGGAAAAATGAGTTTGGTAATTAAGACAGGAAGTTCAGTATAACAAGAAGGAATAATGTATTTGTCACCTATGGCACAATTATATCATGCTGATATTAAGTGGGAAAGCTTAAGCTGAAGCAGAACAACAGAGCTGGTGACTGAGGAGGTGTTAGATAGTGACACTGCATCCTCAGCTGGCAAAGAAACTCCTTTGGGGACCAATAATAGGTAAGCTCCTGATAGCATCAGGGCTTTCGAATTAATGAAACTGAAATGTATTAAAAAGGATTAAATAGTAATTGTACTAGCGTTTATATTAAAGCTTGTGAAGTTATTAGTTCTTTGAACTTTAAGAAAAGGTTCCTGAATTTCGCACTGGGAGCACCTGGGCTACTATTTTAATAGGATGGGCCAAAATTGCTCTTGGTATCTTTCCCCGAAAGTCAGTAGAGTTACCCCAGTAATGAATCTGGTTCTTTACTATCTATGTTTCTCATATGAATTTTTATTCTGAAAGTTTGAATCACAGAAAATTCTTGTATCTAGAGAAATCCAAGAGGTTATAGCAATTCAGAAGGCACAAAAAAGGTTATGTATCATTGTGTCCTTCATTTTCCATGGCTGTTGATGTCAACATTGACTGGATGCAATAAAGACATGAAAGAGATGAGTAGGATTGAGTTCTGAAGATGACTCTTGCATTCACAACCCTCAATATCATTTATTGTGTTGCTTAGGGAGATACACTTAAGGCTTATAAAGCAGACCTAAAATTAGCTCTGCAAGCACTCTTTTTGTTTCTTTAGTATGCAAATGCATGGCATACTTTTCTTCTACCTTCTCTTCTAAATAGATTTTCTTTTACAGGCAAGGTTTTGTTAAAAGAACAAAAATGTAAAAGCATACATAAAAGCAAAGAGCATGTTGTCAGCCATCAGCCTTCTTGCAAATATGAGACCTGTTGTCTTTTCTGAGGTGGGAGGGTGGTAAGTAGCACTGAAAACGAACTTCATGATAAAGGCTTTGCATATGTCCAAGTCCTGTATTTTTGTCCCTTCAGTATTTCCAGCCTTCTTTTTAGAAGATCAAGACAATAAACAATTTAATTTAAAACCTAACATTAAAAATAGATACTAATAACCAGGTAACATTAACACCATTTGATATCCTATTACTACTGTTTCCAAGAACAAAATTCATCCACACTTCAAGAAAAAACAAAGGAAAGCAGAGACCTGACTGAGTATGGACATTTATGTTGACTTGAGTGGCACTAGAAGAGAATAATGACCTTTACTGAATGGAATGAAATGAAATCTGCTTTACTTTTCCAACCATCTATTGGTCTCTTTGCTGAACTGAAAAAAATACTGAGTCGATGACATCTTTTTTCATCATAGCTTGAGCAATGGAGGACTGAGTTTTAGTGAACACAAATCTATGATGAATAAGCATTATTTGAGCACATGTATTGTTTAGCACATCAGTGTCCTCTCTCAAAGTATTAGGAAAAGCAGGATTGTTTTAGGTAAACTCACTCATGAAAGGAATCCAAACAGTGAAACTTATGTCCTATCAAAATCACAAAATTAGAGGCTGCTTTATCAAAATCATGAGACAATATAAATACTCCAAAGCAAAAGCAAAGCAATAGTACAGTTGAGTAACCATACAAATTATTTTCCTACTCATCTTTAGTCCATTGTTTAAATTAAGAAAATATTAAGGTTATGAAGAGTTCCAAAAATAATATGGTGACTGTTCCTTTCCTTTCCTTTCCTTTCCTTTCCTTTCCTTTCCTTTCCTTTCCTTTCCTTTCCTTTCCTTTCCTTTCCTTTCCTTTCCTTTCCTTTCCTTTCCTTTCCTTTCCTTTCCTTTCCTTTCCTTTCCTTTCCTTTCCTCTCCTCTTGCATGCTCACCTCTGCAGCCTTAAGTATTGTGAGCACTATGTTCTCTAAACTTGATATTTTCACTCAGCTCATATTATTGGCATTCGTAAAGTCTCATGTGATCAGGATCTCCTGTGCTCCTGGAGCACATATTATGATATATATATATATAACCTACATATGATACAAACCTTCTTTCCAGAGGGTTTGGAAAACAGCTGAAACAAAATGTGAAGTTCTCCAGCAGGGCTCATAACCCAGATTCATGTATTTACAGAGACAGAGAATTTTATTTACCCAGCAAATTATGCTGCAATTGAAGTTGATTACTTTAGAACATCTTCTGCTCTGCTTCTGCTTCTCAAAGCTGCATGTGGTCTGGATAGACATCTTGTGTCCTATACAGATCTGGTCAAGGAACACGTGTAGCTGCATTGCCTTCAAGTTTGGTTATGATGTGTGTTTTGGCTGGGAAGCTCAAACTTCATCTTTCCCAAAAGCTAAAAGGTGATTTAGTTTTCCTGACTCATTTCTACCCTTATTCTGAGAGAGGGAAGTGAGACCCTCAAGAAGGAGCCGTCTTCTCCATATTTTGAACATAAATGAGAATTAGAAAATAAGACACCAGGTGCTGTTCTTGGGAACTAGCATGGGCATCTAAATCAAATACCTCCTGTTTCTGCTGAAAACAATGGCAGCATTACCATTTGCATTGACACACTGAGCATGATCACAGTTATTTCATACAGTAGGCACACAGAAGACCCAACTGCACTGCTAATGAAGAACAAAGTGCAAATATATGAGAGAGAAAGACTTGAGAGGATGTTATTCTGCAGTTGTATGTAGTGATGTTTTTGCTCAGGATAAAAGCTTGTTTTCTTCACAGCTGGATTCCATGACAATTATTTGTTGGAGACATAAAAAGAAATTCCTATTCATTTCTCAGCCATCTGAGCCTGAAACCAAGCACTGGCATCCCTCAGTTTTGACTCTTGAATTATCCACCCAGCACTCAGTTCTGTTGTACTCTGCTGACTCTAATGAAAATAATTTGGAACTGGCAATGGCAAAATTGTTGCAGTGATTCAACTCTGAACATGGTAGCACGTGTTACTGCTCTGTGTATTGTCCCAGAGTAACCCAAGCATTGGTGCTTAAGCTTCCTTATCCCCTTTCCTGGCCTTAGATATAAAGTTCCTTCTTGCCAAAGGCACTCCAGTCACACAGATCCCTGTCGTGTTTACAACCCCCTACATCATGCTGAATTGAATTATATTGACGAAAATAATGCAAAATAAAGGCAGGGATGGTCCCTGGAAAAAAAAAAAAAAAAAANGAAAGTCAAAGCCAAATGTCTGCTTGAGCACAGAAAATAAATCCAACAAAACCCATCTTTTGGGGGTTCTATTGTCCTAAAGAAACCCAAATAATGGTTTATTTGACTGCATGACAGAATAGGGAAAATATCTGGGATGAATGCCTATAGTATTGTCAGTGTGAAATTCACGGTTTGCTGACTACCTAAATTACCTGGCACACTGCTAACCCTGATCTTAGCTCTGTATAGGCAAGCACCTGTCATTAAAGGGGCAATTAATCTGCTATTCTAATTTAAAATGAGGTAATGACAGGAAAGAAAATGAGATGTGTCATCTAAGTGCTTTCACACTCAAAACCAAGCAAATGTCATAATTCACAATAACATAAACAGAGAAACTCTTAGCGGGCAAAGATTTACATTAAACACACATTGCCAAATAGAGGGTCTGTCTTAAACGTTACTCACAGATTAGACTAGTTCCACTAACCTGTAAAATGCCACACAACCAACTTGTTGCTTCAGCCATTAAAGCTGAGAAAATAGTGTTCAAACAGAAAATACTGACAGTTTGGGGCAGAAACAATTAGTTTTCTTTACAGTACAGCAAAATAATCATTGGATGCAAAGCATGTAGTAGCTAACCCCAGTCTTACTGGGGAAATCCTTATTCTTAATTTGTTACTGGTTTAAATGGGCTATAGATACAATATATACAACAGAGAAAATTTCTTGTCAATTTTTCCAATTTTATAGATATTTTTTCACACTATCAGGATATAATAGTGTTCAAATACAGTTGTGGTTTAGTAAAGATGAGGAAATTGGGACTTTCGTATCTGCCTCTAAAGGCACTCAGCCAGAATAAGGAAATAATTTACATTAAAAAAAAATTATTGGCTAAAACAAAAATCAGATAGCAAAACAGCATTACTCATTTCAAAAAGTGTTGTTTTGTGCTGTAAGTAACACAAATTTCTAATGGATGGGAATGGGCGATACAATTCAATATTATTTCTAATAAGTGTAAATAAAGGACATTGTACTTTTAGAAGAAGAAAACAAATCCTAGTCTCTCTGCAGTGATAAATTTACAAGTGATCTTTACTGATAACAACAAATTACAATTTAAAAGCAACTTAGAAAGCTACAGCTGTGATATCCCTATGTGGAACAATGACCCAGCCCTTCCATGGGACGATGTGGACAGCCACAGAGCAATGGCTGCTGAGAAACCTCCTGGGGTCAGCCTCAGCCCCCTCTTCTTCTCCTCAACTCTGTGACCTTTTTCCTCTTCCTCCCCAGTTGACTTGCAAAACTCAGCACAGCCACAGAGGCTGCCTCTCAAAACTCTTACACAGCAACTTTGTTATGTTTCCCCAAAGTGCCACTTTCAAATTTAGGAAATAAATTTAGAAAGCATACTGTTTCAGCAAAACAACTCTTGTCTCTGCATTGCCTTGAAATCCACATGGAAATGAAGAAAATTAATTCAAATTTGTAAACACGCCTATGAATTATCAAGATTGTGTCAAGGCAGGAGGGGAGGAGATGGCTGCTCTTATCTGGACCCAGGTGGGCAGGATTAGATGTTATCCACTCAAGGTTGTAACCACAAAGAGCAGAGTATTTTATTCTGTCCAGAGAAACTTCTAAAACATCGTAGAACTACTTCATTCTGAGCTTTAAAAATTATTTCAACAAACCACAAAAGCTCTGTTTTAGAGAGAAGCCAGGTCTTTTACCAAGAACCTCCACTAACATGGAAGTTATAACACCCGGGTCCTTGTAAAAGACAACCTCCACTGCCAAGACCACCATTTCAGTCATACACTGGGGTGAGTTATGACGCTGGAGTTGCTAATGGCAATGCAGGCAGGGTGTTTGTGTGTGAGAGAGAGACAGTCAGAAAGTGATGTTTTCATGCATTAACTGCACAAACATGGAAAAAAAATACCTACAGCCTGAACAAAAAAATAGGTATGGGAGAGGATTTAAAAGGAGGCTAGAAGAGTGCTGGAGTTTAGCACTTAAACCCAGTGACTTACACTGGAAAATTCAATGGGACTTCTGCCCCTAACCCTTTTTGCTCTTTTAAATTTTCTGTCCTAGGAAAAAAGGTTGTTGCTCAAGATACCATTAGGAATAACACTGTAAATAAATATAGATTTGATTTCATATCTTAAAAAAAGATATCTAGCTAAAGCAAATCCTACATTTCAAGTAGATTAACATATTGATTTCATACCCTGCTTTAAAGGAAAGATAGATTAATCCTTCTGTAGGGTCTTATATTAGGCAAATCCTCACTTGGTCTGTATTTTCTTGCTTAAATAAAATGAGTTATGTGTGTGTAAATTACTCTAAGGTTTAGTTGCTGTTTATTCAAAAATATGGAAGTCTCTGTAACTTGTTCTTATTTAGTAAGGGATTAATTTTAATACCCATGCAGTAGTTGATGACATCTGGAAAGTCAGTAGGAACTATGAGGAGTCATGTACAAATGCAGATGAAGAAACACTCCTAAATATAAAGGACTCACCACATCATTGACAACCTTGTTATTGTTACTTTGCCTAAATCATAGCATCTGTAAAATTGTTTTTGGAAAAGTACTAGTAAGTAGTTAGGTTATAACATAGGATTATAAAATATTGATAAATATGTTATGACTTTAATGTTAAAATAGGAGTAAGTTAACAAAAAGTTGGCAAAACAGTTTTAAAGGAGGTGGACCTTCATCAGTAACATTTCACCATAGTGTTGCAAGGCCATTGAATACCATTGAATTATTGGCAGCCGCAGGGGTCAAGGTGGGTGCAGTCATCCATCTGGAGGAAGATAGTGGCTACGTAAAAACCTGAAATGATGTTGCTTTGTGTATATACATATGTGTGTGTGTGTATATACAAGTATATATATGTGTGTATAGATATGTGTGTATAAACATATATACATATATGTGTATATCTATGTGTATAATCATATGTGCATCTATATGCTTATACGCACATTATATGCACATATACATATGCATGTATGTATACATGTGTGTACACACACATACACCTATGCATACATACATATATATGTACCTCTATACATATGTGTCCTGGTTTTGGACAGCAACAAGCAGCTGTGTGGTGTTTAGTTGCAGCTTGGGTTAAACCATTACAATATGTATACATATGTATGCGTATGTGCACTTATATGTATATCCATGTATATAGATATATATGTGTATACACACAGAGATATATAGGAAATATATATATAATATATATATAGTTCCTACTGGAAATCTTTTTGTATCATTACAGAACAGAAATTGGTATTGTTTCCCCTGGAATTTGTCTAGTAAGAAAGAAATATATTGCATGCATTTTCTTTTATATTATTCCTGTCTTCCATCATCACCACCTCCAATTTCTGTACCTGAGAGGAAAAAATAATGGATATGAGGAAACCACAAATAACAAATGTAAAAACCCTATTTTCTTCTAGAAAATGGGCAAAAGTGACTGTAAATAAAAGAACAATGTATATACTTAGATATATAACAGTACTTATTCTCAAAATGTGATCTTCCAAATTTATTATTTCTGCAAGAAAATATGACAGCAAGAAGCCAGCAAGAAGCAGATAATGGACTATCTTCAAAGAGGATCCTTTTATTCCTCACACAGCAGTAGGTGATAAATGGTTCTAATGTCAGTGCTTACTATTTTTTTCTCGTTTTATTTTTTCCTTGTTGTATATCTCAAATCAGAGACTAATAACCCCCCAAGATGAGATACCTTGACACAGCCTCTTTCCATTTCCAATGGCTGAAGCTATCACACACCTGTCACCAACATGAAATGGGTAAGAATGTAGATATTTTGCTCCTTGACAAGTGTTGCATTTCTTTTTCAGATTATTAAAGAGAAGAGGCTGTAATAATGAGACTTTTCTCACAAATCTGTATTTGTTTTGGACTCTTTCTTACAAGAATCTTTCCTCATTAGCTCTGAAGCTGTTCTACTGAATCTCAGAAGACAGGAATAGGCAAAGAGACTGAATATTCCTTGACCGAAGATGAACAGCCAAAGTATTGTAGTGACCTATTTTTGACTCCAGAGATGCCTTGTGAACAACTGTCATCCTGAATTTTCACTTGAAATTAGTAATTAACATGTCATTTTAGGGTCATCCCACTTTTAGGAGAATTCTTCAGCATCAGCAAAACCTCTTTGCTGCGAACAGAAGAAGGGCATCTACTTGAAAGACCTGATTATTGTTCACCCACTGTTCAAAGTCTGAGCTGTCTCTGATGATTCAGATAGATAAGAAGGATGTGCTGTTGAGAGTAAAACTTAGATTCAGTGCAGAACTCAACTGCTAAGTATCTGCAGGCAAACGTATTTGCATTTTTTCCTGTTCTCTGTCTGTTAGATGGGAATAGTTTTTGCTTGCTTTGTAACATTTCGTGAAAAAAAAAAAATTATTACTTTGATGTTCATGATGTCATATTTTGATGCTGCATTGTTTAGGGGCACAAGTACACATAGCCATAGTAGGTAACAGATATTTTTTTTTTTGTAGGAATAAATTTTAATAAACAAATTCTATATGAAACTAACACAGGTGAACATTGTCATGTAAGTGAGCAGAGGACTGATACAGAAAGAGCAAATGGGTATATTCTGTTCCTCTGGGAACTGCTGAGCAGTTGATGGAATTTTTATAAAAGAGGAAGAGAATCAGGAAAAACAATAGTAAATATGAAATTATACATTCTCCTTAGACTTCAAACTGTCTTGGTAAATATAAATGATTCATTAGGAATCCATTTCCGCAGCTTCAGCTACTGATTTAGGGTACATGTGGGACGGTTTTGGATTGGTACGTTGCCCCCTAGTAAAAAGCACATAGAAAAATTAAGCACAGCCATTCTTAGAACCAAAATATTTTTTCTGTCTTTTCCTAATTAACAGAATCTCCTGTAAATCTGAGGTACTTTCAACTGAATATTAGAACAGTTTCAATTAGAAACAGTGGTTTTCCTGTACATGAGACTACCGTCAAAAAATGTTCCATGTGCCTTAGCAGAGTTTCCAGGAGGATCTGCTCCATGATCTTGCCAGGTACAGAGGTGAGACTCACTGTTCTGTAGTTCCCTACATCTTCCTTTTATCTCTTTTTAAAAATGGGGGTTATGTTTCCCCTTTTCCAGTCAGTGGGAACTTCAACAGACTGCCATGACTTCTCAAATATGATGGATAGTGGCTTAGTAACTTCATCTGCCAGTTCCCTCAGGACCCGTAGATGCATCTCATCATGTCCCATGAACTTGAGCACTTTCATGTTCCTCAGATGGTCTTGAACCAATTCTTCTCTTATAGTGGGCAGTTCCTCATTCTCCCAGGCCATGCCTTTGCCTTCTTCGACTTGGGTGGTGTGACTGGAGCACTTGACACTGATGACTGAGGCAAAAAAGTCATTGAATACCTCAACCTTCTCCATACCCCAGGTGACCAGGTCTCCCGTTTTCTTCCAGAGAGGGCCCACTTTTTCCATAGTCTTCCTTTTATCATTGATATACCTGTAAAAGCCTTACTTGTTGCCCTTGACATCCCTGGCCAGATTTAACTCTATCAGGCATTTAGCTTTCCTGACCTAATCTCTGGCTGCCTGAACAATTTCTCTGTATTCCTCCCAGGCTACCTGTCTTTGCTTCCACCCTCTGTAGGCTTCCTTCTTCTGCTTGAGTTTGCCCAGGAGCTCTTTGTTCAGCCACACAGGCCTCCTGTCTTTTTTGCCTGACTTCCTCTTTGTTGGGCTGCATCACTCCTGAGGTTGGAGGAGGTGATCCTTGAACATTAACGAGTTTCTTGGGCCCCCCTTCCCTCCAGAGCTTCATCCCATGGTATTCTGCCAAGCAGATCCCCTGAAGAGGCCAAAGTCTGCTTTCCTGAAGTCCAGGGTAGTGAAATTGTTGTGCACCCTCCTCACTGCCCTAAGGATCTTGAACTCCACCATCTCATAGTTACTGCAGACAGGTTGCAGAGGAATGGCTGAACTTTTTTATTATAGATAAATTGCTAGCTTAATAATGCCTTATATATCTTAGGTTTCTGGCATTGGTGGTGAATAACACTGAAAACAAAGTGCTTTTCACATTGCAGGTTTGTAGTTATACATACAATGAAGGGAAGGAGAAAAGGGTGGTATGGTATATCTAAGAGAACCACAATGAGCGGAATAAAAAAATTGACAAATGGAATTAATAATAATTTTAAAGTAATTTTAAAAATAAATCTTAATGATGTTTTTTGTATGATTTATGATTCACCAAGACACCTCACTTGTTACTGAGAGCATTTTTACTGCTACTGGGATCTTCAGGCAGACTGAAGATGGAGGGATTTTAAAGATTTCACAGGCTTACAGGTTTAAAGGATAAATTAAATCTAGTCTCCTTTGTATAACACAAGCCAGAAAATTCACCAACTAGCCACAGTTATTTTAGCACTGAGGTGATCTAAAATAAATGCCTCTATCTCTGGTTTGACAAATCATTTACACTAAATACCTCAGTGAAAGGTTTGCTGGCCATCTGTTCTTCCTGCAGTTTACATGAAATGTCCTCTAGTCATAATTTGCTGCTTATACTCTGATTGGACCAGTAAGTCATATGATATGGCATCTGCTGCTTTTGATCTTAGAATAAAAGATGAGCTTTTTTGTAACAGGAACACTTGATGTCTGAGGGCTTGTAGGGAGATGGTCAGTAAGAATTAAAAATGGAATTACACCCTCTTAAACAGGCATGATATTTTGAATGAAAAGAAAGAAATTGCTCCCACAAATTTGATCTCCTACTGAAAACTGGCTACCTTGATATCTGCTTTCAACTGATTTTCTCTCCAGGAATATTTTAACAGTATTCTTTCTTATGACAAAATTTACCTCTGCTATTCTCTAAACCAATTAAAAAAAAATCTCTCCCTTTTCAAGCTGCAAGAATTTTGTCATGTAGCTGTTGTTTTTGATAATTACCTGAAATGAAACTTGAATGCAAACTGTCTTATGTGAATAAAAGCTTTTGAAACCTGTAAAGGAAACACACAGTTTAAAATAAAATTAAAACCAATTATCTCTCTTATAAAACTATTCATGCCTCTCTAACTTCAACAAGAGCTTCGGTGCATCCCTAGGAGCAAGAAATCAGGCAAAGAATGCAGGAAACCTGCACGGATGAGCAAGGACCTTCTGGAAAAACTCAGATGGAAGAAGGAAGTTTACAGAATGTGGAGAAAGGGACTGGCTACTTGGGAGGAGTATAGGAACATTGTCAGAGTATGCAGGGATGCAAAAAGGAAGTCTAAGGCCCACTTGGAATTAAACCTGGCAAGGGAGGTCAAGGACAGTAAGAAAGGCTTCTTCAAGTACATCAATAGTAAAAGGAAGACTAGGGAAAATGTGGGCCCACTGCTGAATGATGTGGGTTCCCTGGTGATGGAGGATGCAGAGAAGGCAGTTACTGAATGACTTCTTTGCTTCAGTCTCTACTGCTAAGGCCTGCCCTCAGGAATCCCAGACCCTGGAGGCAAGAGAGATAGACTGGAGAAAGTAAGACTCTCCCTTGATCAAGGAGGATTGGGTTAGAGATAATTTAGGCAAACTCAACACCCACAAATCCATGGGCCCTGATGGGATACACCCGTGAGTGCAGATGGAGGTGGCAGATGTTATCACGAAGCCGCTCTCCATCATCTTTGAAACGTGATGGAGAACAGGAGAGGTGCTTGAGGACTGGTGGAAAGCCAATGTCACGCCAGTCTTCAGCAGTGGGGTTGGACTAGATGATCTCCGAAGGTCCCTTCCAACCCCCACCATTTTGTGATTCTGTGATTCATGACAGACAAACACCCTTTAGCTTTTGAGATAGGAATCCTAGTAAGGAAGGCCTTCTCTGTAATTTTGATGCTATGTGGTAGCTAAACAAATAGATTTGTGAACTGTAATCTTCAAAGTGTCCACTACTACAACCAGGTCTAAATTTCTGTACACACAGGTCAAATGATAATTCTATCAATGTTTTATACATCAATAACTACAAATACATGTCAGGCCTGTTCTAGGCTCTACTTCACCTCTTTAAGGATATGCAGTCTTTTAACCTATTTTTTTAAGGTAAAACTTTCTAGTATGCTCTACATATTCCAAAAATTAAAAAAAAAATGTTTCACAAGTTATAATGATAATCAGGAGAACTTTATTTATTAGAATAAATAAGAATTTCCTAAGATGATTTTCTTTGCTTCCTTTTTTCTTTGGCATCTTTACAAAGGCATTTGAGAACAGAACATTTAATGAAATAGCAACTAAATTTTGCTCCTGAGAAGCTTGAGCATTTTTTTTTAATCAGTAAATAGCAACAAAGAAGTCTGTGAATATCTTTTCTACTGGGAGTATCAGTTTCTGTGTTTACACTTGTGCCCAGGAACTGCAGCTTGGTGATGCGTGCTGCTCAGAAACAGACACATTGTGTTGTTTTTATTGATAGCACTTGAACACTTTTTCACTTCCATATGGACAAAACACATCACAGATTGCCAAATCCTGCTGTGTGCACTAGGTTATAGACCTAGCTCTGATATTGCTTTCCTCATGTCTAAAGTAACTCAAGCACATTCTCCACATGAATCACACTGTCCGTGTTGCTTCACTGGTTTGAAGTGTGACACAGTATATATATCAAATGCAATTTAGATGGTGTGTTTTGATATTTCATTGGCACAGGAGCTAAGAACAATAGAATTGCCATAACAGAACAGAACCAATGGTCCATCTAGTCCAGCATCCTGCCTGAGGCGATGCTTGTACGCTTCAGAGGAAAGCACAAAGGCCTTGGCATGCACACAAAATTTAACCATGGAAGGAAATTGCTTTTTGATTCTGTCTGTTGCTCAACTAATGCTACAAAGCATGAGCATTACTTGTCTCTGTAATTGTTATCCTAGTCAGTGGAACTGTGCATGATAGTCTAATTTATAAATGTCTGATCCTTTTTTCAAATGTGCCACGCAATGTTGTGAGGGTTACTGTGAACACATATGCAGTGTTGCTGTGATTAAGATTATTTTTTTCTTTCCATTTATGTTTTTTTTAAATGGGAGAAAGATCTATCAGCAGATGGTGCTGTTGCAGAGAGCTATGGTTGGTTCTATGCTACCCAACATAAGGGCAATTAATTCTTTAAAGGATGGTTTATTGTCAGGTGTAATGCAGTTCCTTTGGTTTAATGAAGAGAATACCTGAAAAGTTGACTTTCCTTCTTAAGGATGGCTAATTCATACATTTTTATTTCTTAGTTTCAGCTGCAGCTCATGCTCAGTGTCCATGAGCTAGTAAATGTTACTAGCAAAAATGTTATAGATAAGTCATGTGGTAATGATTTTCCTATCTCAAAGTGGATGAATAGAAATTTTACATTTAACAGACTAACCAGATTATCTCAATATTTTGCTGTGCCACAGCCATGAGCAATAGAACTCTAAACATAAATATTTAGCCAGCAACATGTGCTTTCTACCCCATTCCTGTGCGGGAGAAATTCAAAATCATAAAATAACATGCATCATACATATCTAACATGTTTTTACTGTTATGTTTTTCTATGTCCATGGGTCTCAGACCTGAGGAAGTAAATGGCAGAAGAGAAAAAGGTGGCAATGGTAGGCAGGAGAGAAGAACTCAAACAGAGAGCATAGAAGTTCTCAATATGCTAAAGTAGTGATGAAGAAAGAAGATGGCTACTGGACATTATTGAATATCTGATAAATAAATACTGTGACAGAAGACCTCTAGGTTGTAGCTGTTCTCATCTGGTTGGTCTGTTCCTCTCGCAGGAGCTGACCCCCTCACCCTGCTGTGTCCTCCTCCCTTTACAGTCAGCACAAGAATATGTCAATCTGTCTTCTCTGTCCTCCCCCAGTTAAGTAAATGATCAAAAAATATCAGTGGATGGATTTGAAATGAGTGCCTAAATGACAAAAGTCATTCCCTTCTGCTGATACCACCATGTAATAACTTTGGGGAGATGTGTGGGGCAGGTTAATGCTTTCTGCAATCTCTTGAACTGCTGTTGCGGGATCCAGCAGGAACCCATGTGTCAGAGTCACATGTCCTGGGACTCACTATTTTATCTCAAGATGAGCTCTTGCTTGAACAGTAATCTGGTGAAATGGGAGAAAAATCCAAGTATAGGGACACAACTTGAAATATAAATCCAAAGCGTCTGTAATCAATTCTCTTTCCACACACGAAGAGTCATAGAGATGCTAAATTATTGCTCTGCATCAAGTAGAAAGATTGGAAAGGAAAAAAAATACATTACTTACTAACCAAAACTAGTGCCAGCAGTTATACAGACACAAATTAACAAGATGAAAGACATATAAAAATTACTGTAAAAATAGCAGCCAATCTGCTTTAATTCATTCAAGTCACAACAGTGAAAATAATGATTATCAAATTCCCTATATATTTAGAATTCGCAGTTTTTCAAGATGATCTAGAGACAGAAAGCATCTGGTAGTAACAAAGTTTAAATGAATAGAAGAATTAGAGTAATTAAACCCTGTGAAAAAACTAAGCTTACAGAATAGAAACAAAATATGTGAATTTCATAATCTGCAATAATGGATGAGAGACAGTGAGTTTATTCATTTTTTTTCTGTTGCTGTCTGAATCAAACTGAATCTTGGCCAGGGAACATTCAATGAATTCCAGCAAATCTTCACCAGTCACAGGTTCTCCTCAAATGCTGATTTCATGTCATATTTAAGAGATAATTTAGCAGAATAGAACTACTGTGGGGAGACAATTAAATGATTTGTAGATTTGGTTTGGACAAGCGCCCAAAAGATGAGTGCTAGACAAAACTCTTTAGATCTACTTGGACTGCACATTTCCCAAGAAAAATAGATGTTTTTTTAACATGACCACTGATTACTGGTCATTGTTCATAGCTCTTTGGTTGCATTGCAAGTTCTATGGCTCAATACATGTAGTGACTTTTTCCAAAAAGAAAGTAAAGTTTCATTTTGATTCCTAACAACGTGGGAGATATAGAAATGTGAACATCCGTTCCTTTCTAGTATACAGAAACTTTGGGATGCGTATGTGCTACTTTAGGCATGCAACCCTCAAATTTAGGTTTGAAATCTTAAAACACGGGCAGGTTCACATCTGTATTTCAGATCATATTTGTGTAAATCATGGGACATGTATTTCTTTATTCCCCTAACAATCCCTTAACTATCTTAATAACAAAGTAAGTCTTATAAAATTTTTGATAAATTCTATATATCTGTAATAATTTTCATCTTCTTTATCTTTTCTGTTCACTTCTTTCCACAAACCACACAAAGTAAGGAGTGTACTTTGTTTGATCCTTTAAACATACATCGGCATCCCATAAAAAATCATATTCAGTTTCTCTTACAGCAATTTTTTAGATAAAATAAAAAACTTCCTAGGAATAAGAAGTTTGGTACAAAATTTACATTTTCTGATACTTTTTTTTTGGACAGTTTCCCTTCCTCTGGTAAATATTGAAGATCTTAAATAAACAGTTTAGAATTAGAGTCCCTCCCATCTAAGACTGAATTTTCTAGCGTCTCAACAGTGTACTGTAGGTTGATATGTTATGACCTTAGAATATTTGGAAAAGACCATCAGAGAAAACTCCATATTTTATTTTGTGCTATGATCATAGTTGGAGAGTAGTTCAGAACACTGTAGTCCAAATTTCTTTATTCATGGTCCTCATAAGATCTGTGATTTTTTAATATATATCTGCAAGATTTTGCAGAGACAGAAATTTATGTGGATATGGATGATGCTTTCAAATAAATATGTATAGCAGTTTGATTAATTTTATTGTCATAAAGTGTTATCACTGATCTGAACTACAGTTTAGTTTAAGCTACAGTCTTCTAATATTTACAGAGATGCAGATAATAGACTGTTATTCCCCAGGGTATCGCTATGATTAAATTGTACACACGTTACTTTTTTATTAGCTTATCCAATGTAACTTTATTTTTATGTCAAAATTCTTTCTAAATCTGAAGATAGGTGGTCCCCTGGCTTCAGGTGATTTTGATAGTCCCATGCTTATTATGTAAAAATAATGGGACCATCAAGTGTGTATTATAATTTTGTTACTGACTCCATTCTCTTCAACCACATGGAATATCTATTTCAGAGACAAGATTTCAAAGCTGGCGTTTTTATTGCATTTTTGTGGTATCAAATTTAACTTATGACTTAACATTGCGAGTTTAATGTGGTATTTATGGAAGGACCAAGCCTTAATATGACTGTTACAGTGACAGAGTTCTAGAGGAATCCGCTTTTAGCAGCTTTCAGACAGTGAAATCTGGCTCTTATAGCAATGTTCAAGTAGCTATGGAGCTTGAACAGTGGCAACTTCAAAGCTTTTGCAAAGATTAGATGAGCTTCAATGCAAACTCCCTTTGTTGACATTACACATTCCCTCATAGCAGAAATACTGAAGCTGACCCTCACCACGGACTTTAACAGTCAAGATGTTTTATTGCCACAATTATTTCATTTCAATATATGTTAGCAGTTATTGTCCACCTCCTTCATCTCCTTTCCTCTTCCTTCAACATTCAGAAGACAACCAGTGCTAAGGTTCAGATTATGTCTCACCAAATCACCTTCCTCATCATCTTTTCTCCTTCTGTTTGAAAGCTTTTAAATTTCACCGCTAGTTTTCAAGAAAAAAAAAGAAAGAATGTGATTAATGTGTTCCATGCAATAGTGGCATATGATACTTGCTTTCAATGATCAAACTCTTCCCATGTAGCAATAATCTATAATCACAACCATCTATAGTGATGTCTTTATCTCTGGTGAGGTTAGATCCTTCCATGTAATGTTTTAAAAGAAGAAAAGGAAACTTCAGGCTTCTACGGGTCAAGAAATAGAGAGGTTTAATGCCTACTTTTTTTTTGAATTGGAGCCACTACATTGCCTGATGTGATGTACCTCTGGAATACAGCAAGTAAGTAACATACAGCAACATTTAGCCATCTTAGGACTTATTTTCAGTTATCCTACTAGCTTCCACTACCATGTTTTTCTCCAGGATAAGAGATTTATTCCCCCCATCCTGGCCTATGATTGGTAAATGTATACTCTCATAAAAGATCCTTTACTGACTTAAGGAAATATTTTCAGATTCTTGTTATATTCAAATAAATTATTTTGCCTATTTTTAGATAAAGGGTTCTGCAATGGTTGAAACAGAAGCACCTCACTCGTCCTTTTCGATATTGTCCTTTGTTGGATTCACCCATACTTCCACGTGCAGTCACATAGCTGTTCTCAGTCTTAATTTTGTTCATTAATGAAAATGGAAAGTTACTTTAAACTTCAAGTTTAAATCAAAATTATTTTTAGTATAAATTGTATGCACAGAATTCTTTGATCCTCCATGACATCTTTTCATAGAGCATTAGCATAACAAAGATGAATAAAAGCAGCTGGAAGAGAATGGTTAAGAATTTCTTTGCTGGAGAATTTGAAATGAGGCAGCTGTAGATCCCAAGGATGTGAGAGTGTCATTTCCTTCTGCAGCTATTTAAAGGACTTTTAATAAGAAGAGAGAAGAGAGGAACAGAGCATCAGTAGTTCCAAAAGTAGACAGTAGGCAGGATCCATATCTTGTGATTCTGCACTGACATTTTATGTTAGCTACCTATTTACTGTTGACTACTGTATAGTGTGTAGTAATGAATTTTATAGTTCTAAGAGGTCTACAACAGAAAAAGATCTCATCTTTCTCTTCTGTTGTAATTGCAGAAGTCTTCTAGGTTTCTCAGGAATTGTGTTCAGAGTCACATAGCTTAAAAATGCTAATGCAACCACTTTGGTTGAGGAGCCTTAGTGGTGAAGTTATCTTGAATAACGAATCGATAAACAAGTTTGATTTGCTTTCAGACCTTTAGGACAATATTTAGAGGACCTTTGGGACAGTATTTTTGTTTCAGATGTTTTTGTCATTTTTATTCACAGGGCATATCGCAGGTAAGTTTTATGAAAGCTGCATTCACAATCAAAATGCGAGGTTCCTGTTGTTTGGCTTTGTATTGAATGCTTGTAAAATGCCTCTGTACTGCACAAGGTCTTAGTTTTATAACCAAGTGACCTTCAGAGGACCAATATACAAACAATGGATTTGTTGACAAGACAGGTGTTTAAGATACTCAATGAATATTATCCTTGAGCAATGGTTATCTTAGCTGAATGATAAACTGTATATTTTTATTGGTTTATTATGCATATACAGCTATGATTACACTTTCGTGTATAGCAAGAAGTCCTATAAATATGCTAAAATGAATATGCCATTTAAATGAATAAATAGATATTTTTGCAATAACAAGCTAACCTGTTACTGGAGAGAGTTTATAAATACACTAAGGAGTATGTGAGTTTGGATTTAAGAAGAAAGTCATACTGAAGAGCTCAAGAGAACATTGTTTTTTCTTAATTTCGGATGCCCAGCCTGTGCTGCCTATTTCATATGTTACTGCACCATTTTGTACAATAAGTCAAATTCAGGGTCAACTGAATGTCAAACCTTATGTCTCTAATTATTCAATAAACAAATAAAATACTCTGCAATATGTCCTCCTTCCTCCTGCATTCCCTCACTGATGTTTGACACAGCACGTTAAAGAGCAGGCTTTTCAGGTCATCTATCAGATGTAAGGTAAGTGAAGCTTCATTAAATGATTCTAATGAATTTTGTATTTGTATACTCCAGAAATTGAAGGATATAGTCAACTCATCAGTGTACATCCAGGCGGGCTCCTTTCAACACTGTAGTTTTCTCAGCAGTAGGTGGAATGGAAATAACGCAATTTCTTCAGCTGGAATAGCAGAATATTCATGCGGGAATGGAGAAAGGGCTTTTCTATGGCTCCAGCATAAGCAAGAACCTGTTTGTAAGCAGACTTTCCCATTCCTCTTTAAAAGAGCTTGTGTACGTGCAGTTAGTTTAAACACCTCAGTATCTTATTTGAGAACATCTGAAGGGGACAAATGATGCTAAGAAAACAAGTAGGAATTTGGCAGGGACTTGGCAGGGCAATACTGTGGTTTTGATGAACTGTGGCATTTCTGACAAGATGGACTTCTTGTGCCTGATGCCAGCCCTTCGCTTTCTGCCATTCGTAGGCACTGCTGGGTGCATAGTGCAGGTAAGTTTACTTCTGTGCAGAGGGGAGTATTCAGTGAATGTAAAGAAAGCATACTCCATGGGAGAAAGATTTCATGCTTTTTCCAATTAAACTACTCAGTAAAACCGGCATAGAAACGGTCAAATTTAACATTTTAAGAAATGAGTTCCAAGCTGTATAAAATAGGATGTCTGCTAGCTGAGGCTTACAGGAGCTTCATCATCCTAGGGCTGTGAGTCGCACACATCACAGCCTGCTGTGTTAACACAAACTGAAATCAATGGCATTCTAATTTAATGTGTCAGATCGCAACCTGTGATGGCTAAAGAATGGACAAACTGCCATTTGTGGCGCTTCTGCCAGGGGACGGCAGCCTCTGGTCTAAGTGCAGAATGGACGGGTGGAGACAATTGCTGTCATTACCCGTCACAGTGAAATCCAAGAAGGACCATCAGCTTGAAACTTTACAGTGAATGCAAAAACCTATTTGACCTAGGCTATAGTGAACTTTCTTTGAATTTTGTGGAACATAGTATTGCATAAGAAAAGGAAAGCATACATCCCATGATGCCCCCTGTACTTTTTTTCTTTTTTCCTTCACAGACCATTAACTTGAGTTTTCAACCATGTGAAACCATTTTCAACCATTATTTCGTATCAAGACTCTTTGTAAGGAAGTACAAAAGAGAGCATGACGTGTAATACGTTACTTACAGGGGGAGAGTGTAGTTCCATCTACTGCTCCTACAAAATACACTTTAAAGCTCAAAGCATCTTTTCTGGAGCTTTCAGGACTCTAGCAGAAAGAAAACCAGCATCATGTGGGTTTAATTTGCTGCTGACTGAGGCAACTGAGTATTTGAAAAGAAAAAGACCCGTCTAGAAGTTTGATTTAAGTATGTAGAGGAAACCATGTTTCCCCCTCCAATAAAACTTATCTGCCTGATACGCAATATACTTCTTTCTTCTGCATAATAGGAAACATTATTTCAGAGATTAACAAACTGAATCACTGCAGACAAGGAGTAAATATTTATTTGTACATAGCATTTATACAGCACTCCTCATCCACAATGCAAAAATATTTTATTATGGCAGGTAAGCATTACCACTCTATTGCTATGAAATAAGACAAAAGACTTCACTATAATAAGGGAAGTAAATAATAGAGTTCAGGTCATCTGATTTCCCATCCAATCTCTATATGCTGAAGGCTTCAGCTATTTCTATATGCTATTAATATTCTTTATTGCATCCTGAAATCCACCAGAGGTTTGTGTCCCCGCTTTCTGGTTTCAGTAGAAACACATAAGAGGATACTCTCCAATGAGCACTAATTGATCAAAAGCAAATACTTAGCTTCTGTAGTGGTTCATAGTTTTGATTAGCTTGCAGCAATAAGACTAATCTAGTTTTTGTGGAACTTAGTAACATTTCTCAATTTCTAAAAGAAAAAAAAATAAATTAAACTTAAGTGAAAGCACTGACACATAATGAAATCAAGTGTATAGCAACATATTAGAAAACATATTTTACCAGACATTCCTGTGTAAAAACTAACTTGATGGCAACAGATTGAACCACGTTCCACAATAGGCTGTTTTCCCTATTTTTGATCAAACCGGAGTAATATTACTTAAGCTTGTAAAATATTTTAGAATACATTCTCATTTTTAAAAAGGCAAAGATGCAGAGCTAATGCGATCAGAAGGAGCGTTTAACTTCAGAGGCAATATCTGTAAGGGTCTCAACTTGACTTAAAATGATCAAACCCAAAATGTTTTAAAACCAAAATTGCCAAGTTCATAGTTGCAAATACCGTGGAAAAGTACAATTAAGTCATTCTACACTGAACAATTTAAAACCATGCTAATACAAACTTCATACATGGATGTAAACTTTGTACATGGAGAAAGCTAAAGTGATCCATATCTTGATATGTTGATTTAAAATTTCAGAGAAGAAAGAAGATTTTCAAAGGTGCAAATAGCCCATGGAAAAGAGCCGGATCACTAATTTGAAATTTATGGCCTTACTAATGGTGGTAAAGATTTAGATTCCGTTCTTCTTCACTACTGGAAAGCATATGCTGTATTTTGTATTTCGTGTAAATTGTCCTTTGTTCCTTCTTCTGATGAAGAGCTATTACTTTTAATTTTCATCCTTTCTTGTATTAACTCTTAATATCCAAACCACAAAAGGCACTAACTATTTGTGATAAATAACCGCATATTCAGAAGTGGCAAATCACCAGGACCGTCATTTAACCAGACTCCAGAATCAGATTCAGTTCTGATATCACTGGGTATGTTGTCCTCAGTGTTATGCTGCCAGCATTCCTATTCTAAAGAATAGACAGTCCAAAACTTATGTAGGATTTTATAATGGGACACTAGTGAAATACATAGCAAACAGAAGTTTTTTTATTGCACATTAAATAACTAATAACTGGAATAAAAAAGCCAAAAAACCCCCCACAAGCGAACAAACAAACAAACAAAAAAAAGAAGCATGAAAATAAAAAATACATTACACAAGAAAATACAATGCATAAGTTGCATTTTAAATGGGATATAGTTTTAAACTGTTAGGAAGGCACAGTTCTCTTGGAAGGATGTAATGCCCTTTTGACAAATAAGTGAACAAAACCAGAGAAATATGGCACTCCTGTGCCCAAGTTGGAAGGTTTGTCAAATGCCAACCACCCCTGCCATCTGTCCTTCCAGCCTGTCTTCATTTTGGCTTTTTAAATTTCTCCCACCATTCCTTCTGCTTTTCGTTTTTAGTTTTGCCTCCTCACCTGTTTCTTTATGGTATGTCACAATACTGAGCTATAACAGACTCTAAAAGTACAGTCACTTCTTAGCTCCCTCATAAACCTTTCAGGTTCTTCCACCTTGAAAAGAAGAAAAAAAAAGAAAAAAAAAGGAAAAGTGAGTTAAAAAGAAACAAGGCAGAAAAGAAGGGTTGGTTAGGACTCTGTTTTGTTCAGGGCTGTTTTTCCAGAAGCAGTTCTTGCAGTACCCACCTTAGAGGACTTTCTTCCTGTAGCAAAGGAAAATCCACAAAACGTGGAAAAGATTAATGCCTGCAATGTCTCCAAAATAACCCTGTGTTTTGAGATGTTGTTAAGCATGTGGCAGCTCTCACGTCCTCTGGATATTTCTCATAAATGAGGCTGGTCTTTCGTGGCAATATTTGCCCAAACTGGCATAAATTCAAAGCCCTGTTATGGCAAGCATTGGGTGCTTAGGGCAAAGTGCTTCCTTTCACACAGGTCCATTGCAGTGTGTTCAGAACAATAATCAGCCTTAACAAGTACTCATAAATAAAGTACTGCAGTACTTTTACAGTTATAAGACCGATTTTGCCTTCACTTTGTATTTGTTGCCTATGTGGGGAATTTCACTAGGAAAATTTCTAAATTCCTAAACAGTGCTCTGTATTTTAGTTTTCCATCCGAGTTTTGCCACAAAATCACTGAGGTCCTGTCTCAAAAAACATGCTGGGGATCCTGGACTTTCCACCATATGAACAGATATTTCTATCCGCACGCAGCTAAGCCCTGCAGAGATAAAAGTCCCAGGCCTCAAAGGCATTCTGATTACACCAGCATGACACCACTCCTGAGCTAATTATCTCTGCCTTTTGATAGGACCAGCTAGTTTGGCACAATTTAACATCAATGTACATATACTGTTTCTGATTCTTGGACTAACTTAGTATTAGTTTCAAGATATTTACCCAAAGTAGACATGTCCTGGATGACTTTGAGCACATCACATATCTACTACAGCAGGAATCAAAGGCCTGGGAAGAACTTCTATGTAACATCAGATAATCTTTTACTTTACTGCAGACACTGTAACATCTATATGAATGCTACATTGGATGCAAGGCAACCAAGTTAAACTCTTTTCATTCTTTTCTGTTTGTCATCATATTTATCTCTTCTTTATATGTGGTGTATGACATTAATGAACATAAAAGGAGAAAAAATGAGTCTGTGCAACCAGCACTCGTATTTCCTCCTCTGTACTGGGGACTAGAAGAAGCCTCCTCTAGGGAGAATTGTACAGAGGAATAAACACTATGCCAGCATGGACTGCTGGTGGGGCAGATCTGGAAAAGATGGAGCCGGAGTGCCTGTGGCTGGATGTCCTACCCCACAGTAAGGACATGCTGAGGCAGTCAATGTACATACTTACACACTGAAACCACGGCGTTTATGTATGCAGGAAGAAAAATCACTTTCCACACATGGCTTTCCTGACGAGATATCAAGCACTGAGCTGAGTCCTGAGTCCCTGGCACTGAACAAATTGAAGTAACAAAATGACTCCAGCAGAACTGATTTATAATGCTTCAGTGAGGGAAACCTATCATGATGCTAAACTTCAAGTAAAGGAGGTTGCGGAAGGCATCTGTTACCATTTTTCTGGCTGCCTGACATCTCCTNAAAAAGGAAAAGTGAGTTAAAAAGAAACAAGGCAGAAAAGAAGTGTTGGTTAGGACTCTGTTTTGTTCAGGGCTGTTTTTCCAGAAGCAGTTCTTGCAGTACCCACCTTAGAGGACTTTCTTCCTGTAGCAAAGGAAAATCCACAAAACGTGGAAAAGATTAATGCCTGCAATGTCTCCAAAATAACCCTGTGTTTTGAGATGTTGTTAAGCATGTGGCAGCTCTCACGTCCTCTGGATATTTCTCATAAATGAGGCTGGTCTTTCGTGGCAATATTTGCCCAAACTGGCATAAATTCAAAGCCCTGTTATGGCAAGCATTGGGCTGCTTAGGGCAAAGTTCTTCCTTTCACACAGGTCCATTGCAGTGTGTTCAGAACAATAATCAGCCTTAACAAGTACTCATAAATAAAGTACTGCAGTACTTTTACAGTTATAAGACTGATTTTGCCTTCACGCTGTATTTGTTGCCTACGTGGGGAATTTCACTAGGAAAATTTCTAAATTCCTAAACAGTGCTCTGTATTTTAGTTTTCCATCCGAGTTTTGCCACAAAATCACTGAGGTCCTGTCTCAAAAAACATGCTGGGGATCCTGGACTTTCCACCATATGAACAGATATTTCTATCCGCACGCAGCTAAGCCCTGCAGAGATAAAAGTCCCAGGCCTCAAAGGCATTCTGATTACACCAGCATGACACCACTCCTGAGCTAATTATCTCTGCCTTTTGATAGGACCAGCTAGTTTGGCACAATTTAACATCAATGTACATATACTGTTTCTGATTCTTGGACTAACTTAGTATTAGTTTCAAGATATTTACCCAAAGTAGACATGTCCTGGATGACTTTGAGCACATCACATATCTACTACAGCAGGAATCAAAGGCCTGGGAAGAACTTCTATGTAACATCAGATAATCTTTTACTTTACTGCAGACACTGTAACATCTATATGAATGCTACATTGGATGCAAGGCAACCAAGTTAAACTCTTTTCATTCTTTTCTGTTTGTCATCATATTTATCTCTTCTTTATATGTGGTGTATGACATTAATGAACATAAAAGGAGAAAAAATGAGTCTGTGCAACCAGCACTCGTATTTCCTCCTCTGTACTGGGGACTAGAAGAAGCCTCCTCTAGGGAGAATTGTACAGAGGAATAAACACTATGCCAGCATGGACTGCTGGTGGGGCAGATCTGGAAAAGATGGAGCCGGAGTGCCTGTGGCTGGATGTCCTACCCCACAGTAAGGACATGCTGAGGCAGTCAATGTACATACTTACACACTGAAACCACGGCGTTTATGTATGCAGGAAGAAAAATCACTTTCCACACATGGCTTTCCTGACGAGATATCAAGCACTGAGCTGAGTCCTGAGTCCCTGGCACTGAACAAATTGAAGTAACAAAATGACTCCAGCAGAACTGATTTATAATGCTTCAGTGAGGGAAACCTATCATGATGCTAAACTTCAAGTAAAGGAGGTTGCGGAAGGCATCTGTTACCATTTTTCTGGCTGCCTGACATCTCCTGTCGCTGTGAAGCAATCCGAGGTCGCTGCGAATAGTGGAAATACCAACAATTGGAAACAAGACCTCAGGAGAGCCTGCTGCAACTGGGCTGTAGAGTTTTTCTTATGCTTGGAAGGTTGTGAAAACAAGTCACAACCCCTCCGTCGAGTATGGCATTTTCTGCATTTGTTCCTGATAACACAATGCCACAGAGATGAACCCTATTCCTTGTGTGCCCACTAAACCCCTTGTAAAGCATTAGGGCAACAAATAAATATGAGACAGGTGTGGTCATAAAACACAATTTTTTACCAGACACTTCTTGATCCCAGACAAATACCAAAGGAGAGTCTAAAGGTCTTCTTGCCCTCTAACATTTATGTACTAATGCCTAAAAAAGATTTCGAGTAGTTCAGTAATCTTGTATACTAAGGATGTGATTGCCTGCAATTTTATTGGAATTTTTCTATCCTGCACATTATCATCATTAGTGAAGATCTTTTAAATGGGAACATGCATTGTTGTGAAGGCAATAAAAATCGGTTTGATTTGTACATGTGCTCTTGTAAAGTGATATACTTATCTATAATTTTCCTCTGATATTATTTGTCACAGCAGCTAGGAATGACTAATTTATGCCTAGACTATGTTTCTTTGATTTATTTTTTTTTCAGACATCCCATGATATAAATGTTGGAATATACAAGGCTTTACATATAAGTGATGTTTTTGATTCAGAAGTTTTACTAACAAAATTACAAAAAAAAATGGGTTTGACTAAAACTAAACTTATTTTTCCCCTCATATTTTCCTCATATATAAAAAAAAAATAATCAAATCCTGTTTCGTTTGGACAAAATGTTCTACTCACTCTATTTATTTATTTATTTATTCGTGCACCTGTTGATTTATGTTCAGAACTGTATAAAAAGAACATATGACAATAAATGGTTACATTAAAAACTTAGAAAATAGTTCACTCTCACTCCTTTATCCCATTGTTACAGTATTCGGCAAGGATGTAGGAGGATTCAGTCATGTGCTTTCCTCAGTTTAGAGCAATTTAAATCCGCATCTTTCATTGATTCCCTGCAGAGTATCTGGGTGGGTTTCCTTCAGTCCCTTTGACTGGAGATATTTCAGTTCAGAGATATATTCCTCCCATGATTCTTTAACTTGGAAGCTGGGACATTTATTTTTTAATACAGCTGTGACTTATACTAGTAGATAGTGAAACTACCAGGACACAGGCATTGTCCCATGATTGTTTCCCACTGAAGTCTTAACATGATCCTTAGCACAATGTGGGTGCGCGCTGGTGTCCTCCAGACAATTTCTAGGCATGGCTGGGATTAGCAGATTCCTTCACAGTGAGTAGATTGGATCCAGCCATCATTATTTTTGGAAGATGAGAGAATTTAGCCATATGGATACAAGCTGTAAAGTTTCTGTTGGTTGAGATCTGTTTTGACTACCAGCATACTCCTAGACTTCAAGAAACATGCCAGATCTGTGTGCCCAATCAAGCTGAAGGAGGGAAATGACCTGCTGTAAGGAGTCATCAGCCTTACATCTCCCAAATTATAGAAACCTCAATTTTACCTGAATCTTTTGCAAAGAGAGGACAGATGACACCTTAACTCAATTTTGTGAAGGGATAAAATAAACATAGAAGACACATAGAGGTTGAGATCATGCCCCAAACTTTTTAATTTATATGTGGGCAATTCTGCCCATGAAGGCTTTAACAGTCTTCCCTTGTTACTTCTTTTTTAATCTATTTGAGTGCATGGGGATGGTGTGTACCATATTAGATATCCTACGCACTCTGAATACTTGTAAATGCAGAGTTTGAAAGTAACAGCCACCAATCACTCATCAGAGTCATTAGCCCTGTGTGACAAGACATAAATATACTTGTTTGAAGACAGGTATACCCTTTCAGTTCCCAAAGCATATCAATAAAAACTGCCTGTAACATTGTAAGCCAACATTCACAGAAAAAACAACTGAAAAGCAGTGAAACGTAGTGGAATCAAAATGCCAGTGAGAAACTGTGAAGCATCCACAGATAGCTTTGCTCGCTATTGCTTTGACTTAGGTAATGGTAATAAATTGTTCCTGACAAATGCTTTTCCTGAGTCTTGCCATAGACTTTCAGATAAGGTAGAATAAATATGCCTGAAAACACCGTCACAAACAAGAGAGCCCTTTAGGAAGGACAAGCCATTGATTCTGTTATGTTTTCATTATTTTGACATTGATCAGAACAACAAGTGCTGTATCAAGTTTGGTGATACTCTCACATTTAGATACAACACAGTGCATAATTCCTGCAAAGATATGTATTGTTCTAGACAGCGAGGCAGAATATATAAAGACAGTACTCGTTATAATGTAGGAGCTTTTGAATTGAAGATTCTAGATTGCTTTATTTTTTGATTGCTTTAATAAAATTACCCTAACATAATAATTATACAGAGTATTTACGCACTCTTGTTTCTTCAAGAGATTCCTAGTGTAAAATTGTTGAAGATTATTTGAATAATAAATAGGAAAAAGTATTTTGTGAAAGTTGAAAAGACAATGATTAACTATTTTCAGGATGTCCAGCTAAAATTAAGACACTTTTTATAGTAAGCATTTCAGGCCTCTGAAATATTTGTATTTTTTACCAGCAGTATGTGACACTTGAGACATGCACCCAATGACGTGTAGAAGATTAAGGTTTGATTTACAGACGAGGTATGGTGCCAAAGTCCTCTTCATATCTGCACCGCTCTGCTCAGTGAATGCACGCATGACATGCTCATCCTCAGGTGTGCTTACTGGATCATGAGTCCTGGTGAAAGCAAAAAGGACTCAATTCTTCCTTTCTTCTGAGCAGACAAAGTGGAAGGAAGAAGAGATTTGTCCCTGTCATCTTAATTTTCTAAATGTAAAGGCAAGTTGTCCATCATAAATGAGCTGATGTGTTAAAGGAAATAATAAGTTCCTGCAGCAATTTTGGTTGGTAGCAATTGTGACATCTAATACTAAATAATAATTCTAAAAGGGGCACAGCAATTTAATTTTAATTAATTACATTTCCTTTCACATTATCTTAATAAAAACCACCAATTTATCAACTAATTTCATTTTCCATGTAGTAAAACCAACGATTTTTAGCACTAACTCCCAAAGTCATTGATATTAAGAGAAGTACTATGTGCTACCCATTATTAGTTAAGTACTGCTTTGGAACCTGCTTGAAATTTCATAGCATGTTTGGAGTGTCGTGAATAATACTTAATTTTTAATTTGTTGGACTAATGATTTTTTTTTCATCTAAATTGTATCTGCAGGGTTTTAAAATCTTAATAGAGGAAAAGTGATGCATCTTACATTCACTATGGTATTTATTGCAACATAGATTAACATGCTTGTTAAGATCAGTCTAAATTGCAAAATTTATAATAGCCTCTAACCAATCAGAGTGTGTTTATAGAGATACATCCAAAGTTTGTAAACATGGCAGATATAAGTGTTACATTCAGAACACTGAAGAAACCTTTACTGTTTTTAAAAGCTTCAAAGGGAAATATTCAAAGACAATGAGGTGGAAGATATTTTGGATTGCAAGTTCAGAGACATAATTTTTACTGCTACACAGAAATTTTCTATTTATATTTTACTTCTGACAGAAAACTTAACCTCTTAAATACTGAAATTTTATGCAAGGAAACATATATTTTTGAAGATTTTTTCTCTTCGGAAAGTCAAGTTGAAGTATTTCACTGAATTCTTCTGATGTTAATCTATAATTGATTGGAAACAATATTTTGTGACTGGGAAAAACAAGGGCTCAAGAATGCTTAGATTACTGCTGTACCATTTTGCTCCTCTACCTGTAGTATTTCAGTCAAATAGTTTCAGATGACCGAACAGAAATTTCAGATTAACTTCATGGCTTCATTAAATTTGTTTTTCCCATCCCCCCTGTTTAAGCTTTCTTCTGCATTTGGAACAGGGCAAGCTCTCTTCTATTCTGTATGACAGATACCTGAGCAACTAAAGTAATAGTGAAAATAACCTTAATTTATCATGACAATTGTTTTCATTTACTGTTACAAAGACATTTCTAAAAATTAAGACAGTGTTTTTCAATTTCTATAGATTTTTTGTCCCTTGTCTTTTATTCACAAATTCCTGTCAAACTTTCCGAAAGAAATCTTAAAGTCCACCATGGATAAACCAGCTGGAAAAGAAGATCCGAGATACAGATCCAATACTGAATATAACTTATTCAGTAGTTATGCTATGTGGATAAATTCTCCATATAATTTACTGTCATCTCACCTACTTGCATGGGTGCTGAAATACCTATTTGTGTCAGCACTTTGCTTGAAGATGAACAGTAAGGACTACACCCCCACCACCCTCCTTTTTCTTTTTCAGTTTTAGTGGAACTGAATTGTGATTTGGTAAGCTTTATAGTTCATTACTGTATTGTAATTAGAACTACAGGGCAAATCACAGGGCATGGTTTTCACGGTAGTCTCAAACCACCCCACTGAAATCAACTAGACTGATCACATCAGATCCAGGAACACTTGTGCAGAAACAAGATTTGCATGCCAACTGCCAGAATATATGTTAAGCGCTACCTGCTTCATTGCAGAACTGCTAATTTAGTGAAAGCAAAGGTAAAGAAATAATAATAATCTTTGCCATGTTAAACACGGGCAAGATCCAATTTTTTCTTTTTTTCCCCGTGCTGATATTGGAAAGTTCTTCTTCATTTTAGTGTTTCTTTCTAGACCAAGGCTATGAAAACTGCAGCAATAGGGAATGCTAAACGTGCTGAGTAGTCAAAAATGTCTTTTCTCTTTCTAGAGGAACAAAGCTTATTTCATATCCTTCTACTAAAAATGTTTCGCTCCCGTTGTGCCAGGCTGTGTAGACTTGTCACAAGGAAGCGGTCATGGGAGGAGGTGCTGAAGCATTTGGTGGTTGGGCACATTCCGTTTACTTTCCAAAACATAGCAATTTCACTGTGTCCTCTTGTCTCTGATCCTTCCAACAACAAAAATTGCTGATCTTGTCCCTTGCAATCACTGGTGTTAATGAACGACCTTCTTTACATTAGAAACATCTCCCTTCTTATACAGCACACAGCTGTGTGACCAAAACACTGACATTTAAAACATGTTAATGTTTTTAAAGGGGTGGAGGGAAGCATGTTTTAATTCTAAACCACTAATGTCCAATTCTAATCTGATTTAGAGTATTGGATGTGATTAAAACTGATTATAAATGAGAAGCTTCTACTTCATTCAATCTACTTAATATTTTAACCTCTACAATACAGAATTTGCACTTTTCAACAATTTCTGATTTTAAGTCTTAACAAAGGGCTTCCGTAAATCACCTTGCACATGTTTGGTTGTGCAAACAAGAAAAGAAATTGCAAGTTGCCATTTGCCAAAGGAACTTTACGTTCACCGATTTCATTTGCTCATTTTACATATAGCCCATGTACAGAATTTGTGTGACTTAATCTTCCTCTTTTATTTGCCCTTTGTCATACGAAAAAATAAAAGCCAAGGATAAAAGGGATCAAACTGCCAGCTATTTTTAGCATTTCATAAATGATTTAGAATCAGGTTGTCCTTTCTGTACTCACAGCCACAGAAAATAGGGCCACACATCTGGTTGTGGCTCCCTTGTTCCAAGGGCTGCCCTGTGCAGAATGTGAGCTGACTACATCTTAGTGGAAGATCAGAAAAGCAGAACAGAATTCTAGCTTGACTTTCTCTGTCATTTATTTTCTTTCATCAGGACTATTTAAATTCCAATGGGAATGCGTCAAATCCCTCGGCTGCAGATCATCAAAGGCTTCTTCTTAAATTCAATGAAGGAATTCACAAGTTACGCAGACTCTTCATTTGCTCTTTAGTAAATAGCAGATACAACCAATTTTGGCCCCCAAGAAATACATAATCTGCTAAACCAAAGTATCTCAAACTTCAGAATCTCAACCTATGTTGTTAGAGAAAACATGACATTTCTTTTGGGTTTTCTGCCATGTCCACTTTCAACAGTTATCTTTATCCTCCATGTCATGGCAGTTGCAGACCCTTACATCTCTGCTATCTACTTTCAGCATTCCCAAAGCAAAATTCAGTCTTTGATTTAGAATGAATTTTACTATAGATAATACACTGTAATAGTTTATACACTGAAATTTGATGCTTTCATTTTTTTTTCTCAGAATCTTGTCTCTTGACCAGGATCCAGATTCTTCTGAAGATTCGAAAGCATCTGTTCCAACTTTGAAGTTGGCAAATCCTTTCACTAGCATCATCATACAGTCTTGGACGTCCAAAGAGCAAAGGAGCAACAAAATGAATGGAATGATCTGTTTTTCTAGATACAAAAATTAACGTCTGTATCTATTCAATAGTACCATTTTAATATAGGTAAAAGTGTCACAAAAAAAAAATCCATATTTGAAAACACAGCGGGTAAATCAGGCATGTGAGTGAGCAGGTGCCTGGTATGCCTGGAGGGCACAGTTTGTAAAAATATCTCCAATAATTGCCTTAGACACCCATAAGGGGCAGATTCTTTGTATGTGTTATCCCTCAGAGATTCACATGCTCATACCTGCTGGAAGCTAAAGTCATCATCCATGGCTGACTACTTCCCAGGTACACTAAATATCTGTTCAATTTTCAGTGCTTGAAAAGCCGGTGCTTCTGAAACAGATATCTGGTACATCTGTTTAGAGGCAGATGAATCAATAAGACAGTGCCTCTTGGGCAGGTAACTATTCTGACCTGCTTGAAAAGGAGGTCACTGTCAAGGGTGCCTCCAAGGCATCCTCTGTTCAGCCAGCACGCACACCGGATTCAGAAGCTGGTGGCATGGCAGCTTTGTTTTAAAATGAGCTACTAGGCATGTAACCGGACTCAGGACTGCAGGGTGGAAACTTGTTCAGGCAACCAGTCAAGTCAGTCTGTCTTAAAGGTCACAAAGGCTCTATAATAACAAAGACCTCATCGCCAGACTGTAATTCCTTACCATTTTGCTCTCTTATTTATTTTGCCTGCTTTACCCTTTCTTCTCCCTGCTTCACAATCTTTTCTCCACAGTGAATCACAACCCGAGCTTAGATAACCTAAAACAGATTCCCTGTGAGGAAATCACCCGTTTCTATAGTGTAAATCTACTCTTTGTTCACTGCACCGTGCAGAACAGGTCCAAGCCCTGGTGCCACTGGGAAAATCTCTGAGCTGATTGCTTCATGTTGGGGACCTCTGCCACTCGGGTAGGTCTCCAGCAGAGGAAAAGCACAGCAAAACTCAGGGCATTTCTTTCTGTCCCCCATACAGTTAAGTGGTATGTCTGGGGACAATGGGTTAACAATATAAATGAGCCCTGTGACTCTGTAGGACTCCCCTATCTCTGACTTTAAGCCTGCTTTTTCTCACTGAAGTATCATAAGTAGAACACAGTAATTGGGGTAACAGTAGTGTTACAATTTACTTGTAGCAAAGAAAGGGCAAAGCATAAGATATGACGTGATTCTCCTTGGCAAATGGCAAGCTGACACGTTTACATTGAAGAATAAATAATTACACCATATTAATCTAAATTTTCCTGTGAAAGAGATATCACGTCTGCACCCAGTGAAATACAAAGCAGAGACTTGTACACCCACATTCAAAAGTTTAGAATAGTTTAGAACTCCATATTTTGGTAACTATATGTTGTGTGTGATCTGGTACCTTTTATTCACTCCTGGATAACAATCAAGAGTGACTGCCCCTCTGTAATTCTATTCTCATTGTTTATAGACCAGACCAACAGAAGACTTAACACATCCTAATTGTACCCAAAGTCCATTGAGAAACATAGGTTTAGGTTGGAAGGGACCTTGAAGATCAACAAGTTGCAACCCCCCTGCCAGGGGCAGGGACACCTCCCACTAGAACAGGTTGCTCAAAGCCCCATCCAACCTGGCCTTGAACGCTTCCAGGGATGGAGCTTCCACAACTTCTCTGGGCAACCTCTTTCAGTGTCTCACCAACCTCACAGTGAAAAATGTCTTCCTAATATCTAATCTAAATACACCCTCTTTCAGTTTAAAACTGTTACCCCTTGTCCTATCACCACACTCCCTGATAAAAAGTCCCTCACCATCTTTCCTGTAGACGTCCTTTAGGCTGCTATGAGGTCTCCAAAGAGCCTTCTCTTCCCCAGGCTAAACAACCCCAACTCTCTCAGCCTGTCCTTATAGGAGAGGTATTCCAGCCCTCTGATCATCTTCCTGACCCTCCTATGGACTCACTTCAACAGGTCCATGTCCTTCTTATGTTGAGGGCTCCAGAGCTGGATGCAGTACTCCAGGTGGGGTCTCATGAGAGCGGAGTAGAGGAGCAGAATCACCTCTGTTGACCTGCTGCCCACGCTTCTTTTGATGCAGCCCAGGATGCAGTTGGCTTTCTGGGCTCCAAGTACACATTGCTGGCTCATGTTCAGCTTCTCATCAACCAACAGCCCCAAGTCCTTCTCCTCAGGGCTGCTCTCAAGCCATTCTCTGCCCAGCCTGTATTTGTGCTTGGGATTGCCTCAAGCGATGTGCAGGACCTTGCACTTGGCCGTGTTAAACTTCATGAGTTTTGCGTGGGCCCACCTCTCAGGCCTGTCCAGGTCCCTCTGGGTGGCATCCCTTCCCTCCATTACCGGTGCCAACAACTACCCCCGAGGAATGCCACTTGTCACTGCTCACCACTTGGACATGGAGCTGTTGACTGCAACTCTTTGAGTGCAACCATCCAGCCTGTTCCTTATCCACCAAGTGGTCCATCGATCAAATCCATGTCTTGCCAATTTAAGACAAGGATGTCATGAAGGACATTGTCAAATTCTTTCCATAAATCCAGGTAGATTACACCAGTTGCTCTTCCCTTATCCACCAACTCTGTAACCCTTTTGTAGAAGGCCACCAAATTTGTCAGGCATGATTTGCCCTTAATGAAGCCACGTTGCCTGTTCATTGATAACCTCATTTTCCATGTGCCTTATCACAGTTTCGAGGAGGATTTGTGTACTTTTAAAAAAATTAATACCTAAAATTTAATACCTAAAATATCAAATATTTTAATACCTCATATTTGATGTGGCAAAAGTGTTTGACAGCTAAAAATTGGGAAATGTTCTTTATGATAAAACAGTTCTTAAAATGGAAATTGTCAAAGAAAAATGTCGTTTTCAGAGAACCGATTTTCTGTTCGGTAACTTTACTTTTTAGCTAAGCCTCTTCTATCTACTGAAATCAACAGCATATTGTGCAGACACTGTTTGGTCTCAGAGTGACAAGACCTATGTTTATAGGTGATACCCAGGCATGGTATGCAGAGAGGCTCCTGCTTATGCTCATTGCTGTAACCCCCAAGGGCAGATGACTTTGGTATTGGCCCTATTGGAGGGTCGGAAGCAGAAAAGCGTAGAGGGGTCCCACCTGTGGGGAGGAGCGGACAGGACAGGTGACCCAAAACTGACCAACAGTGTATTCCATCCCATCTGCCTCATGCTCAGTATAAAAGCTGAGGGATCAAACGGTCAGCCCTCTTTCTTCAATGGCCGGTGTCTGAGGAGGACTCTGTCTGTTCATGTGTCTTTGATCCCGATCCTGAATCCAGATCCAGAATCCAGTTCCCATCCATCACTGAGGCCAGCCTGGGACTTCCCCAGTGCCAGCCAGTGACATGATCATCATCCTGGGAGCTTGATATTATTTTGCAAATATTTCATTATTTTCTTTTTATTGTATTATTAATATTTCATTAAAGTAGTTTAGTTCCTTCTAAACTCCACCTCAGAGAGAGGTGGAGGAGAGCTTCTGTCATTCCACCTGAGTGGGCAGTCTGGCCCAAATCACAACACAAAGAAAGGCAAATTTTAGAGTTACCGATTTTCTGTTTGAATTCCAAACCTTTTTTTTTTTTCCATTTAAAATTGAATGTATTTACATGTAAATATCTATATGAAAGAAATCATATCATAATTTTTTAATTATATATTTAAAATGTCTCAATCTGAAATTTTGTGTTGAATAACTCATTCATGGAAACTGAAGGGAGAGGAAAGTAGAATGGCAAACTTTGGGTGCTGATCAAGGACAGAAAATCTCTCTTTTGCAGCTTTTTCCAGATTTCTTCCATAGGTTGCCATAGTTACCATTCAACAGAGTAAGTTCCTCAAGAAGCAGGTGAGCAGCATGTTACTCTATCTGCCCTTCTGCATTGCTATGTCTCCTCTGTTGGTTTCAGGCCACCTTCAAGTTCTGGGCTCTGCTCCCAGTATGATGCCAGCTCACCTAACTGCTAGGTCGAAAATGGTTATGTCTTAGGTAGTTTCTACATGACAGGTTTATTTTGACAAATTGATGCTTCACAAATAAAACACTATTGCAATATGGTGGAATATAGGATAGACTTGCATAGGCAGAAAGGTAGGTACCAAAGCACGTCTATCTGCTGTGTTATTGTTCGTTATTTTCTCTGATGCTTTCAGTCCCTCTCCCTCCAAATATTGGCCTGAAGATAAACACATTTTTCACTTCCAATGGGATATGGAGGTTGACAAAGACCAGCAATGCAAAATTCTTGTGGTATATTGACTTGAAAATATTAAGGTAGCGTTTTCCAACTGGAAATTATTTGGATTGATTCTTTGCCATGTATGGTTTTATCATGTTTGTTTATTTTATAAACAAGGCATTTGATTTAAAAAGTTCAGTCTTTCCATATAGAAGAAGCTACATATGCATTAATTTTCATCTTTATATCTACCCCCAGAAGCTAGTAAACAGAAGATATGTATTACACATATGTTGACAAAGGAAGGGTATCCAACCAGCTTCTCAGCAGAGAATTTCCTAACACAAAAACTCTTTTAAATAAAATTCTGATACAATTTTAATTCATCAATCTTGTGATTTTATTCAGACACATTGTAGTATATCTACATGCCATGTTTCAGAAGTAGTTTGGAACTTTAAGAGCAAAACACTATACATGCCACTTTTTGACCTCAGCTGCAAAAACTTTGTATATAATTCTCTTACATGTTTGTATTCTGCATGACTGGATTAATGAATATAAGAATAATAGGCCTCCAAGGTGATTTACATGCATTGATTAAATGTCAGCATTGAAATGCAGTAGGTTCTATTGCTACAGACACTGCGAACAGAGATGGGGAGATTGTAACCATTGGTTAAAGAAGTTATAAATTCTGTTTACCATATAATTACATTTTCTTGTTTTATCAAAAGGACACTCAAATAATAAAAAAATTAGAAAAGTTTTACATAAAGTTATTTAATTTTACAGTTGCAAGACATATTATTAGTTCTTTTACTGTGTGCTAATATGTACAGTACAGTAAAACTGGGGAAAACACTAACTTTTGCAACATAAGAGAGAATTTAAAATGTTCATGGGATAGTAAGTGAATGATATCAGAGGAAATAAAATTAAAACCTTACCTTAGTATAACTTAATAGAGAGACTGCAAAAGTGGATTAGATATTTTCCTCTTCAAAATATCTGAAAAATGTGAATATGGCATGGAGACTGTTCAAATAAATCTCAATGAAAAAGTTAATTTTCTGTCATTACCAGTATACATTAAATATCTATTCTAACTACCACGACTAAGCATCTAATAGCAAAATCTCCCAGGAGACTAAATAACCCATGAGTGACAGAACTTCCCTCACAACAAATCAAAAAATTTATCAGTGACCCAAAATTTTAAAACTAGTGCGTGCTTCAGTATGGTGCTGCCATACTGTTTCATCCCCAACCTATGCACAATGTATCATATGTTGTGTTATTCACATGTGATGTGTTACATACAGGTTAAGTAGGTCTGCACTATTACAGTCAGATAAACTCTGCTTGCCTAGTGACAGCAATTAAATATTATTGGACACTATTGTGTTCATTTGAATCATTTATGCAAATTCAAAGTGATGATTGATTCAAGTATATCTGAAAGGATGAAGCTTTAGGATTTATATGTATAAAATTTATATTTTTCTCTAATTGTTACAATTAAGCATGTACTGACTCAGCAAGGTGTTTTTCCTATCTTTCCATCCTGACTAAATCAGAGGTTGAGAAACTTTAATAGATTCTTCCTGTTAGTACAACTACGTTATTTTGATCAAAGACCAAAAGAAGGTATGTCACATCACAAGTAACAATAGTAATAAAGAATACTGAAAAGCTAAGGCATTCATGGAATTGAGCTAGATAGCTGGCGAGCATAGAAGGGGGTTCATATCAGATATCTCTGAAACAGCAGAGAAACAGGTGGCAAAAATCTATGTGTGCTTGCAGGCAGGAAAAATAGCATATTTACTCTAAAAATATTAATTCAACCAGGATTTAAGATTGAGACAGCAGATGTGCACATTTTAAAAAGGGAATGTACACAAAACACCATTAGAAAAGCAAGTAAAAAGGCCCACTTAAGGCTGTATTGTTAAGAGTTTTTGTATTGTTAAAGATTTGCTCTCCAGCTTGATAGCTGATTAATAAGGCTCTTCAACAACTTATTATGTGGAGGTATATAGATACAACTACATATTGTAACAGTACTTCAACCCTTGTATGTGGGAGCTGAAAAACATTCTCATGTATCAGTATTACAAAAGTTGTTCCTGACTCTCTTCAGAAATCTCTCTGTCCCATGTTCTTTTCCAGCTCCTGATGTTTCTGAATGGTTTTTCTGTTGTTCACTGTGGTGATGAATGCCAGTAAGAACAATAGGCTGGATAGTCACATCTCCTGTAATGTCTGGTCTTTACCTCCTTCAGGGTCAGGATGGGGTCACGATCCCCAGTTATGAGAGATTTCTTGGATAGAGAAACAAGCATTACCAAATCACACACTTATTTTTACTGTCATAAAAATTATTTGGAGGGATGACGGGAAAAAGACAGGTGGCTTATCAAGACATCAAATAGTTAATTTCCAGTTGTTCGGAAAAGAAAGTGGCTCCCTAAGGCTTATGCTGCATCTTGGTATTTATTGAACTTTAAGCTACAACCAACAGGCTGGTTAATAACAATTCATGCAGCTGTCAATCTTTTTGACCAATGCCATCAATATTTCACGCTGCCAAATAACAACAATTAAGAACCAGGACTGAAGAAGCACTCAGGGCAAAAGTGTTTCTAACACTATAATGAAATCGACGGTGTAGGACAGACATTTCCAATGGGCATTCAGAGAAAGGTTTTCCTGTGATTCATTTTTCAAAACAGTTTGAATCAGTGTTCTTTATTACACACACAAAAGCGTTCACATACTGCACAAATTTCATGATCTTAACCTATAAAACTCAAATAAGTATATTTTTTGGAATGCGCATTAGTTAAGGTAACCTAGAATTTTAACCTGAAAGCAATGCCTAGATTTTTATAAAGAGCAAAATTTTTCAAGTGGTAATTGAACATTTACATTTTGGTAAATGTTTACACTCAGTATTAGCTGAGACACCCGCCCTCCAGCCCAAATGAGTAAAAGCAACCAATTCTATAAATTCTTTTTCAAAAAGCTTCATTTAAATGTTCATATTTCACTTTAAATAGACCACAACAACAGTTCTGTTTCCAGTCACAAATATAATCATAGGCATAAAATCTTTTTATTCGTAACAAGAAATGTCTGAAAAAAAACTATAAAAGGGAAAAACGGAACTATGTTCCTCCCATATTTAATGACTGATTTTTTTTATTTTAAGATTTTATTTTAATCATATTCAAGTCCAGATACTTAGAAATATTTCTTTAAGTGTTTTCAAAAGAATATTTTTAAAGGATGTTTATGGGTACGTATGTTCTAACTCTAGCTAAATAACACTATAAAGGTCTACAAAGTTTTTCAAAC
The DNA here is from genome assembly GCA_008711295.1 of Anarhynchus alexandrinus. Classification (NCBI taxonomy): domain Eukaryota; kingdom Metazoa; phylum Chordata; class Aves; order Charadriiformes; family Charadriidae; genus Anarhynchus; species Anarhynchus alexandrinus. Next base: position 4,419,955 of record VUYV01000014.1, read on the forward strand.
TGTGTGAATGTACATGTTTCTCCACTCCCACTCTTCACAGCTCTTAAAAGACTCCTATGTCCAACACACATTTCTGTATTTCTCCTGAGCTGTAACATGAAGTTACAAAAATGACCAGATAAGATTAAAATAGTAGCTGTAATATCTGTTTTGGTATTTGTTGCTTTTGGAGAGAGTTCTACCACAGATTTTTGGCTCAGATGCTTTTTATTTGATGCCATCGAAGAAAAACAAAGGCAAACACTTGGAGTAAATGTCAAAGTCCATACCAGTAGACAACTTACACAAATTCACAGAGGCGCAAACAACTTTGCAACTTCACTGTGCTTTTAAAGGTGTAAGAAGGCCACAAGTACCTGGGAGCACCACATAATGAAAATAAGTGAAAAAGGACATTTTAAAGATGTGGGCTTGTATGACCATTACGCTTTAAATTGAAAAGATGTAGACATCGCACTATTTTAGATAAATTTAAAAATAGATTAAAGATATATATTACTTACAAACAAGAAAGTCACTACAAACCTTAAGAGGCTTTGCAGATTCCAGTTAGAAAAACTGTAACTGAGACAGGAGAAATAGGGATCTGTGCCTGTAAGGGCCACTTTGATAATATTGGTAGTGTTGCAGTAGTAGTAATATTTGTAATTACAATGGTTATATGCATTGCACTTAAGTACTATGTGGGTGTTTACAAACACATCAAATAGGTCAGAATTGTTAACGGAAAACTAACAGTAGGAGATATGGATGTGAATTTACAAGATTTCCAGTAAGGATTGGGGGTCCTATGTTTTACATATTACAGATAGTAAGTTTACCTCTTAAGTTTATTACTCTTTTTTATTATTTTTTCAGTTTCTACTGGTGTGGAACAAAATAAAAAAATACTGACAGGTAAATATTACCTACATAAGAAAAACCTTCCAAAGAAGTCTTCTTGCAGTAATAATCGTATTGATTATGTTCCTTTCCTAAATGTATGCAAAGATCTCATCTGGGACCTGGGATGTACTCCTTAGTCTAACAGTACCATCATAGGCAAGATATCTGTAACTGTACAGGAAAGAGAGAGAGACTGACCACAAACATCTAGCTTGAACTGGTGAGTTTAACGTAATGGGTCATCCTCACAACGGCAAGAATTCCTTATTTCCCAAGGGACAATACTTTATTGCCGTTTCTCTTGCTGCCAGTCTGTATTTGATTCATTAAACCTATTGATGTTTTTGTCCTCTCCAAGGTTACTAATCTTCTTTGCTCCTCCTACATATCTGTCTTGTCGACTTAAATACTTGACTACTCGGCCCTTAACCTCTTATTAAAACTGTGGAAGTTTTAAGTGGTATGACAAATTCATTTTTCGGTTGGGGCTTTTTTTCCACATTTTTTGTTTCATTCAACATGTAGAATGGGAAATTCTGAAATATTCAGTTTTTTGAAAGGGACAGTACAAATTCTGTCACACAAGAAAAAGGATTTTTTTTCTCCTGATTTTATTTTTTGTGGCTGAGTAATGAATGTCCTGTGGCCCTGATCTGTCTTGAGAACAGAGCCTACATACAGATACAGGGGTATAATATGCAGAAGTCTTAATTCCCACTAACCATTCTTGCAGTTTCAAACAGGTCTGAAATAAAGTGGTTTTTTTTTTGTTGATGGGGAAGTGGGGGGAAAGCTTTTTCTTCTTGTGGAAAATTCTTTTCACTTGTGTTCTTCTGCTGAAACTTTCAAAGTAAAGTAAATCTGCAGGAATGACTGTTTCAAGTCTTTAGGCAAAGAGGAAAAATAGAAAATAATTATATGAAGTAAGAATTATTCCCACTTAAGAATCTCTCTTACCTACAATTAAATCGCACTCTTAAAATTCAACTTGGGAATTAGAAGCTTTAAGGAGTTGGGCTGGCTTTTAAAGACCTGTTCTGTTAAATAGAATACCTGGGATGAACCAGAAAGACTGAAACAAATGTGCTGCATTCAGGAATGCAATTCTTACTTTTTCATTTACTTCCAAGGTTTGCATATATTGTGATTTAACCCCGGGCAGCAGCTCAGCCCCACACAGCCACTCGCTCGCTCTTTGCCAGCGGGATGGGGGACAGAACCAGAAGAATAAAAGTGAAAGAACTCAAAGGTTGCGATAAAGACAGTTTAACTGGTAAATCAAAAGCTACATGCAAGCAGAACAAAATAAGGAATTAATTCACTACTGCCATTGGGAGGCAGGTGTATATCCATCTACAGGAAAGCAGGACTCCATCATGTGTAACAGTAACTTGGGAAGACAAACACCCTACCTCTGCATGCCCCCCTTCCTCCTCCTTCCCCCAGATTTTATTGCTGAGCACGGCAGCATACGGTATGGGATATCCCTTTGGTCAGTTGGGGTCAGCTGTCCAGGCTGTGTCCCTTCCCAGCTTCTTGTGCTCCCCCAGCCTCTTCGCTGGCAGGGCAGGGTGAGAAGCAGAGAAGGCCTTGACGCTGTGTAAGCACTGCTCAGCAACAGCTAAAAAACTGGTCTGTTGTCAACACTGTTTTGGTCACCAGTCCAAAGCAGCACCCTACAAGCTTCTACAAAGAATATTAACTCTATCCCCGCCAAAACCAGTACAGCATAGAAACATTTACTGGTTATGACAGTGTGGGTCCTGGCTGTTGAAAATGTTTGTCTCCTCTGCCATCTTTCAAATTTGAAATACAAAAAGAGGAGATTACCTTGTTATTTCCCAGCTGTCTTTATGTTACTGTATGTGGATGATGCAACACTTCAAATATTGTGTTAGGCATCTAGTTAATAAATACCTGTTTGCTGACTTTCTCTGAGCAAAGTAAAAAATAAAAATAAAAATGTATTAGGTGCCTCAGGGTGATACTTGAGAGTGAATTCCTGTGTTCATGTTGAAATGAGTAAAGACAATTCAATGTGGCCGAGGACAAATATGTTCCAAATTTATAACACTGGATGTTGTAGCTTTTATTGGACAAGCAAATGGTGAAAGAACATGAACACATGTGGTAGCTTGGCATGCAGTTTATGAACATAATGAACATTTTGATAAGTGTGTTATTTGTATTTCCTTTTTGTCCAAACAAAATACCAACATTTCAGGGTCTCTTTTCAACCACCTCGTATCAAGAAAAAGCACATTGCATGGTGCATTAAACTGAACTGTTGGTGCATTAGGTCAGGAAAATACATGATTTCCTGTCTGGAGCTGGAGTCCAAAATCTAGAACTGACCAACCAGCACTCCACAGAACACATTTTCTACTAAATATTCTGTTATTAGTTGTGGGGCAGAAGAAGGCTTTTCTATATGTGCAGAATCTGTTAGAAGATTAAAGGCAATTTGTCTGCCCACACAGACCTGAAATTCAATAGAAATTACATCTTATCTTCTCCTTGTGGAGGAGCCAGAGCTAAAGGAAGGGAACCCCAACAAATCAGTTTTCTGATATAGTAGAATAGAATGAGCTGAGCACCTGCAGAGAATATATTTCAAATATATATTCTTACTATACTTCAGGTTTGAAAAGGTTTGAAAAGCATTAGGTTTGAAAAGCCTTCATTAAGAAATGTGCAGGGTCTAAACAACATGTATCTTTGCAAACAGAAAATCTGCAAAAATAAAACCACTGGTTTATAATTATAAAGAGGAACTGAAAATTTTCATCTTTGTTCCATTTCCAAACAATGATCTCCTGGTGTTTTATGAAAGCAATCTGGAAAACATTATTTCCTTGCTGCATGTAAAATAAAGGCTCGTTTATAGTTGTTTGGATTGGTTCAAATTTATAAATTATGCCAATAGCAAAGTCATATTTGCAGGTCCCGGTGCTGGGACCTGTACTGTTCAACATCTTTGTAGGAGATATGGACAGTGGGGTCGAGAGCACCCTCAGCAAGTTTGCCGATGATACCAAGCTGTTTGGCGAGGTAGACACGCTGGAAGGGAGGCATGCCATCCAGAGGGACCTGGACAGGCTGGAGAGGTGGGCCCAAGCCAACCTCATGCAGTTCAATAAGGCCAAATGCAAGGTCTTACATCTAGGTCGGGGCAATCCCAAGCACAATTACAGGTTGGGCGGGGAATGGCTGGAGAGCAGCACTGAGGAGAAGGACCTGGGTGTGCTGATCGACGAGAAGCTCAACATGAGCCAGCAATGTGCGATCGCAGCCCAGAAGGCCAACCGCATCCTGGGCTGCATCAAAAGAAGTGTGGCCAGCAGGGCGAGGGAGGTGATTCTGCCCCTCTACTCCACTCTCGTGAGACCCCACCTGGAGTACTGCGTCCAGCTCTGGAGTCCCCAACATAAGAAGGACATGGACCTGTTGGAGCGTGTCCAGAGGAGGGCCACGAGGATGATCCGAGGGCTGGAGCACCTCTCCTATGAGGAGAGGCTGAAGGAGTTGGGGCTGTTCAGCCTGGAGAAGAGAAGGCTCCGGGGAGATCTTATTGCGGCCTTTCAGTACCTAAAGGGGGCCTACAGGAGAGCTGGGGAAGGACTTTTTACTAGGGCATGTAGTGATAGGACAAGGGGGAATGGCTTCAAACTGGAAGAGGGCAGGTTTAGATTGAACATTAGGAAGAAGTTTTTCACTTTGAGGGTGGTGAGGCACTGGAACAGGTTGCCCAGAGAGGTTGTTGAGTCCCCATCCCTGGAGGTGTTCAAGGCCAGGCTGGACGTGGCCTTGGGCAACCTGGTCTAGTGGGAGGTGTCCCTGCCTATGGCAGGGGGGTTGGAACTCGATGATCTTCAAGGTCCTTTCCAACCTAAACCATTCTATGATTCTATGATTCTATGAAAGTCATCAATAAAAATTAAGATGACAATTTCTGGAAGAATAAGGAAAAAGAAAAACATTTAGGATTCCCCCAGTCTGAGGAATCTAGTGTTGGAAATTTTAGAGGAACATAGTTTCTTAATCCCTTTACATTTTATCTGATTCTCCCAAAGTTTTTTCTGATCGGTATGCAATCCTGTTCTCCTTGAAAAGTTGAGAAAACAGACACTAGTTATTCAGATTTTCAAGGACTCAACTTTTCTATAATTAAGATCTGAAGTTGCCGTCACTGAAATGACATTACCTTTAGTAGGAGCTTGATTATATCAGGAATGATCTAATTTTGTTCAAGTGTCTTTTTTTTCCCCAGTTTGTTTGTGGAAGCATTAGGAATTATTTAACTGATGGATCTTAGTTCTCTGCATTCAGAGCCATGTTGCAGCCCATCTCAGTAGTGCTGAAAAAGTGAGCAAAGAAGTTGTTACAATTAAATATAAAGACATTGACTGTTTCTGGAGCGTGCAATTTGCAAAATAATAGCCCCAGGTTACAGGAAGATAGTGAGACTGGCAGACTGTACAGCATACTGTACAGTACAGTACAATGTCTCTAATTAAGAAAACAACTGAAGGGTACAAGGTTCAGTGCAGAAGAACCTTTTGTCTCTTCCCAGTCACCAGGCTTAAGATGAGTCAGCTCTGAGCCATAAGCTCCACTCTGTCCTCTGCTAAGTGCGTGTGGTCAGGGAGGATCCAGATTCTCTGAAATCCCGTCAACGTCAGCATGTCGGAGATTTCATTTGTGCATTATGAGTTGGTCTCCGGGTCTGCATAATGCACTCAGGAATGAGAAATTCTCTGCCTTTTCAGATGTTTAACTCACCTGGAGCACAGCATTAACTTGTGCGGTTCAGTATTCCCAGAGAAAAGCTCTGTTAGATATTCATCTATCAAATGAAAGATTCTTACAGCATAGCGAGGATTCATCCTCTTGTGATCAGGAAGCTACCTGCACGGACCAACTCTGTTTAGACATGATAAAGACCTCAAATTGCTCTGAATAGTTGCTGCTATTTTGACAGAATTGTTGAATGACAGAGATGTATTTCCTATGCTCGGTTTTTCAGGTCTATTTGGCACACCTAAGTTTCAAGTAACAGATTCAGTTGAAAGGATTCTTCAACATTTATGTTGTTAGAATTCTCTTGCACCTTCTCTCTTCACATATTTTGTTGTATTTTCTCCCATGTCTTCCTGTTTTGCCTTGCCTGAGCTACAGCCTGGATCTGGACAGCCTGTTAGAGCTGAAGAATGGCCTGAAACCTTGACTGTATGTAGAAATATTTTTTACAGGAGTTATTTCTTATTCAGTTGATGTAAGCAACGTCTTCCTCTGTCCATGTACCTAACAAATGTAAAGCAAAATGGTTCTTTTCCTAGAAAGGATGTTATCATAATAAACCAATTTTTGCTAATTCATATTTTTACAAAGGCATCTCTTTTGGATGACCCTTTGGCTGCTGAATATTACAGTTAAGTTGGTACATGCTGTTAAAAATATTGCTCTATTTTGCCTTTAGCAATCATGCAGCAAAATATTGCTCAGCATGAAAACGAAATGATAAAGATAAGGCAGTTAATAATTGCAAGATATGCTACTGTATCTCCTGTTATTAAAATGAGTAACACGAGAGGATTTGGAATATATATCCTTAATTATTTTTGTCTGTCTATTCAGGAAATAGAGAACCAATGTCAAAAAAAAACCCCACCAAAACCACAAAATCCATTTTTATTTTACTGGATTAAAACACTTTTTTTTTTCCCTTTGGGTCTTTTTCCCTGTGCTAAGGATCTGTAGTTCCAATTGATTTTTTTAAAGCACTTATATCAGTTATTTAGACAAAATTAACATATGCCACTGCAAATATTGAGAGGTTTAATGTTATTAGGACTGGATTTTTCATACGTACCCCCTGAAAAATGGTTTTTCCTAGACTTAAAAACTTCATTAATTGTATTTGCAACCTGACATCAGCACTGTAGTCTTTCCATGTCACAGCTTCTGTCCCCATGATATCTTGAGATAACTGATGAGATAACTTGAGATGACTAAAATACACAAACCAGAAAAAAAAATAATATTCTTTAGAAAATGAGTACTTGATCTTAAGAATAAGATAATTTCATTCACTCATTTACCACAGGTAACCCAGTCCAGTGGCTCAGACAGGATTAGGCAATTTATGAAGAATTTAAGAATAAAATTAAAAGACCGTTCTGCATTCCCCCCATCTAGTTATCAAATTTGATCACATCATAAAATTCTATACAAAATTTACCATGCTGTTGGATAAGAAATAGGAGCTTTGCCTACTGAATGCATATTGAAGACTATGCCAGAAACTTATTCTTGTAACTGCTCCTTTTCATTATTTTTAAAGAAAAATGGACTTAAACTATCTGCAAATGTATTTAGCAACAGAGCTAAAGAACTTTCACAGGTATTGCTTGAAGGAATAAAAATAAAACTTTGTATAGCTCTCTGTCTTATAATTTGATATACACTGTACTTCATCAAAACAGCGTACATACTTGATTTTAACCTTCTTCGGGCTCCAAATGGCATGCATTAGAAAGAGTCCAGATTCAAGAAAATTGAGATGGCTGAGGTGATTCTGTTGTAAAGTTCTTCAGCCGGGATAAACCATTTTGTGAAATTCAGACCTTCTGGAAAGTAGAACCTTTATTCTTCCAGAAGTCTGTCCATCTCCTTCTTTGGGCCAGAAAATTTTTATCAAATTTTGTTTTTATAGCATGGTTATTGCTGTTAAATCACTGAGATTGTATAAAATGGTTGAGCTCCTATCAGTTTACCTGACTTTTCAGGTACCGGACAAATGCATCAAGACCTCCTCTGGCAGCTCCAGTGACTCTGTGATCTCTGCCCTATGGGCTGTCATGAGCAACTTGGAAAGAGTTGTTCTGATGTTCTGATGGCATCCAAGCTTTAAATATCATACAGCTTCAAGTAATAGAAACAGAGACATTTTTCAACATGAAAAAAATTGAATTAATTAGGAAAAATGAAAATAAAAATCCTTGCTCTTACAGAAAAATAGATCCCTTCCTCTGAAGGCTCTACCAAACGGTAATAGGATGTTGTAACTTTATTTGCCGTAAATATAGTTTCAGCACATATAACTCTCCTTGCCATCCTAGCAGAGACATCAACAGCAGGGCCTATTGCTTAATTATGTTATCAAATTTTAGTAGCTAATTTCTTTAGCTTACAACATAGGTTGTATAGCAATATATTTCTTTTATTACTAGTGAAAGAAAAACCTGCAGTAACGGCCAAACCTTTTCAGCAAACACCTTTTAATTTACTTTAAACTGATTTAGCGTGTAGGATTAAAGCGTAATTCAAGGTGTAAGGTTTTTTCCCCACAGGAAACAGTAACTAGTTAGTCAGTAAATCCAGACTATTAAAAAAATATTGCTGTAAGGGACTTCAAAAGGCCATTTCTCTACCTCTGCCCTCAGGCAGAATGTCTGTTATTGCCAACAGATGTTTGCCTAATCCAATCTTAAAAGACTCCAGTTCTGGAAATTCCCAAATCCCTAAATTAGGGAGATTACAAATTAGACAAAATTTTCTTTAATATGTGATCTCACACTCCTTTCTTGCAATGTATGACCAACAAAACATGTATTTTAAGATGTTTATCATTTCTCTCAGCCCTGTTTCTCAGATTTTTCAACTGTTCCTAACTTTGCTAGGAGAAAGAATCAAACCCTCATCAGGTCCACATCGATAAGGAAGTGGGTAGATTTTCAGAATTACTCGAGGTTGTTCCATAGTCCAGTAAAACTAGGAACAAAGGAAAGAATTAAAGAACTAAATGTCTTCATGAAGGCAATCAGATATTTTTTCTTCCAGATGCTACTACATTGGATAGTGGGCTGAACATAATAAACCACAAAATGGGTAACTACTTACCTCCCTTTTTCCAAGTTTATATTTACAGTTTACAATCCAGCCATAGCCCAGAGTAGGTTACTGGTTTAGTTTCTAGAACTGCAGGTTTTTTGTTTGTTTTTTTTTCAGTAAGAGGAATTATTTGAATATCTTAAATGTTTTGGAATAAAATTATTTCTGGTGGCTAAGATCTATATTGTAAGCAATCTAGCAAAATATCACTTTTTTTTTTTTTTTTAAAGGTCTTATAAAATCGATCTGGAAAGGAGTTAGGAAAGTTAATTCATTCTCCCTGCTGAAGGGAGATCAGCTGATCCTGTGTAATTTCTGACAGACATTCCCACTTTATTTTAAAAAGGTCCCATGTTAGAGAGTCTACAGCCTCCCTGAGCAGGCTGCTCCCATGCATAGGTTTGGAAGCTTGTTCTGATGTCTAACCTAAATCCCATTTTCTGCAGTTTAAGCCAATTAAAATGTGAGCTGATATTCTTGCCTTTAGTATGAAATAAGTGTGTCTTTTTTGTTGGGAAATCCCTCAGGCTTGTGGTGTGAGAGGGTTAAAGAGAGTACACACTCTCTTTGACTGCTCAAATAAAAAATCAAGGGGTTTACGATTCATTAACAAAAAATTACACTCCTTTTCACGAAGTCTGATAATTTATAGTGTACTTTTACTCTCCTTCACTTAAAGCCATGTAAAAATATGTGAGGGTTTTTTTGTCGTTGATAAGGTTAATTAGTTCTCTGATCAACATTCTATAGTTGCTAGCTATGGTCCTTGTAAAAAAAAAACAAAAACGGATTCATTATAATAAACGGAAGTTGGATAAGAAATAGGAGCTTTGCCTACTGAATGCATATTGGGACAGTATTCCCAAAACTTATTCTTGTAACTCCTCCTTTTAATTATTTTTAAAGGAAAATAGATTAGCATTTTTTAAACTAATTCTTAGTAATAACAGTGGGTGCATTTTTGCCAGTATAGCTCGGTCTTTACCAGTATCTTTTTGTATGTGTATAAAAACTTCTGCTTTCTGCAGTAGGCAATTGCTTTTTGCGTCTTTCTGGAATGAACACACCTTTATATTCAGGGTGGGGGGGTGTTGGAAGAAATTACAGAAGAGCTGTTGGACTCACACCTACCTACGCAAGCATTGGATCACATAGTCCAACCCCAACCAGTCAGTCTGTTGGTAACAGCCACCAGATTTGCATCTGCGTGCCGACAGAGCGCAGTCCCATGCTATATGGTTGCTCCTTTTTTTAAGCGAGAGGGGGGAGCAAGGAGGATGGTTGCTGGTTTCTTAAGTCTAAATCACCCACTAAGTATATCCATGGGGATACCCCCGCCTTCGGTTCACAGTAAAGTGACTGCGGTTTGAGGGTGAATCTAAGCAATTTCCACAGTTTTTCTGAAAGGAGGGAACATATTTCTTATCATGAGGGTGTAACTTCTTCCTCCAGGAATGCGGAATTTGAAAAGGAATTGGTCTCAGACAGGAGGTTTTGGGGCACAGTGTTTCAAGGCCACTCCAGGAGCAAAACAAGATATTTAGCGAAGGGTGTTGTACAAAAAAAAATATGATTGAATCTTAAGAAAAAGAAAATGGCAAATCTTCTTTTACACTTCTTTATACCAGAAATAGTCAATGGAAATTCTCAAATTGGAAGTGTCACCCAAAGTGTCAAAGTGTCCTGAAGAATGACAGGAGTGATGTCCTCCACAGAGAGTTCAGCCCCAGAGGTTTCAGCCCGACCCACAGTCTGAGCGCAGTGCAGAGAGCAGGTATGTGTCAGGAATCTCCTCAGAAAAAAACGAGGAGATTCTTTAACTAACTGCTTTAAAAGCTTGTATTTAAGTTTGCACTTGTTTGCCAAGCCTAGGTACTTCCACGTTGTGCAAGTCACCAAGGAATCATCAAAAATGAACAAAATCTAGCACATGAACTCTATCTTGTACTACCTAACTGGGAAGCAGGGATTTACCTTCTCCCGTCACACCATGCTGACCTTAAATTTTTTTGTCTGTCCTTTTATTGTGGGAGCATTTGCTCTCCATCAAGAAAGGATCTGACTACACACTCTTGGGTGTCTGCAGCAACTCCAGCTCTAGTCCTTTAGAAATGAGATTTCCTGTCCATTAATGACTCATAAAACAGGATCACTGTAGGGTTAATGGCAAAATAATTCAATATGTTAAGAAATATATGAGGTAGATAGAAACAATTCGTTTCAGTTTCTCAAGCCTTCTTCTACCTCAGTGCTCCTCCTAACACTGTCAAGCATCAGTCTGTTCAGTAGCAGTGTCTGAATTATTTACTAGTGAAAAAATTAACGATATCGTGCAGTACAAACCACAATAAACATAATAAGTTATTCCACTGATTCTGCAGAGCTTTTAAAGGACAAACAAAAAGGTTAGGGCATGTAAATCAAAATTTGTTTGTCATTTCCTTATCCTACATTTTCTGCCTTTATTAGTTGGGATAAACTGTAGGCTCATCTAAATTATATCCCTAACAGCAGCCGCAGCAGGATGGGTGATGTGGGCACTGCAGTGTATTGGCAGATCCCAGGAAGAAAACACACATGCTACTCCAGGCACAACTAAAGGGAGAGCAAGAGGGGCTCCTCTTAAGCCTTACAGTTTATCAGCAAAAATGTCTGGATGGCAAAGGAATTTCTGATCACAATTTAGGATGGACTATCTTTATTATCCCATTATTATGCCCCAATGATTATCCACTATTTTGGGTATCACCAGATCGGGATATGTGAATGCTTATCAATCCACTTCATGGCAATGAAGTTACCCCAAATCTCCTCTCTGGGCAGTTCAAGTTGAAACGGTTGAGTTTGCAGACTGGGGGCATGATGTGCTCCGAAGACCAGCATTGGTAGCTGGTTAACTTCTTAAATTATTCCACCTAGATCCACCAGAGATGATCTAGCTGTATCTTTACTGTTAATCTTGCAGTGCAGGGCGAGAAATTGGTGTCCAGAGTAAACTGGACAGTTTGCTTTCCATCTTCCTCAGCAGGCTTTTTCACAGTAGAATTGACTTGTCTTTTAATGTTCTAGAACCTCAATAGCTTCAATGTGCTTTTAGAATATTAAAGTTCCAGAACATTTCCAGGAAAGGTTAACTATCTCCTTCTCCTTCCCAAATATTATATATGATTTATTAATTTGATTAAAATATCAGTTGCTTTGAAAATTAATTTCAGACCAAGAACAAAAAAATCTACATTTTTTAAACATCATGCACTACCTTATAAACTTGAATACGTTTTATCATGTTTCATAGAATCATAGAATCATAGAATGGTTTAGGTTGGAAGGGACCATCTAGTTCCAACCCCCCTGCCATGGGCAGGGACACCTCCCACTAGACCAGGTTGCTCAAAGCCCCATCCAGCCTGGCCTTGAACACCTCCAGGGATGGGGCCTCAACAACTTCTCTTGGCAACCTCTGCCAGTGCCTCACCACCCTCACAGTGAAAAACATCTTCCTAATATCTAACCTAAATCTACCTTCTTCCAGTTTTAAACCATCGCCCCTCATCCTATTGCTACAGTCTCCGATAATGAGTCCCTCCCCATCTTTCCTGTAGGTCCCCTTTAGGTACTGGAAGGCTCCTATAAGGTCTCCCTGGAGCCTTCTCTTTTGCACGCTGAACAACTCCAACTCTCTCAGCCTGTCCTCACAGGAGAGGTGCTCCAGCCCTCTGAGCACCTTTGTGGCCTTTCTCTGGACTCACTCCAACATGTCCATGTTTTTCCTGTGTTGGGAACTCCAGAGCTGGATGCAGTACTCCAGGTGGTTTATATTATCTCTGGATCTCCGCTTTTATTTTCAAATGTTTCACACAAACTTTCAGTATTTGCAATGTATTGCTAACAATTTTTATTTTGGATAAGAGAAGTTTGATAATAACAAAAGTTCTGTCTAATTTTGCCTCTGTGATATGATACCACACTAAGTATTTTGGTTTTCAAGCCAGTATTTGCCTTCTGTTATATTTCCATATCTACCTTTTGTGGTAATTGTTAATTTGAAATGTCAGAGTTCTATTTCAATTTAATTAACATAACCACGCACAGAAAAGAGTGGAAATCTCTTTTAATTTAAATAAAATTTATTAAGACTGCCCAGAATATCATTGTTGTTGGAGTTTCCTAGGTAACCATAAGCGTTTTGACTGTCAGCTTACAGAACAGCTTGACACCTGGAAATTCCTGCAAAGTTACTACCTGGAGATGGGTTGCCATTTAGCTCTTTGATTTATTCCATTTTTACTTCTGCTACACAAAACAGATTAGAGAACGTGATTTTCAGAATGTTCTTCTTTAATTCTTTCATGTTCCTGTCTTTTTGCTATATGTTTTTTGGGGACTGAAAGTCTTATTTGGGAAATGTGTTCCCTGATCCACTGCACTCGCAGAGAAGAGAACTTGTCCTCTGTGCTCTGCCAGCAGAGGTGATGCTAGGTGGACGTAGCTGCTGGGCAGATCTCTAGTTCTATCAAGTAGATCTGCCAGTGGAGTTTGCTCCCATCAAAAACAGAGGATCTAAAGAAAGGAGCTGGTACTCATATTTTCTGGCATGTGTTTCAGCCAAGTGAAGAATGGGTAAATGTGATTTTCAGCAATGACACGTGAGGTAGGCTGTGAAACTCAGCAATAGACAGATGTATGAGATAACCCTTTTACTTAGTGACATGCATTCTGCAAGGTCCCTAAATGTCCTACTTAATTTAAGGAAGCCATTTCTATTCTGCCAAATTTTCTCACACAAGACACTCAGAAAAAAATTCACAGGAATTTACAAGAGGAAAGGATTATTTCAGGTACTACAGAGAGGCCACAAAACCTCATTTTGCAGGTAGTACTTACCTACTAGAAATCCAGATCCACAATAAAATATACAAAACCACAGCTGAACTATCAAAAGGTTTCTGCAATATTTCTGAAATCTGCACAGGCAGTTAATCTGACCATGAGAACCAGAAAATAACCATGCTAAAACTTCCAAAAATCTCCAAAGGGGCATTTTTCACAGACTTTTAAATGCCTCTTCACAAAAGCATACATTATCTCCTTTCTCTTCTCTGAAGAGAATAAAATCTTTATATATGTGAGGGCATTTATGAACGGGCGACTACACAGTCATAGGGAAGGTTGAGGGAAATAAGGGTTAAACCACAATAAGAACTCAATGCTGGTTTTAGAGTAAAAATGTCTTTGGGTGGGGCGGTTTATTACTCCATGGAAAGATATATGTAAACAGAGCCATATAAAGTTTACAGGTGTTTAATTTTAATTTTTTTAAAATTAACTTAATTTCCATACTTCAAGCTTTTACAGAAATGACTGGAGCGCATTAAAGTAGCTATCCCAGTGGTGTTTTTACTACAAAACCAAATAAAAAACTTCAAATAAATATTGTAATAACTTTTTCTGGTTACTTCTGGTAACAGACCCTTCTGATGTGGTGGTTGTCAAGATCAGATTATCCTTTTCCATAGCCAAGTGAAACAGACTTTGCAGCCTGGGAAAAAAGCTCAAGAAAACGTGAAAGGTCATACGGAAATATTGTAATAAATATTGTAATAACTTTTCTACATAAAATACAAAAAGGGAAGTTTTTACTTTTTTTTAATGAAGGGCAACTATCCTAGTAACATTTGTTTTTAAAAACACGGTTTTTCAGCAAAGACTCTCCCTCCTTTTCAGGAAAAAAAAAAAAAGAGATGTAACATCAGACAGCTTTAACAGTGCACCTCTAAGCATTTGACAAAATTAGGTCTGTTGTTGTTTGGGCCATTGAGTACTATTAGAAGGCCACAGTGACAATTCCTAGAGCAACAGGTTATAATGCTGTTGAAAGATGTACTTTAGCCTGATATATAAGGCAAGTCAGTTCATCCTTCCTCTCTTTCTCCATTTGCAACATACTAATCTCCTTTAAAAGTGCTTTTAGATAAGCTTATGGAAGCTGATATAGTTTCATTCATGCTACCACATGAAATGTAATAAAAATTATATGTCTTTAGAAAAACCTGAAAATGGTACACTTCAGTATTTTATTAACATGAGTATTACGACAGTAACATTACAAGTGATGCTATGAAATTTCTTGAAAACTATCCCCATTCTAAGCACTAAACAGTGTGCTGTGTGGAACAACCCTGTTAGATGGGTTGAGTAACTATCTTTGATTTTTCCTAAAGCCAATTAATTACTATCTTGAACGGAAGTAAATTCTAAAATAATTACATTTATTTCCATTCAAATAACACTTTGGAGCTTTACTGGAAAGACAGCCTATTCCTCAGTGTCAGTGCTGAGACATTTGCTGAGCTTTGTGCAAAAAAAGAATACCCAGGAGTAATCCATGGGCTACTCAGTCGCTGTGGTACGCCTTTCTTTTCCTCACCATTTATAACTTCACGATGCGGGTGGAGAATATTTCAAGTGCAACAGAAATTAAATGTTCATAGAATGTTTGAAATTTAACGCCTGTTTTCATGGGCATCTTAAGTAATTTGTAAAAAAAACCCCTTTTATTAAAAAGTTTACACTGTGTAATCTTTTTCCGTGATGTTACAACAGTACAGGGAAATTCCCTTCAATGGAAATGTATCTGAAGGGCAGTTGATTTACAACTCTTTCATTTGTTGCTGTAGTTGAGAAGGGCAGAGTGAATGTTTCCTACTGGTGTGACAGAGCTGGAAAAAGGAACTTAACCTCAGGCTAAAGCTGGGTTAACGAGCTCTAGGGCCTTATTTCACTTCAGCAGAATCACTCGGAGCTTCTGCACTGCAGCTGTATGGCTGTTATGACAAGCCTTTGGCCTCTAAATGGGGCTTGGGCACACTCTATTATTCAGTCCTCCTTGTGCATCTGTAACGACTTTGTAGCCCACACAAGTCATTTCTAGACCCTTCTGGTGTGGTGGTTGTCAAGGTCAGATTGTCCTTTTCCATAGCCAAGTGAAACAGACTTTGCAGCCTGGGAAAAAAAGCTCGAGAAAATGTGAAAGGTGATACGGAAACTCTCTGACCACTCAGTGCACTGCAGAATAGATTAAATCTTGAGAACTCCTGAACTGGTGGGATGAGTTCCCAGTGTTTTTTTCACCCTTTCCACCTCAGTTACACATTTCAGACATGTTTTGTCAGGCTGCAATGTCTGGCTAAGCAGTTCAGTAGTGCTGTTACCACACTCTGCTTATTATCAGTGATGCTGTCTCCTCACTTATCATGTTCAGAAATTATTACTGTTTCTGTATTCACAACTTCACTTTCCACTGAGCAGAAAAAAAAAGTTAGTGATAAAATAAAATATTATGGAAAAGGTTGTATCCAGATTGAGGAAGTTGGTCTGAAAAGGGTCAGGACTGTCCCACGTGCAGAAGAGCGAGGCTCAGTTGAACTGGGAATGGAAGTCTTCTGCTGGACTAGTGGTGATGCCCTTGGCAATGGGAGTGGGCCCAGTGAGAAAGGATGAACACTTGCCCGGTGTGGGAGGTAGTCAACTGATCTTTCAACATCCAGTTTAATTCTTAATTCAACATATTCAGGAAAAAACTAGTCGCAAACACATAGTTATCATTGAATGATCCATGTTGGAAGGGACCTCAAAGTCTCTAGTCCAACCTCTTGCTCAAAACAGGATGATCTTTGACATTGAAAAAAAAAAGGAACAAAATGCAGACATTAGGTGAAAGAAAAAGTCTAAATCAGCACTATACCTGCTTCTTTCATAAAAATAATACTTTTTTTTTTTTTAATTTGCTGCAAAGTGCCAAAATTTGTTTCCCTTAAATTATCTCTCCCTGTGACATTTCCTCTAGCTTCTTTTCTTTTGGAATCATCTGAAATATCCTACAGGGACTCCTCTCACTGAGGAAAAGGGCCTACTGTATCCACCTCCAGTTAGAGCTATCCCAAAGGGTTTTCATACATGGAATATGTCATATTCCAAGTTCAGTGTAGCAGTGGGCATCTTATTTCCCATTTGACTACTGTACTATACCTATTGTGGCTCTGGTGAGCTGCAAGAAATGCTACACGGGAGAAGTCTTCTGCACTGCCTGGTGCATTTTCACTACCCGGACCCATGATAGCCAGCGTCACAGAAGCGTGACTAGGAATTGAATGAAATTCTATGGATGAAAGCATAAATAGGGGCATGGAGCTTCACTAAACTCCCTGACATTTCCAACAACTTAGATCTAAGAGTAGTGGTGGTCTCTGAAAGGAGTGATGGGGAGCTGGACCTCAACAGAAAACAGAGAAGTGCTGATCAGAGACAGTGCTTCCAAGTCGAAGGAAATGCTGTGTAATGACCATTTTCATCTAGAGCTTCCATGACTACTGCTTCATTTCTAAGCAGCACTGCTCCCTCACCCGCTTCCTCTCAGGCTGTTGTTTTTCAGAGATACAGGACATTTAATTTGTTTCCAGATTGTTTATCATCCCAATGTTTCTGTAAACACTTCCAGCAGCCTTCTCACTTCTGGCAGCTGTGGACAGCCTGTGCTCCTGAGGTGGAGCTCAGCTCTGGCCCTCACATGGAAGGAAGCTGTTTGCATAAAATTTTCACTTATAGCCATTGAAGCCCAGAGCTGTGCAAGACCCTGAACATACCAGCAGTCTGAAAAGTGTTAGTGGCCTCCCCCTTCTCCTAAACCATTCAGAAATTCAGTAAGCAGTGGAAAGGAAGTGGAGAAATATTATGTTAGGTATGCAACACCTTGTTTTATCTCTAAAAACTCAAGAACGCTTAAGAGGTTATGGTTGGAACAGGGTATGGTTGGTGTGTTAGGTGATGATACCGGTTTCTGGATTATGGTACTCAGGTTGTTCAAAACACCTGTAATCTCGTTGTTGGCAGCTGTCACTCACACATGGAACAATACAGAAGGGCAGGAAATTTCATGTTTTCCTTGGGAACTTATGAATGCAGAGGAAGGAATAATCAAACTCTGGTGCCTGTCATTTGATGCATGAGTGCTGATGGACCGACCTTCCTAATGTAGATAAAAAAACACTCAAAGATCTTTATCTAGGTGACCTTTAAGTACTACCAAATTACTTCAGTCAGTGACTTGATCTTGATACTGCATCAGTTTCTATTTCTGGGAAATGAGCATTTAATTCTTGATCATTTAATTTTCATGCCTTTGCATCAGGCCTCTATTTGAGGGTGAGAAAAAGAGTTTAATGGCACATCATATAAAAATTCATTTTATCCTCACTCTCCATTTTCTTTAGTCCATTGCTAGGCAAGCTTTTCCATCTAATCTGATCCTCTTGGTTCAGCCATCCTTTCTACTAAGACTTCTGTTATTGTAGCTTATAGAAGGTAGCTCTGGCCACATTTTGGTATTAACCTGGTATGATGGACTCCTTTAAAGTTCCTTTCTTACTGTAGTTACCACTGAAGGAAAATTACTGATAATTACAATGAGCTTACGCAACCTTTTCACATTGAGTATTTCTCATGAACAAACCCCAGCTTTTATATCCCCTTCTGTGCTGGTTTGTGATGTGGAGGATGGCTGGAGTCATGCTGTACCTTCGCATCTTTTTATCAGTGCAGTGAAAAATGTATTTCAGGTAGTTGAGTGATCACACTGATGCCGTTTTGTGGGCTGCATTTTTTTTGTTGTTGCTTACCTTAAATCTAACTACCATCTGCTTCTTATTCTACAGATAAAAGGACTGCCATTTTGTCACTATTGACTTTAAAACTTCAGTGGCTTTGACTTTACTTTAAAGTCCTACTTTACAATGAAGATTTCCCAGTGGAAAAAGAAAAGGATCAGAGTCTCTCAGCGTTAACCAAAATAGGAAGTGATATCTGTAACTAGGGTATAAGCAATTCTCTGACAATTCAGGCTAATGAAGTTTTCTCTGTGAATTGCCACAGAGGCTTTTATGACAGAAAAGAGACCAGTAGTTTCACCGCTGAAGTCCCTAAGTATAAAAATGTGCTTTCTTTAACAGTCTAAATTCAGACCTTATTTAAGTGATAAAACCGAGTCAATGATCACAAGATCTGAATGTGTCTTCATAACTTACTAACAACTAAGTGAAAATCACTTCCTAAAAGCTTCAAGATTCAGTGAATAAAACATAAGTCATGTTACTGTCTTCTCTCAGCACACACTTTGGCATTAAGACATGAGCACTGACTGCTAAGTGGAGTTCGAACAAGGCTTTGCATCTTATGCTGCCGAATTTTGAATAGCATCAATGCCCAAAAGCTACCACAAGTTAGGCTAGGAGAAACACGCTTCTTTCAGTAAAATTAATTAAGATATTTGCTTTTGGGGATATGGTCTTAGTTGCTCAATTTCATTATGAGGCACAAAAATTTTCATATAAGTGAGAATCGGGGATTCTTCATTTTTACCAATTTACCCTTTAACTTGATTAAAAATATCACTGTAGGGGAGGGGAGGACAGAGAATCTGCTCTTTGTTTCTAATTCCAAACTCAGTTACATCAGTGTAAGTTGGCAGTTCTCTAGAAGTCTGTGGAGACAGGCCAGTTTTATAGCAGTTTGGGAGAAGAACTAGGTACTAATCTGCCTAAAGAAGCATATCAGCTGCAATAAGACTGCAGGACTTGTTACAGCTGTGGAAAACTGAATATCATTAGCTTCCCCTCATTTATTTTACTGTTAGGCTTGCAGCATTTGTGTTGAAGTGGCACACATGAAAATAAAAACAGCGTGCTTCTCATGTCCTGTATTTCTCTGTGATACTATTAGCTAAAAAATTAAGATGTAGATTGCCTTGTAAGGTAAGCTGCCATCCACATTTTTCTACAAATGAGAAAAATGTCTTTTTGCCCATTTATTTCGATAAATATATTTATTTCAAGGTGAGAGGTACAGCTGGCTTATGAAAAGAGAGAATGGAAATGGCATTATGAGGTCCTTTTACATAGGCTTTTAAATAGCAATTATCCTAACATTTCTCATGGATGTACAGAGCTCACCATCCTCTCTGGTTCTTTGGACCATAGGCTAGGTGTTACCTTTGACCTTTATTGCCCCTCATGTAGGTTTTCTCACTAAGATTGCCACAAAGTTATTACCAATACTCAGCTGATATATAGAGAGCCTCTAGAAAATAGTGATTTATATTGGTCCAGTATCTGCCAGCTTTTCTTGTCCCCATTATTTTTGTGGGTAGCTAACAAGTTCTTTGACATTACCTATGAACTGCTGTTGAGTGACTGGAATTGAGACTGAAACTTTGCTTATATCACCAAGTTTGAATGTTGTCCAGAAGGAGCACTCGGTACCATGCAGGCAGATATATTCAATCACTGGAGAGCAAATCCTCCTTTCTTAGCAATAAGAAAAGCAAACACCAGTTGTAAAGACTGCTGTAATGAACACATCAAGAGGAATTTTGAATGCCTGGTCTAACAAAAGTGGAGTTGATTTCTCCTCTGTCTTACATCTTGCCCTGTTGTATATATTGTGCAATAAGAGACTGCACTTTTCTTTCACTGAATAGCATGATAGGGCAACATTTCGCAGCACGGTATTTCCCATTATGTTAATGGCAGGGTCCGGCATAAAAGAGTGACAAATTCCACTTATGAGGCATCATCTCAAAATCCTGGTGAAGCAGCCGCTATGCCCAACGTTCCCTTGTAGGGAATTCAGGGAGAAAGCAGCAATTATCATAAATGGGAATTTCAAATGTTGGTAAAGTGAATATGATCTGTGGAACACAATTGTAGTTTTTCCATACTTCTGTATAATACCTACCCTAAATTTTTATATGCTTATACAGCAGTACAGAATCCATGCCTCAGTACAACATTTAAGATCATGTATTTTTAATCTTTATCCTCAGCTATTGCTCATTCTTAAAATTGCATTTGAGCAATGAATTTTATGGAATACAATTTCTATTAAAAAGATAAGAATATTCATTTTAATAGTGCAGAAATAGTATAGTGACATTCGGATTCTCTCCATACAAACATGAGTTTATGATTTGCTCCATAGAGCCCAAACAATCATCTCCCCATCTATATTTACCAATAATTCTCAAGATGTCCTCAGACTAATATTGCTTTTGTAGAAGACCATTTCCTGCAATTAATCACAGCACCTTTTATGAACCTGTTTTGTCATTTATTAAGCACTGAACAAATGGTCCAAAGCAGGTAAATGGCTGTTTCTGAGGCCAGTACAGATAATTCAAAGCAAGGTAGTAAATCAGATTTGCATTCTCTGATTATGTACATTATAATTAAGAGAATAAATATGCGCCAAGTGATAGGATTAGTATAAAAATTTCAGGGTTAGTATAAAAATTCAAAGGCCAAAGGGAATAAACCTGTCTAACTGTGCTCCAAACATGTCAGTAGTGACTACCGAGTTACGTCCTTTCATTTCCTTTAAGGAGGTTTCTCTAGATGACTTTGGTCACCTTCCGACTCATTTTGTCTTTTATACATATTGCCACTGATAGAGCTTTTGCAAAAACTAAAAGAAAAGGCTGACTGACATTTCTGAAAAGCATGTAATTAGCGATACATTAGTGAGCTTCCAGATATCAGCTGGAGCAGTTCTGCTCTTTATAAGCATGCGACAGAAGTTAGCCATTGTCATGAGTATCAGCTTCCTTTGCTGCAGTTCATCAAATGACTACAGGTACCACACAGTTATATTTGTTTTAACTGGAAGACTGCCATGTATTTGTGGTGACAGGCAGCAAGATTCAGTTTGGCAGGTTTTAAATACACACCTGTGGAGAGAAAGTTCAGGTCAGAAGCACTCACCGTGCAAAGGTCATTACCTTGTTGTGTATTTAAATTAGCTACAGAGGAGCACTCCAGCTGTGATAAGCTCTTATTGGGTTTCCTCTCCCACAATGAAACATCTGAATGTCAGGTAATCTCTGAAAGTAAAGGTACTTTGAATACCTTGGGAGAGTGATGCAACTAGGATAATGACATAAGAATAAAAGAAGATATTTTCAATAGTTATTGTATACTGGTTGTATACACTATTGCAGTATACTACCAATGGCAGTTGTATTTATAATCAGTTGTTTTACCTAATCCTTTTTAATGTGTGACACAGCTGAACAATATGATTTTGGCCTCACTTAAATGGATATAAAGCCAGTACATCTTTTCAGAGATGCTGCTTGAATCATTTATATCGTTCTCCCCAAGAACAGAGTCAAATAAGACTCTAGGAATTTTTGGTGATGTTTTCAGGTAGTATAAGTAGGTTGTCTCGAGACTCGTGCAAAATGGCTCTGTGTAATTTCTACTTTACATTTTCATGAAAAACTCAAATCTCAGGCTACTTTTTTCAAGAAATTTGATATGGATGATGAACCTTTGGAGAGAATTGGCCAATTTATGGGTCGGAATAAAAAAAAATTGTTATGAAGGCTGGTGACATTTGGTAGTTCAACTAAATTCTGCTTTGAGATGTTGGAACATGAAGTGAAATTCATGGGCTGTGAATCTGTGAAAGCTCAGGATAAGAAAGAAAGATTTTATGACTGAGAAAATTATCTCCTTTTTGATACATGACCTATGGGTTTTTTTAATAAGTTAGAATCTTCCAAATTGTCCATAAAATGAGCAGTGGACAGCATGTTTAATGACAGAGCTGTGGGATTCATTGAATAAGAGCATATTTGCTTGGCAAAATGAATGGCATATGCCATCATGAGGCTTAAATACTAGTGCTACCACTATAAATGTTTTCTAATTGTGCCCATAAAGCAGAATTACACAGTGGTCTGCAATAACCAGCAATATTTTCAAAACAGACTTAAAAAAACCCTCATTTAACAATGATATATAAATAGGACACACAGGAAAAATTTATTTCCCTTTATCAGATTTTTACGTGTCAGATCATAAAATTATTCACAGAATAAAACTGGAAGTATCATCAAAGCTATGTACCTTCCCCTAACAGGATTCCCAGCTTTCCCTAAACAGCTCCTGACAGACATTTCTCTAACCTGTTCTCAGATGCCCCCAGTGAGAGACCTTGCACAGCGTGCGCACGCAATGAATCCCAGCACTCCACTGTCCTTACGGCGACGAATTATTTCCCAACGTCTAACCGAAATTCAATCTCTCATCTACTTTACTCATACACTTGAGATCTCTCATTTGCTGTTTCTCGGAATACTGCAACCCCAAACCATTTCAGGTGGCCTGCAATATGTGCAATAAATCTTGTCACCAGGACACTGAGTGAAGGATTACTGTTCTTTATGTGCTGAAATGAAAATGCAAAGCTTGACATTTATGTCTGTTTCTGCTGTTTATCTGCTGTTTCTGCATGGCTTCTAGCACTGTTTCCCAGTCATGGTTATCAGTCTAAAATGTGACTATGACTACAAAAAGACTCCATGCAGTCACATACTTTAGAAGACCAGGACTTCTGTTATTTCTGATATAGAGAATACTGTTTAGAAAAAGGCTTAGCAGGTATATCCTACAGAAACCTGCAAACTTACACTGGTGTGATTCTACTTCAAGGTTTGCTTGCATAATTTCTGCCTGTAGGTCTTCTGTTATATTTTGTTTGACGCTTGCCTCTGAAGGTATGTGAAGTAGCAAGTGTCCCGTTACCTGCTATTAGCAGGAGAAAGTTATCTTTTATGATGGTTCCTAAGCACAATTTTAATATACATAATAGTAGTTACATTTGTAAAATTGTGTTCCTTGCCAAGTTTTTGTTTGCTTAGTATAATTAAAATTAGCAGTGTTTATCTTATTTTGCATACCTCTATACAAGAAACACTGCAGTTAGACAATTTGCCTTTTGGACGTGGTAGCAAAGGATTTTAATCCAAAGCATTGTATTGTCTATCAGTAGGAATCCCAGTTGCAACAAAGCTATTATTGCTATGCCTAGCGGCAACTGTTCTGGAAGTTTCAAACATTGCCTTGCCCTGACAGACCCCACGGAGTGATCGGCTGCTTAGGTAACTCATTGATCCCAAGAAGATGCCTCTCTGAATCAATTGATCTACATTAACCACACAAAAGGGACAGAAGTTCGACAAAGTCAAACATAACATTCAGGTTAAGTTTTACTTGGTCATTTAAAGCATTATCATTTTCATAATAAATTATACTTTAAAAAATGTTTACAACTTTCAAAACCAAAAACTTTACTTCTTTGCAGTCCTTAAATGTGAAACATTGAAATGGAAAAAATGTGTATATGTTAATAGCTACAAGCTCATCAATGAACTACCTGGCAGAGCCTGGGCCTTTTGCAGTCCTAAGTACTGTCATGAGGGAGAAATTCTGCGCAATGCAAAGCAAACCAAACAGAAAATATCTTGAGATACTATTTGTACCTCAACAGCATGGTGTTCCAGCAGACATACTCATGGAATTAAAACACACGCTTGCATGTCAAGAAGTGCCCTGACTCTCATCAAGTAGCTCATTACAATTAAGCAGGCTTTGCCTTTCAGTAGTTAGAGTAATTCCAGGAGTTAACTTCATTAACCAGTCTATTTTAGTAAATTTGTGTTTTATGTACATGTAAAATAACTTTCAGTTTGTAAATCTCTACTCGTAGCTGCTAAGTAGCCTATAAACAAACACAGATTCTAAGACGAGACTCTAATAACCGAGCCTAATTTGTCTTAAATCCCTGAAGTCCTGCAGTACATGTCAGATGCCTGGTAGGTGATTCACAGCTTGCTGACTAAAATGAAAAAGAACCCCTGGGTTACTGGAGCTAATAAATAACATTGCAGATTTCTGCCATTAAATGCTGCTGAAGTGCTATAAGGTAAGAATGACAGAATCAGCTTTTTTATTCTTTGATACTGATGCGCAGAGCTAATGATTTAACACTGACACCTCTCACACAAGAAGACACCTTTCATTCAAGAAGAGCCTCATAGATGATTGATCTGATTTACCGTAGATCTGTCACTAACCAGCCCTGGGCTGAATGACACCACTGTTTTAAGAATGAAAAGGACTTCAGTGCAAAACGTGAAAATAGGGTTTTTTTTTCCCAGGTGAAAACATGGTGGGGGGTAGAGGGGGGTGGGGGAAGTTGCTAAATAGCACATAGGAATGATGAGCTGATACCTCAATTGTTCCAAAAAATATGTTTGATAGGAGTATTGGAAAAGAGAAAATGGATACCTCCCAGGATGAACTGCAGGTATAGTGAAGTATGAGATGAAATCAGAAAGTGTCCAATGGCAGTATTAGAAAAATACATTCTTCAGCCATTATACACAGCTATTTCTTATTATAGAAAATAAATGACCACCTTGTAAAGAGCATACACGCCATTTGTATTTAGTACATTCTGCAAGATAAGGAATGGTAACCAATTCTAGAAATCTTTCTAATGCAAAAAAATTTGCAAAAATAAATTTGTCAGACTCTCTAAATATATGCATTTTGTAATTTTTGAAGATACGTAAGGAAACCTGATGACCCTTTATTTGTTGCATAGAAGAGATTCACCCCAATTCTTTTAAGAAAGAGTTTATCTTCTTATTAATTTTGGTGCTTCTGAATGTTTTTATATGAAGATGCAGACAAGAATTGTACTAATAGCTATATCGAGATGTTTATAGGATTAGATTGTAGACTGTAGTCTTGCAATTTGTTTCTTTCAACTGCTATCATCTTCTCTGTCTTCTTACAGAAGCAATTCCATTTATTTAAACATTTTGCTAATCTCTTCTTTTGCTGAGACTCGGAATAGTAGCTGCCATGGCACCTCGCCTCCAGCTATCAGAGTTCTTGTATGTTTTATTGTAATATAAGATACTGTACACCACAGACTTTTCTAGTTGTAGAAAACAACAGTTGTACAGTAGATGTGCTCCCTCTGAAAGAACCCAGGAAAAAACAACTGTATCAGTCTACAGATTGTCTTTCCATTACATAGAAAAGCAAAAGCCCAGATGTTTTTTACATGACAGTACAATTTGCCACCACCACACCCTGAGGAGTGGAGTTTCCATATCCTTAACATCTTAGACCATAGACTGTCATTAAGATCTGTTTGGGCTATAAAATAATAAAACAATGAAATGAGAACTCTTCCATGTTGAAACATCTTTGATGATGAGAATTAATATCAAAGACACCACACCTTTCCACAGAGGGTAGTATTATTCTCCAAAATCTTGACAGCACCCCCTCCCCCTTGGCATAGAGATGGAAGCTCTGATACTGTCATTGCTATAATCATTATTTATAGATTGTCTGTTTATAGATGAGGTAGCTGTGTGTGTTTAGTTGCTTATTTCAGCTGGAGGTAGAAGGCACCGAACACAACACTGTTCTATACATCTAGCAGGCTTGCAGGTATGACAACCTCGTGAGCTCACTGGCTCACCTGAACTTGAGAAAAAGAGACCTGAAGCATGGAGAATCCAGAAAGGGTCAGGAGAGCAACGGATGCCTTTCAAATGCCACTTACTACATGTAGGTCCCGCAGAGACTGACTGACGCAGCTCATGGGTGCTTTGCACCCTTCCTCACAGTCTTCTCTCCACAGCACTTCCTACCTCATCCACTCTGTGCACCCACCCATGAGCTTCCCTGCCTCTCCCTACTTAAGGTATTGATGACTACATCCTTTAACTTCATTCTTTACAGCACAGGGGGCTCTGTCATGATTTCTTATTACTTCACAGTCTCAAACTTGTCTAAGCAGTCCTGTCACGCCATGGGTTTGATCCTCCTTGCAAAACACACTCCTGACATACTTGACTGCTCCTCAGCTGCTTCTGCTCCTCTTTGCTCGTTTCAAGAGCCAACAGAAGAGCTGGTTGAAACCTCCTGGGCTGATTAACATAGACATTACAAATATTCCAAGCTTAGGTACAAATTGACATGGATGGGCCCCAGCTGAGGTCGGGGATAAACTGATCCTCTGGAGGTGTCTGCCACTGAAACGATTTCTTGTCAGCTGGAAAGACAATCTCAGTCTCTTACTTCTCAAAAAGCTGTAAATGTCACCAAGCAAGGGAAATCAGCCTGCTGCAGTGCCTATTTCTACTGTTACCCCTTACAGGACTTCACAGACCTACAGCTTGTGCATTGAATAAGTATTTTCCTTGTGAACGCAGAACAAATGCACTAAATCCTTAGCTATTTTTAAAATAAGCTTAATTACTTTTATTATATCAGTTCTTATATCTTGCATAACTGAAGATTTCATAAGACAGTTCTCTAGATCAGAAAGTCAGCTGGGAGAGGAAAGAGTTTTATCTTACAGTGCTACTGGCAGGGGACTTAGATCAGCAGCAAATATTTTGGCTGACTATCCTACTTCCCAAAAAAGCTTTAAAGAATACCATTTAACTATGGGATACTTTCCTGTGATATAGTGGGGTTATATTCTACTTTCAGGGCTTAATCCATCAGTGCAGATTCTGAGACAATTTCTCAGGTGCTATGGACTAAATCTTGCTCTAAATAATGTTCCAGTAAATATGAAATAGCTCCATTGTTGTCACTGTTGAAAATCTAACAGTAGCAACAAGCATGGGGCAATTTTTCTTTTCCTCGGAATAAACACTAGAAAAAGTTATGGTAACTGTGGTATTAGACATTTCTAAATGCTTGGTGGGTATATGTGTGAAATACTCTTTACTGTGGTCACCATGAAGAGACACTATTAAAGGCACGCATGGCTGTGAATTTCCTAACTCCCATTAAGCTGTGAGGGAATTACGTCAGTTCTGTTGAAAATGCAGCCCTTGGTGGTATGCCGCGGGTCTCAGCTCCAGTGCTCCCCTGGATAAAGAAGGGAACAAAGAGGTCTCAGTTCAGAGGAGCCGAGTAAGAGCAAGGGAAAGTGTACCTTACGTGTTGTGAAAGACAGCACGAACAGAAATGGAGGACATTGCTCCTTCTAGAGGAGGTCCATGCACCCCAGGTAGAAAGCAGTCCCTTGGCTCCTGCACACAGCCCTACTGCAGCCAGAAAGACTTGAAAAGCCACAGTTTGACTTTAAATCTACATTAATTCCAACTTTCCAAAGGTCTCCTCTAGCCGACTACAGAGCTGAGCAATTTCCTTTGCTGCTTCTTTTCTGCATGGTTGCCTGGATACTCTGTCTCCTTGAGGATCTCGCTGATTAAAGTGCGGTTGCAATTTGGTGATTTGAAGACCCTGATCTGTCATCTAGATACAGAAATCCTTAGCAAAAAAAGAGTTATTCGTCAAGTGCCTGCTTTAGGAAAGTTACTTAGAGACAGTTAACCACAAGGAAACTCAATCATTTACGGATTTTTCCCTTCTATTTATAAACATACGAAATGCAAAATGAAGTTCGGTAGCGTTAACTCACCATTTGTGTTATTGTGCAAAGCAGCAAATTTTTGGCACTATCTATTCCTATACTATGTCTCTCTCTTGCTTAATGTACAACTTGATGGCTGCCTCCAGAAGCAGGTACAAACCTTTCTCAATCTGAGAACATCACAGGCTAATCAGCATGTTGCGACCCCGTTTTCTCAGGGACGGCAGAAGTTCCGCTTTTGAGATAACGCTTGGAAAGAAGACGCAATAAACACACCAAATTGTAGCAAGATAGGACCGGCATTGGGTTTGTTTCTTTCCAGATCATACAGAGTTCAGAAACATCAAAATTTCCTTCTTGTTGGTCAGTGCCTGCCGCCCACTTTACTCTTTTCTAGAATTACAACATATACAGCAGTAAAAATGACCAGAATTGGAATCCAATAAATTAATAGACAGCATGTCATGAATTTATCTAAAGCCTGCAGAAACTTATCATCAAATAAAAATACATAAATAAAGTTTCCATGCAAATAAGACAAAAAATTATAAACATGAGATTTAAAAGTTGTCAGGAAATAGTTTTCTACAAAATACAAAAAAATCCTCCATGCTTGGGTGGAAGGAAAGTAATCAGAAAAAGAAATTCAAGACAATCTATGAAGATTGCCAATCTACTTTGCCAAAAAATCAATTGTATGGTATATTGCTCAAGTTTATTTTTAATTGAAATTTCTATCTCTTATCTAGTAAATCTTTCCTAATACAAATTTAGGCAAAATGATTAAATTATTGAGAAAATATTCCGTCTTCAGAAACTAAATGAAAATACACTTAATAAATACTTCCTGTCAATTTACTTACAGCTTGATGTGAAGAATTTAGAATTTTATAATCTGGATGGTCATCTAAATAGTACGCTTTTGGGTGGTTTTTATTTTTTAATAATAATAACGACATTAAATCCATTGTCAGCAATGTTAAAATTCTCTCAAGTGTTTAATTATATCTCCCTTACTTTTACAATTATCCATGGCTTTTTGAAAACGTTTGAATTTTTTTCCCACATTCATTCAGCCATTTCTGAATTACAGCAAGGCAAATAAAATGTCCTTCCAATTTCAGTAAATTTTAAGGCATATTCTTTGCTCCCACGTAACTCAAAAGTGCAGAATAGTTACAAACCAGAGCTTCCAAGCCCATCAGTTTTCTATTCTTATTCAGTAATACTTAATGCATGTGCATGATTTTAGCACATTACTGAACAAAGACAGACTTGAGGACATAGAAAAAGATTTTGTTCAACTATGTTTTAACTTCCTTGTTAGGAACAATATAGTATGATTGTATTATTTGCATTAAGAGACTCAATATCAGATTCAGTTTCTCACTTATTAATTTCCAGTACTGTAACTTTTGTTTAATTTTATAGCTATGATCTTTTTCCCCCAAACAAAAGTAATTGTGCAACACATGAAGTTGTGCTGAGTGCCGAGCCTTGTTTCCGATGCAGCAAGTGTATGAATTGCAGAGAAGTAGCAGTTGCCCTCCTGTTGCAAAAGGTGCAGAGAATTCCTAACTCTTTTGGAAAAAGACATATATTTTGCAGTTTTCCAGACGTAATCCCCATTATCCCAACACAAGTCGCACCAGTTCTTCTCCTCAGGTAGAGCAAGAAGTAATGGGAATGAATAATGCCATAACAAGTCAAGACAAATGACAGAGGTCAGTTATTTGCTGGTTTCTTTCTTTGCCTTCAGATTATATAATAATCTATATAATAATAGATTGTATAATAATCTCTCTTTTTAACGCTAGACACAATTATATGTTTACTTCTCTTACTGATGATGACATATGGAAATCTGGATGCTGAAAGTCAGGCATCTAAATAAGCTTGATTCCATCTGGTATAAACACATATACATCTTTAGATACCAGTCTTAACGAGCTGTACTGACAGACAGCAAGAAATGTAAGCCTTGTTGCCTTTTAGGAGAGAAGGCAAAGCTCATAATTTTTTTTTTATTCCAATTAACTGTACTACTGATATTAATTTCAAGAAGATGACAAAGTCCTTAAAAGAAAATGAAAAATACAAATCAATGACAATATATTGCAATCTGACAAAACCTCCTACACATATGGAATAGTATTTTGCATTTATGACCTTTAGGAGATTTTAACATGGGTTGGCTGATTTCACAACCCAGGATACAAAAAAGAGGTGGCATGTGTGGGAAATGAATAGTATAATGAAGTGAGAAAACAACCTCATTCTTACGGCATGGTGTGATTGGTCTTAGTCAATCTTCAGAAAACTAAATATAGAAAGGTTCAAAGAGGATTAAATCTCCAGTAACTGAGGGTGTCTAAAGAGGTTATGAAATGAACATAAAGTTTAATTAATTCAATAGATGAGGAACTGCTTAATAGCATAATTACTTGAATTTATTGCAGATATTTCATAATATGTGCGAAATGAACACTTTAACCCTGGAATTACTGAGCTGCATGATTCACTCCTTTCTACTGAACAGATTATTCACTTAATTGTTAACAATTATTATACTCTCTATTATTATTATTCTGTGATTTTTTAAATATGTGTGTTCTGATTTACAACTCTCAAACACACCAAATCTCCTCATTTATGAAAAAAAAAAGGGTTGCAAACTATTTATTTCCTAGAAATGCATGTAATACCTGGGTGATGCCGAGTGTGAGGATATTATTTATCTCGAACTTGTAGTGAAGAATCCCTCTACACTTATACAAAATAGAGAATAACTTTAAGATGTACTACTTCTTTTCCTGCACGGTAGCACAATTCAATTACCATAGAAAACTAAATAAAAATATTGTCTTAGCTCAACAGAAAAATTGGTGGCACAACTGGGTTCCCATGAGCTATGTTTAACAGTAAATACAGAAATATACATGCAGCTATAAATCTCATGCACCACCGGGTTTTTGGTTGATTTTAAATACTGAACATGGTAAACACCATAGGCTCACAGCCTCTTTAAGCTATAATATGCTACTTTTTCTTCCTCTTATATGTGTCAGGGGATTTTCAAAGTTACTATTGTTACTTCATTTCTGCTTGTATCCTTGTTTCAGGACTATCTGCATGGCACTGGTTCAGATGGGGTTCTCCTGTTGCTATTGACATTGCAAAAATATGAAAGGATACTTTTTTCCCCTGAAGATCATAGAATCATAGAATCACAGAAAGGTTTGGGTTGGAAGGGACATTAAAGACCATCTAGTTCCACCCCCCTGCCATGGGAAGGGATACCTTCCACTAGACCAGATTACTCAAAGCCCCATCCAGCCTGGCCTTGAACACTTGAACAAAGTGAAAAATTTCTTCCTAATATCTAATCTAAATCTATCCTCTTTCAGTTTAAAAACGTTACCCCTACTACACGCCCTTGTAAAAAGTCCCTCTCCAGCTTTCTTGTAGGCACCCTTTAGGTACTATAACATTTCCCCGGAGCCTTCTCTTCTTCAGGATGAACAACCCCGACTCTCTCAGCCTGTCTTCATAGGAGAGGTGCTCCAGCCGTCTGATCATCTTCCTGGCCCTCCTCTGGACTAATTCCAACATGTCCATGTCCTTCTTATGTTGGGGTATCCAGAGCTGGACGCAGCACTCCAGGTGGGGTCTCACCAGAGCAGACTAGAGGGGCAGAATCACCTTCCTCAACCTGCTGGCCACACTGCTTTTAATGCATCTCAGGATGCGGTTGGCTTTCTGGGCTGCAAGCGCACATTGCCAGCTGTTGAGCTTCCCATCAACCAAACTCCTAAGTCCTTCTCCTCAGGACTGCTCTCAATCCATTCTCCACTCAGCCTGTATTTGTGCTTGGGATTGCCCCAACCTATGCGCAGGACCTTGCACTTGGCCTTGTTGAACTTCATGAGGTTTGCACAGGCCCATCTCTCCAGCCTGTCCAGGTCCCTCTGAATGGCATCCCTCACCTCCAGCATGTTGATTGCTTCACAGAGCTTGGTGTTATTGACAAACTTGCTGAGGGTGCACTCAATCCCAACATCCATGTCGCCAACAAAGACGTTAAACAGCACTGGTCCCAGTACCAACCCCTGAGGAATGCCACTTGTCACTGGTCTCCACTTCAAGCCATTGACTACAACTCTTTGAGCACAGCTGTCCAGCCAATTTCTTACCCAGTGAGCGGTCCATCTGTCAAATTCACATCTCTTCAATTTAGAGACAAGGTTGTTGTGTCTGACATTGTCAAATGCTTTGCACAAATCCAGGTAGACGACATCTGTTGCTTTTCACTTATCCAGAAATGCTGTAATGTCATTGTAGAAGGCCACCAAAGATTTCAGGCATGATTTGCCATTAGTGAAGCCGTGTTGGCTGTTACCAATCACCTCCTTATTTTCCATGTGCCTCAGCAGAGTTTCCAGGAAGGTCTGCTCCATGATCTTGCCAGGCACGGAGGTGAGACTCACTGGCCTGTGGTTCCCCGCATCTTCCCTTTTTGCCTTTTTAAAAATGGGGGTTATGTTTCCCCTTTTCCGGTCAGTGGGAACTTCACGGGACTGCCATGACTTCTCAAATATGATGGATAGTGGCTTACCAACTTCATCTGCCAGTTCCCTCAGGACTTCTGAATGCATCTCATCATGTCCCATGGACTTGAGCACCTTCAGGTTCCTTAGATGGTCTTGAACGAATTCTTCTCCTATAGTGGGCAGTTCTTCATTCTGCCAGTTCATGCCTTTGCCTTCTGCAACGTGGGTGGTGTGACTGGAGCACTTGCCACTGATGACCGGGGCAAGAAAGTCATTAAATACCTCAGCCTTCTCCATATCTCAGGTGACCAGATCTCCTGTCTCCTTCCAGAAAGGGCCCACATTTTCCCTAGCCTTCCTCTTATCATTGATGTACCTGTAGAAGATTTTGCCCTTGACGTCCCTGGCCAGATTTAATTCCATCAAGGCTTTAGCTTTCCTAACCTGATCCTTGGCTGCTCAGACAATTTCTCTGTATTCCTCCCAGGCTACCTGTCCTTGCTTCCACCCTCTGTAGGCTTCTTTTTTCTGTTTGAGTTTGTCCAGGAGCAACTTGTTCAGCCATGCAGGCCTCCTGCCATTTTTGCCTGATGCAAATGGATGCATTGCTCCTGAGCTTGGAGGAGGTGATCCTTGAATATTAAAGAGCTTTCTTGGGCCCCTCTTCCCCTCAGGGCTTTATCCCATGTTACTCTGCTAAGCAGATCCCCTGAAGAGGCCAAAGTCTGCTCTCCTGAAGTCCAGGGTAATGAGCTTTCTGTGCTCCCTCCTCACTGCCCTAAGGATCTTGAACTCCACCCTTTAATGGTCACTGCAGCCAAGACTGCCCTTTAGCTTCACATTCTTCCCCACCCCTTCCTTGTTGGTGAGAACAAGGTCCAGCACAGCACCTCTCCTCATTGGTTCCTCTGTCACTTGGAGAAGAAAGTTATCATTGACACATTCCAGGAACCTCCTGGATTGCTTACGCCCTGCTTGTGTTGTCCCTCCAACGGTGGTTGAAGTCCCCCATGAGGACCAGGGTTTGTGAATGTGAGGCTACTCCTATCTGTCTATAGAGGGCCTCAGCTGCTCCGTTTTCCTGGTTGGGTGGCCTGTAGCAGTCCCCCACTGTAATGTGATCTGCCCCTGCGTTCCCTTTAATCCTGACACATAAACTCTTGTTCAGCTCCTCATCCATCCCCAGGCAGATCTCCATGCACTCCAGCTGGTCATTTACACAGAGGGCAATACTCCCTCCTCGTCTCCCCTGCCTGTCCTTCCTGAAAAGCCTGTATCCTTCTATTCCAACACTCCAGTCACAGGAGCCACCCCAGCATGTCTCCATGATGCCAATAAGATCACAGCCTGCAGGCGTGTGCACNGTGTCAGGGGATTTTCAAAGTTACTATTGTTACTTCATTTCTGCTTGTATCCTTGTTTCAGGACTATCTGCATGGCACTGGTTCAGATGGGGTTCTCCTGTTGCTATTGACATTGCAAAAATATGAAAGGATACTTTTTTCCCCTGAAGATCATAGAATCATAGAATCACAGAAAGGTTTGGGTTGGAAGGGACATTAAAGACCATCTAGTTCCACCCCCCTGCCATGGGAAGGGATACCTTCCACTAGACCAGATTACTCAAAGCCCCATCCAGCCTGGCCTTGAACACTTGAACAAAGTGAAAAATTTCTTCCTAATNTTTGGCAAGCCTGTGACCAAAGATGCTCTTCCCCTTTTCTGATAGATGGACCCCATCAGCTCCCCATAGACTGGGTTTCTCAGAGAACCATGGTCTAAGTAGCCGAACTCCTGGCTGTGGCACCAGTTCTGTAACCATTTGTTNATAACATTTCCCCGGAGCCTTCTCTTCTTCAGGATGAACAACCCCGACTCTCTCAGCCTGTCTTCATAGGAGAGGTGCTCCAGCCGTCTGATCATCTTCCTGGCCCTCCTCTGGACTAATTCCAACATGTCCATGTCCTTCTTATGTTGNTGATTCGACAGATTTGACTAACCCTTTCAAACCCCTTCCATTTGACCAGGAGGACTGATGAAAAAACTGCCTCTACTCCACAGTCCCTTACCGCCCCTCCCAGGGCTCTGTAATCCTTGATATTCCTCAGATGGCTCCTGGCTGTATCAGGTGTGCCCACGAGAAACAACAGCAGCAGATAATCATCAGTGGACTGTATGAGACTTGGCAGTCTCTCAGTAACATCCCTGGTATGAGTCCCTGGTAAGCAGCAAGCCTCCTAGAGCGTGCGTCAGGTTGGCAAATGGGTGCCTCCGTACTTCTCAGAAGAAAGTCACCTCCTACTATCACTCTGTTGCCTTTTCTTAGTTGTGCTGGTTGTTATACAGGGAGCAGATTGGGCTGTTTTACTCAGCTCTGGCGTCTCTCCAGCTGTGACTGGTCTTTCCTCTTCGGTCTGCAGAGCTGTGAAGCGGTTCTGCAAGGGCACCTCAGGCTTCAGGGGAAGTCTCTTCCTCCTGCTGGTCCTTGCCATTGCAACCTCCTATTGTTCTACATTATTGCCCCCCCCTCCCTTCTGTGTGTGCTAGTGGGGGAGATTTTGGCTCTTTGGCTGTGGGTTGTGGGTCCGCTGCAGANGGCCAGTGGGGGAGTTTTTGGCTCTTTGGCTGTGGGTTGTGGGTCCGCCGCAGGCTGCACTTGGAACCAGCTCACCCACCTGCTGAAGGAGGTTCTTCTATCTCTTTCTCAGCCTCCCTGTTGTTACGCAGCCTTCTCATCACCTTCTGCAGCTCACCCACCTGCTGAAGGAGGTTCTCNCACAGCTGTCCAGCCAATTTCTTACCCAGTGAGCGGTCCATCTGTCAAATTCACATCTCTTCAATTTAGAGACAAGGTTGTTGTGTCTGACATTGTCAAATGCTTTGCACAAATCCAGGTAGACGACATCTGTTGCTTTTCACTTATCCAGAAATGCTGTAATGTCATTGTAGAAGGCCACCAAANCCACCTGGACACACCTTTTGCAGGTGATCATCATAATCCTAATATTCATAATGATCTATCATAGCCAATAAATTAATCATGCCATCAGAAGGAAGCTTGTCATTGGACAGCATTTTATGAACTTAGTGAAAGTTCATTTTAGAAGTCTGTCCTGGGGTTTTTGCACACTTAAAATACTACTAGTTTTCAGAGCAGTTTTTCTCTCTCAAATTAGATGCAGAGACTAAACTGGGAGCTTTGAATATTTGGAGATGATCACTGGGTGATTGGAAGTATGCAGAGAGAAGCAGCTTTCTGAAGGATCGAGGGACTAAAAGAAATTAAAGAATGCCTGGTAATGTGATCAGTAGGATTTTTCTCTGGCTATTTCAGCTGTATTAATCAATAAATTTATTCCCTGCTTTTAGAAAGCTTTGGGGCAGTTAAAAAAGTTACTGACCTAGTGGCACTTTCAAAAGTACCTTAATTCCCAGTACTTTTAAAAATGGATTTAAATCATTTGGTTACATTGAAGAAATATGTACTTTCGCTGGATTGAGTGGCAAAGCACATTAACACATAGAGGTCCCTGAACCAGGCAGTAACCTACATGTAACCTCGGAAACAACCTGTAGGTAACACCAAGGATGGGTTTGCCTTCCTTTATTCAGAGGAGTTGTCTCTCTGATGATAGGTGTAGCTCTGTCCACAGATCTCAGTCAAAGAGCTTCTGGGTTTTTTTTGGATAGAGACTGTCTCTATGTACTTTACTGACTACAGGCTCAAAGGCTGTATATTGTCCTACATTTTTTTGTTGATGATGTCTGTATTAGGTCAAACTATTATTATAATGAAATCAGCATGGATCTGTACATCCAACAGTGTTTTGACCTTTCCATTGCATCTTATGGCTGATGTTCATAAATCTTCAATAATTTTCAAGCAGATGGGCAATGGTTTTTTATCATAGTAAATGAAGAGACCAGGTGGCAATGGCACCGAATAAAACTACTCAGATGCCTGTGTTTTTAATCAGGGAATCAGGGAAGTGGTGGTGCATCTCTCTCTCCTGTTTGGCACAGAGCTCTGGTGCAGTGTAAACTCTGGCCAACTAAATAGTATTGCTTCTTATCATTAGACAAGGAAGATATGTTTCAACACACAACCTATCACCTTCAGACTTAAAATATTCAATACTTTGTGGAGGAAAAAAGTCTCACTCATCTACTCCACACTTTAACAGCAACAGCTGATAAGTACTCACCTCCTATAAATAGTATAATTGCCAAACAAGTCAAGGATCTTTAAAAAGACCAGTCATAACTTCTTGAATAAAATACTTCATATACTTTGTTTTAAAACCCAGTTCTCAATCCATTATCATCAAGATTAATCAACTAAGATTCGGATATGAGGAAATACTGAGGAGTCATAATTGCACAGTGTTAATCAAAGACAGGAAGAGTGATGAGAAAATAAAATAAAGGGAGCAGAGTTTTATCAGATTTTTTTCCAGACATTTGTGCATACCAATTTTCATTTGCTTATGTGACCTGACTAAACATGTATGAATTTTTTCAAATTATGAGTCAACAACAGCAATGTGAATACAAGAAACAATTGCTTAAAATAAATTGCTAAAATTGCTTTTGAATGACTTTCCCTCAAAAAAACTGGACAAACATGGTCCCTCTCAATTCAGGTTATATTAATTCTCTATATGATTTTTTGCCATCATATTTTAGATCAATAAGTACCTTTTTGTTTCTGCAAGAGGAAATAAATTTGTGTATTTAGGTGTTGGTAAAGTTTTTAGACTTAGAAAAAAACCCCAAAACTCTCAAGGGTTTTTTGTGTCCATTTTGACATATTTCTGTTACCCCACAAGGATTCTGAGTCAAAAGAAGTTGAATTTTGCAGCCTTCTACTAAAGCCAAGCATCTGAGAAAATATGCTAGATGTTGTCCTTGAAGCCTTGACCCAGATAAGCTAGGATCAAGGAAGGCAGGCTATCTTATTGCATAAATACTCCAAATACGGCAGGAGTTATTCAACATTTCATTTCATTTTCAAATCTTGAAAAAGCACAAGCCTCAAATATATTAATCTTCTGGAAAAATGAATATATGTCATAACAAAAGGAATTCCAATACTTCCAACTGTTAATGTATTTTGCTTGTCTAATTCCAGCACAATTTTTCATATTTTTTAATATATATTTCACCATGGCTTCTTTGCAGGAACCATTCGCATTTCAGCTGTTTTTATTAAGTATTCTGTTTCACTGGCACCTACTCTACCATATCAGATCGATTGAGAACATGAGTAACTTAAAATATTGACATTGAACAAAAATATCAGGATGTATTATCAACATTGTTCATGGAATCACGGAATTTCAGAGTTGGAAGGGACCTCTAGAGACCATCTAGTCCAACTCCGCTGCCAAAGCAGGATTGCCTAGAGCACATCACCCAGGACTGCATCCAGGCGGGTCTTGAAAATCTCCAGAGAAGGGGACTCCACAACCTCCCTGGGCAGCCTGTTGCAGTGCTCTGCCACCCTAACTGTAAAGAAGTTTTTCCATGTGTTGGAAAGGAACTTCCTATGTTCCAACTTGTGCCCATTGCCCCTCGTCCTGTCAATGGGAACCACTGAAAAGAGTCTGGCTCCATCCTCCTTCAACCCACCCTTTAGATACTTGTATGCCATAATAAGGTCTCCCCTCAGCCTTC